>OW387796.2:9285000-9644414 GCA_936446665.2 Synanthedon andrenaeformis
TCCCAATCTCTTCGCAATATTGTCGAACTTGTGCAGCAGCGTGCGGCCGGGCATTATCCTGCATTAAAGTAAAATTTTCGCCTATGAATCCCATGTAAGGCACCACGTGATCTTCTAAGATCTCTGTTATGTAGCGATGTGCAGTCAAACCCCCTCTATTACCGTTTTGACGGACCATGTCTATGAACACAAGTTCTGTTCGCCCGTTCATCGATATGCCACCCCAGACCATACACGAACCGCCTCCAAAAGGAACACACTCCTCAATGCAACTTTGAGCATATCGCTCCCCACGTCGACGATAGACTCTTCTGCGACCATCTGCACCATATAAACATGTCCTACACTCGTCCGTGAACAATACGGAGGCCCATTGCTCTTCTGTCCAATTTAGGTGATCACGCGCAAATCTTAAGCGAGCTTGTCTGTGAGCTACAGACAACTTTGGACCATTTGCTGGTCTAAAAGGGGTGATATCCGCTTCCTTTAACCTTCTTCTTATTGTTCGTGCACTCACATTTACTCCACGCACTTCATTAAGCTCTGTTTTGATGTTAACTGACGTGAGGAAACGATTTCGCAGGGAAGTTGTAACAATAAATCGGTCATCACGACCGGTGGTTGCTCGAGTCCTGCCTGTACCACGTCTCCTTCTGTAAGAACCTGTCTCCACAAACCTTCTGTATATTCTAGAAACCGTAGACTGGTTTAAATTTAAATTTCTACAAATCGTTCGTTGATCCAAGCCCTCCCGCACCAGTGCTACAATTTGAGCCGCTTGTTCGGACGAAGTATCCATATTATGGTTCAAAAACTCTCGATGAGTTAAAAAACTAACCCAACAATTCTGCTGGTAACAATAATTCAATTGACAAAAGAATAAAAAATCAATGCGAATCAATTTAAAACTTTGCTTTAAATAACACGCAAATCTGATACTACGAGTAAATTTTCTTTTCCCGGCTATATTCATTTGTTTTACTGCAGTTCTATTTTTAAATTTTGCTTTTTTTTAAGATTAAGAGCCAGTCTCTCCATATTTATATAATTTAATCTAAAAAGTTTGCATACTTATTAAAAAAAAACATTTCAAAGTAATCCTGAACTTTGATGCAGTTTATGAGTCCGTCAGTTTATATGTAATAAGAAAAAAAAATTACAAAAATAATAATAATTTTTTTCGATTAGCTCCTGTAAAAAAGTGTAATTTTGATTTGTGATACTTTTGAATTTAAGCAGCGAACTGTGAAATAACAGCATGAGTGCTAATGTTTTTGCTAATGTCAAGCAAAATTTTTTCATATTAAGTTTTTCTTTATATTAGAGATGGGTTTTCTCTTAGTCGGGTAACGAAAATGAGGTCTATGTTGGAGCGAGCTCACCCAGAATATGCCTTTTCACTCGAACTTTGAAAAGATTTGGGTTATATGAGCTCGGAAATACAGACGCTGGAAGGAAGTTCCAAACTTTGGCAGTGCGCATTATAAAGGATGTTTTAAAGCGCTTGGTCCGAAAAGGAGAGTTATTTAATCAGTAATTTGGCCAGCCCTTTGGTAGAGCGGTTAAGATGCTTGCTTTAACACTCTGTCTCAGTGGTCCCGGGTTCGAGTGGACTGTCAACCTGTCTGACGACTTTTAACACAATAATAAACTTTACTCGCTACCAATAGCTTAAACTTTGAAATCTCCTTTTCCACAGTTGACCATGGTAGGAATCAAACTAGCGACCCTTCATTACAAGAGCCACCCTTCTAGAAGATCATTGGGTTCGTCATGTCAATACAATTCATTATAAGGGTGGTAAATTATTATAAGGGTGGAAGGTACAACGCAAATATTTGCTCATGTCAACAGGGTGTAGACAAACATCGGTGACGTCAGTGACGAGGTCAGTCAGTGATGTACACACAGTCTAAATAAACATACATACTGTATCTATTAATATCTAAACAGTCTAGTATAGACTCTAGAAAAATATTAAGAAAAATTGTTCGTATCGTTGTTTAAATCAACTAGCTAACCGCTCCCGACTTCGCACGGATCCAATTTTTTACTGCAAGTTTAGACTTAGTTTAGACACACGTTTATTGTTCTCTCCATTGATAAAGACTAGCTATTGCACGCAACTTCCCCTGCATAACTTTATAAAATATAGCCTATGTTACTCGATGATAATTAGGTTATCTTTAATAATAACTGATAATTAGATTTCTATAGGTGAAAGAATTTTTAAAATCGGTACAGTAGTTTTTGAATTTATTCATTACAAACAAAAATATAAATCGTTTCTCTTTAGTAGTAAACTAGCTTTTGCACGCGACTTCGCCTGTATAACTTTTTAAAAAATAGCCTATGTTACACGCTGATAATACAGCTTTCTATAGGTGAAAGAATTTTTAAAATCGATACAGTAGTTTTTGAGTTTATACATTACAAACAAAAATACATTTTTTTTTCTCTGGATAAAATTAACTGGACCCAATACAAAAATTCTTTCACTTGTAGATACCTCATACATATCTGTGAATAAGATAGATTGTTCAATTTGATTATATTAAATCAGTTTTAGGTATAACTTCATAACATTTTAGCTTTTATTTTTATGTCTTACTAAATTTTGCCCGCGACTTCGTTCATGTCCCTCGGGAAGGACGTGTATGTAAAATTTAATGATCGTTAAACGCTGGCGATTCTAATATTAATAAGGATTTGTTAAAGCATCATTTTGGTTTTTTTTATAAAATTATTTAAGAAAAAAATCCGACCAACTTATCCTAAAAGTCGAAAATAATATTTTAATCACTTCAAATCAAAGAGCATTAAATTACAATCAACGAAATTATTGATACTTATATACCGTTGTCTGCGTCTGTCTGTTTCTCCTCTAATTTAAGCATTTTTAAGATACCCAATTTGATATCGTTTTCACCAATAGAAAGAGCGATCAACGAGAAAGGCTTGTGTACATAATTTGCATAAGTTATTTATTTAATTATCTCAAAATCTACAGAAATCCAAGCAATTGCATTTGTGCTAAGCCTGGGGCGGGTTCCTTGTCCATACTAGTCCATATCAATACTAATATTATAAATGCGAAAGTAACTCTGTATGTCTGTCTGTCTGTTACCTTTTTACGCCTTAACTACTCAACCGATCAACATGAAATTTTGCATACACATTGTTAGGGATACAAGAAAGGGTACCTTTTATCCATAAAAGAGTAATGTTCCCTTGGGATCATCTAAAATTAAACAAAAAACTAACACCTGGCCAAAGTGTTATAGCAACAAGCGGTCAAACGTTATATCGCTTTTATATTTTTTCCATTTTTTAACGCCGCCGAAGTCGCGGGCATCAGCTAGTTTAATATAAGTCGAAAGCCCTCGTCACTATGCAAACAAATACAGCCATCAAATACGAAGTCGGCTCTATCTAGGCTGTTTTTCCACGACCTGTTTGTCTGTTACTCTGAACGGGGAAGTCGCAGCCGTCATTTCAAAATAAACCCCTTCATTTGTCAACTTATTGATTGAACGTTCACCATTCAATGTTTCAATGAAAAGTTCCAGTTTGTTTATGTACCTACCGATTCGTGATCGACAGTTAGGTCGACTAAGCGCTTTTTTTATTTATTTTATACTAGCTAGTGCCCGCGACTTCATCTGCGTTAAATATATCTTCTATATATATATAAATCTCGTGTCACGATGTATGTTCGCGATAAACTCTGAAACTACTGAACCGACTTTGATCAAACTTCATGAGTATCTGTTATTTGGTCCAACTTAAAAGATAGGATAGTTTATATCTCATTTTGTTTATTACTATTTTTTAAATTATATAATATTATTAACATAGCGCCATCTGTTGATACTTATTCAATACAACAATTATTTATCTGTGAGTTCCATAAGGTTCTCACAGATGGCGGTTTAAAGTAATTTATCGGCTGGATTGCAAAAAAAGCACCCCGGGCGAAGCCGGGAGCGGGCCACTAAGTTATAAGGCTTATAACACTAATATAGTGTTATAAGCCTTAGGCTTTATAATGCGAACATGTTCTAATTTTAGAAATATTAAAACGTTAAAAATTTTGTACTGTACCTTTGTGCGCAGCCACCTAGAATATGCATCAGAAATATGGAATCCGCAATACGAAACATGTGTTTCACGTATTGAGAGGATACAGAAGAAATTTCTTCGATACCTTGATTACAAAAGTCATCAAAAGTTGCAGGATTACATTCACAGATGTAGGTGCTATCATTTTCTACCTCTTCAGTATAGGCGTAATATAAGTGACATTTGCTATTTGTTGAAAATTGCAAGGGGTTTAGTTGATTCATCTGAACTATTATCCAAATTATATTTAAATGTCCCTCATACTAATTGGAGAAATCGCTCTTTGCTGCATGTAGCTCTTAGTAAGACTAATTATAGAAAAAATACGTTCATGTCTCGTTCGTGTAGACTTTTTAATGAAATTTTATTAGAGGATACAGATGTTGACCTGTTCCACAGTTCCATAGTTAAAACGAAAAATATTATAGCCGATAAATTCTTCAATGGCCAACTACATATAATATTATCGTCGTTTTAGACTAGTTTGTAATATATAGTTTGTATCTGTAATTTAAAATCTATAAGTGGAATTTTTTTATTAGGTTTAAGCTATTTACTCTGATTATTGTTATGTATTTGTACCTGTAAATTTCCCTAAAATAAAATAAATAAATAAATAAATATACGGATGTAATCATCCGAAGTACTTTCAGGATCTTTGCAAAAATCCGACCAGTTTTAGGTAAGTCGCAAATAAACGCTCAACTGTCATAAATCTTGAGCGCTGATTGGCCGAAATGAACGTCACTTAATGACGGATGCGCCGATTGACCAATCAGAACAGAGAAGCTATAACATCATTGACCAATCGGCGTTTCATTTTCTAATCGTCCTAAACAAATTTGGATTATTTACAACGCTCCTGAAAGTATCTCTGATTATTACAAAATTTGTTGTTAATTTGTTACGTTACGTTGTTGCAAAAATACGGTTTTTTTTCGATTATACTGCGACATAATATGCGACGTTAAATGAAGCTTTATATTCACGTAACAAAAAAGTCCTTTGAAGCAATACAAAACTTCTATCCAACGTAATCAGATTCTCTTGACTGCTCCTTATAAATAAAATTATAGAGCCTTTACGAAATCTTCATAATTTTCTGTCGCAGTTTTAAATGCGTCTGACACTTTCCAAATGAAAGCCATTAAGTAAATTAAGTTTTGAGTCTTTTGAATGTCAGCTTTGTAAGTTAATTGCGGAATCGTAACGGTTTGGCCCTTAATATATAATTTCTCATCCAGATTTAAATCACATTGCTCATCTAAGGTTATTTGAGTATACTGAATTTTTTTTTATTAATCATACAAATAAATGTTAATATATAATATATAAGGTTTGTAAACAAATGGTTTTCCAACTCTTTTTCATCGCAAAAATTATCAAATAAATCCTATAAGTATATTTTTTGTTCATCTATATTTTAATTAATATTTTTTATTAAATACTAGCTGAACACGGCCACGCTTCACTTTAACTCATTTTTTGGTTCCATTATAACTTCGATATAAATCTATATTTATATTATAAAGAGAAAGTGTTTGTATTTTTGTTTGTTTGTAATAAATAAACTCAAAAACTACTAGACCGATTTTGAAAATTCTTTCACCTATAGAAAGCTACATTATTAATGAGTAACATAAGACATATTTTATAAAATTACGCAGGCCAAGTCGCGTGCAACAGCTAGTAGTGCATAAAAACACTCTTCTGTTAATTAAAATGCAATGTTGTTAAAAAAAATTCAAGTCAATACATCGATTAGTTTTCGAGTTTTGTAGACACAAACATACGGAATCTAAAATGTTTATGTGCAACATTAAGATGTGCAATAAGTAAGATGTTTTTAATATATTTATATTAAAACAGATAGCCACCGAAGACTCTTGATTAATTTTGATAGACTTCTTTGTTGAGTAAAGGACAACTTAGGGATAAATATCTGTTGTTAATAATTTAAATAATATTAAAAAAAAAAAGAATCCATATATAGTTTTAGATATTTTACCAATGAAATCGCTTTAATAAGTATATACAAAAAGAAAACTTCTTAATCGCGGATAGTATTGCGAAAAGGGTGAACTCGCTCCACAAAATCAATGCGATTATTGTTTGATCTCTGATCTGACAATATTTGAGGACAAATTACCCAACGCCCCGATCAAACTTTCAAGGTCGCGCTCAGAACTCGTGGCCTTTGAGGTGATTGTGTACGGGTACGGGCGACCCCAACAATCGCCTCGGTTTGATTACGGCCTTATGGAGTCTCCTCAAACTAGTTCAGCGTACCTTTTGCCGCCCAATTTGACAACTGTTTGTCCCACAATACTGTTGACATTGCTACGTTAAGGCCTATTTCCGAATTCACTTTAGCACACCTCCCCTCGTAGTCATGGAGACGGGACGGCGCGCGCATCCAGTCTATCCTAAACAACGGAGCTGAATGCTCGCGCCGCGAATACGCGTTCCAATTTCAAAAATTCATGTAAACAAACGCCGCCGCTCGTCTATTACTCTATTGTTCTTTTTTTTTTAAATTTGACCAATTTGTTTTTTTATTAATGGCAACAATAATTTAGTGGGTTATGTTAGTGACAGTTGAATGGAATCGGTGTTCATGGGTGACGACGTCAAGTGCGGAAGGGGAACTGTGAGTAACTTTTTTTTTTATCAGATAACAATCGAGGCAAAGGCCGTAAGCTTGTAAAGTTCTGTTGAACCTCTTTTTGGAAGCTCATGAAGCTTTTACAAAGAGTTTTGGCATACATACTCACGCTTGTGAATTAATGAGTTTTTTTTTTGGTTTGTTTTAAGAAATTGCTTGTTTCATATCTAACTAATTAATTAATAACTTATTAGTCATTAATGATGATTTAAGAATTGACCTAGTATTTTATTTATTTGCTTTTTATGTCTGATGTTTGTATTTTAAGTGGCAGGACACGCTACATTTCGCAGTCATTTGAGCAGCCCGTCTGGCGGCAGTAACCACCCCCTTACAAAAGATTTAACCGTGATTTAACACCATGTTTGGTGTTGTTAGTTAGGGATGATTGGCAACGCACTTACAGTCGCGTTGCTTGGCGACGGTAACTAACTATCTTCCATCAAGTAGACCATCTGCCTGTCTGTCGTGTTTAACATTAAAAAAAATGATAACTTTTCTCCTTATAATATAATTAGTGTACATTAAAAAGGTATAAATTTTATGGTGAAATTCTGTAGACAGAATGACGTGAACCTTGAGTGGTAAGTGCTTTTCTCTTTCTGAAATTGGTGGCTAAGTCCTCTAAGAGCAAATGAGTCTGGAGGTTACAAATGAGCTGTTAATTCTAATCGTGTGAAGGTCTTGAAACCCTTAATTAGTTCTCAGTGGAAGTCTAGACAAATCTTGTGATCCTCTTTCATCCCCTTAGGTCCCAATATAACATTGAAAATACAGGGCGATCGTTTAATAAAATAATCCTAGTGGTAGATACATATAGATAGATAGATGGATAGGTAGAACCTTTATTTCTTGAAAACATAACACAATTTACACATAGAACCCAATTTACACATTTACACATAGTTTTAATAACCCTTCTCGTCTGCACAACTCTGTATGTATAAAATGCTTACAAAACATAGGTACTAAGAATATATATTTTTTTTTTTATATAGATTTATAGTTTATTACTTATTAAGCTGTGTTTGTTATACTTTTTGGTTAAATAAATTATTATTATTATTATTATTATTATTATTATTATTATAGAAGAAAACTCAAGCAGATAAAACATAGATAAAATTTATAACTAATCTATATCTAAGTACTTATAAAATTGTTTTCCTGGCTAACTATCAGCGCACAGCTAAAACAACTAAGTCTAGAAAGCTAAAATTTGGAACATAGGGAAAATTTATAAAGGAATTTCGACTGTGCGAAGCCGGGAGCTGGTCGCTAGTGACCAGATAAATGAGAAAGTGAGTTTGTGTAATAATGTTTTCACGCCTTAACTACTCAACCGATCATTATGAAATGTTGCAAACACATTGTCAGGGATATAGAAAAAGACATAGGGTACCTAACTTTCATGTAGAAAAAGTACTGACTTTACCAAAGTAACTTTATAAAAAAATAGCCTATGTTACTCGCTAATAATGTTAGCTTTCTATATGTGAAGAAATTTTTGAAAATCGGACCAGTATTTTTTGAGTTTATTCATTACAAACATACAAAAATGCAAAACTTCTCTCTTTATAACATTTGTATAAAGTTTATACTACTTATACTCTTATACTTACTTATTTGTACATATAATATAACACTCAGTGTCGCGTGCAGTGATAGTGTTATTTTTATATATGTGTAATGCAATAATCCACTTATTTTGTGCAAATCCAATATGATAACGTGTCGGACTAGTTATTTTATTCTATTGTTTTTATGTAATAACATTGTTACAAAATGTTGCAAAAATTTGCAACCCGGGCGAAGCCGGGAGCGGGCCACTAGTAATAGTATAAAACAAAGTTGCTTTCCGGCTCTGTCTGCTTTTACGAAAGGTTTATTTCGTTTTCGGTTTATTTAAGGTTTATTTTTGTTTTATTTTATTAATTTTATATGATTTTATATAATAAAACGCAATTATATAAGTAGAAAAAAATCAATCCAATATGAGTCGTGCCAGACTAGTTCTTTTATTCTATTTTACATATTTTAGGGAAACAAATTAAAAACGTGCTATTTCGGACGCGGGCTGTTAGTCTAAAATTATATTCAATCAGCATATTATATGTTAAAATTCCATATATTACTGTGGTCCTTCAACATAGGATTCGGTGGAGCCTCTTTCAAAAGACATAAGATTTTCAAACGCTCAACAGTCAATGAAGCCGGTGAAATATTTGAGACAGATTTCAAATATTATTTTTGCAAAGATTTGGGACAAATTTCAAATATTATTTTTGCAAAGATTTGGGACAGATTTCAAATATTATTTTTGCAAAGATTTGGGACAGATTTCAAATATCATTTTTGCAAAGATTTGGGACAGATTTCAAATATCATTTTTCCAAAGATTTGCGACAGATTTCAAATATTATATTTCCAATGATTTGGGACAAATTTCAAATATTATTTTATCAAAGATTTGGGAAAGATATCAAATATTATTTTTGCAAAGATTTGGAACAAATTTCAAATATTATTTTTGCAAAGATTTGGGACAAATTTCAAATATTATTTTTCAAAATGGGGAGAGTCGATTCACCTGCTATTTACACAGTCTACTCCTGAGTCAGAAATGCTTTAGGTTCAATAAACCATTAATTCAATATTAATGAATATTAATGAGTTATTAGTCATTAATATTCATTACATTCTTGAACATCATGATCGATTAAGTGTGATTGAATCACATGACTGTGAAAGATATGAAGAAATTAACAGAAAAAGTTATAGCAATTTTTTTTTATTGAAGACTAGCTGTTGCACGCGAATTCGCACGCGTAACTTTATATAATATAGCATATGTTACTCGATGATAATGCAACTTTCTATAGGTGAAAGAATTCTTAAAATCAGTTAAGTAGTTTTCGAGTTTCTCTCACTTTTAGTACATTAGTTAGTAGATAAAAAAAAGTAATTACTGAACGACTTGATGTAGGCAAATTATTTCTATGTTCGATCAAATGTAAAATCTAATATTGAACTTTTGCTCGTCACACTGTTGAAAATGTTATTGAAAATTTTAAAAGGGTCTAGCAAATTCTTATAAAAATAAATGAAAATTTTTGTTTTCCCATATTACGGTGGTGCTTTGGAAAGAGCTATTTAGTTACTATTACTTTTAAGTAAGTAAATACAGACAGCGAACTTGGTTGCAAAGATATTAATTATTTAAATGGTTATACAGAATATTAATAGTTTTAATTAGCTACCTCCACTTAAAGTTAATTTAATCTCATCTTTATTATTTATTTAACCGAATATGAATTCAAACTGAAATTGAGACGTGAAAATATGAAATTTAGTGTGAAACAAATAAATGTTGAAGGCTATTTTTAAAAAAAACAAAAGCCGATCTTTTATTTGTTTTCCCTATTCAAGCTTTTTGTCAGCAACAAGAGCCAACAACCAACAAAGCCAATTAAAACAAATTTTCTTTCAATATTTTTTTTTCCACAAAAATTATGTTATAATAAAGACTTACTTAAGGCTATTGTTTTGATATGTATATTAAGACGAAAAAATAATATTTTTTTAAAGAAATGTTTTGTTGACAGGCAAAAGTTTGTGAGAAAAGCGATTAATATGCCTATAATCACACGAGCTGTCAGTTGAAGCGGGTGTGTTTTGCATCGATCGTAATATTTAATCTGATAAACCGAGTGTAAGCAATCTGTTTTGCCATTTAAGTGTTGCTACATCCTAATATTATCAATTACCGCAAAGTGTGCTTGAAAAGTCCGTGGCTGGGTCTTGTGATTCTGCAAATTTTGATGATTTCAAATTGTTTAAAGTGTGATTAAAGAATAAATCCGTGTGGGTAGCGTACTGTGTTGGAGTCTATTCAGAGATCTTACCCCCACACTTTAAAAATATAAAACTCACGTGAACCAATAGATTAATATTTTCACCAAATCGTTGAAGTGATAAGTGGCGCAGTGCGTAACTCCACAGCTACGAATACCGAGACTCCGAGTTCGATCCCCAAGTTTGTATTATTTTTATTTTATAAAAATGAAATTTGAATGTTGTAAAAATACGACAGATGGAGCTACCGGTGCCCTAACTTGCTTTAAGTGTAAACGCAGTTACCATATACAATGTTTATACCCGACGGAGAAAAAGTCTCTCACAGATTTTAAGAGGACTTGGACATGTCCGGAATGCACATCAAGGCAACCTAAACAGGCGAAAAACGACAACACACCAGTCAGGGTTTCTGCACGACAGCAACAATCTACGGATGATGTATTGTTACATCAGGATGGGTCTACTATTGGCTTGTCCCCCGCTTTGTCAGTATCGGAATGTGCCTTGTCTGCGGATTTGTTGAGGGATATTGTGGCCAATGAGGTGGGTCTTCTAAAAGATAATTTAAGATCTCTAGTACGTAACATAATATCGGAAGAGTTAAAGCCCATCAGGGACGAAATTGGCAGTATTAAGGACTCCTTGAATCTTTTTAATCATCAATTTGAATTACTTGCAAAGCGGATCGATAAAGTTGAAACTGACCTTAAATCCTATAAAACTGTATCATCCGATTTTAACCAGGTGAAATTGTCTGTTGCAAGGTTGGGGGCACGTAGTGATATTAATGAACAGTGGTCACGACGTTCTAATATTGAGATATACGGGATTCCGGAAAAGAAAAATGAAAATCTATTTCATATTCTAAAAACAATCTCGGAGCGCACAAGCTGTCGAATTGATCCTGCAACGGACATTGACTTCGTAACTAGAGTCTCACCGAAGCACACGGAAGTTAAAAGGGTCAAGCCTATAATTATACGTTTCCTGGCACGCTATAAAAAGGACGATTTCCTCTCTCAAGTAAGAAGGCTCAAACTAAAGGCCAGCGACATAGGCTACGCAAATTGTGAAAATCTGATTTTCTTTAATGACCATTTGACCAGCTTTAATAAATCATTACTACATCGAGCCAAATCCTTGGCCAAGGAAAAGCATTATGCTTACGTGTGGGTCAAGAATTGTGCTATATTTGTTCGCCGTAACGACACTAGCCCTGTTTTTGTTATTTCTAGCGAACAGGATTTAAACAAGATAAAATAAAAGTAGCACTACATCTACGTTACTATCTTGTTAGTTATAATCATTTTGGTCACTTTTGTTCATGTTTAAATTTTTGTAGTCTGAATGTGAATTGTTTTATGTTATACTCAGATCTGAAGCGTGTGTTCGGGGGCATCAATTCATTTAATGTAAACTTTGCGAACTACTTACACTTTGGGTCAACTTCACATTTGGAGGGCTTGGTTTTGCGTGGGTTGATGAGTTTTTTGGCGTTAGTAATCTCAGCTGAACTGTGTCTTATGTCTTTGATGTTTAAGTTTCGAGTATTTAATGATAATGGTAATGGTAATTTTAAATATTTACGTAGGTGGTCAATATTCTTATGTAGTAAGTTTGTTCATGTTAACAATGGCCTCACATAATAAACTGTCTATCTACTATCAAAATGTACGTGGGTTACGCACCAAGACCAGTATCTTCTATCGAAATCTTTTGTTGAATAATTACGATATAGTTTGTTTGACAGAAACCTGGCTTGTGTCGGGCATTTATGACACTGAAATTTTTGATGGCCGGTATCTGGTTTACAGATGTGATCGTGAGTATAATATTCTTGGAGGAAAATTTGGGGGAGGGGTGTTGATAGCCGTACGGCGAGAGTTGGCAGTACACAGCTCAGCATCTTTACCATTCAACAACGCTTCCGCCGAAGCGGTTGAACTAATATTGTCTTGTAAAGCTTCCCGCCGTCTTCATATTTTTTGTGGATATTTTCCACAAAATAATAACCATAGCGATTCGCTGGGTCAGTTCTTCGATTTCGTTACGGACGTCTTTCTTAACAAACCCGATGATGACTATCTGATTCTCGGTGATTTCAATGTCCCCGCCGCAGAGTGGTCACCCGATATTCACTCACACTTAATTAACGACTGTAGAAATGATACTTTAATTAATTTATTACACAATTTTTTAAGTGTTACAAATTTTAATCAATATAATTACGTTTTAAACGCTAATTCCAGGCAGCTTGATCTTGTTATTAGTGGACTTATTTGCAAGGTTGTTCGCTGCGACAAACCATTGGTCGCGGAAGACGGTCATCACCCAGCACTGGAGGTGGCTGTACGGGTTGCGCACCAATCCTCCATACAATCTAAACCGCGTTTACTTCGTCTGTTTCATTCTGCAGATTTTGATATTATCAATGACATTTTATCTAAAGTTGACTGGTTTTCTGCACTATGCTCTAACGATATCAATCTGTGTGTTGAGACTTTTTATAAAATCATTAACAATATAATTATTAACAATATCCCGACCAAATATGTTGGAAACGAAAATCGTTTCCCAATCTGGTATTCTAGGGCGCTAATAAAAATTACCAAAGAAAAGTTGAAATACCATAGAAGATGGAAAAAGTATGGGAGAGTTGGTGATCGTACTGCTTTCCAGCTTTTACGGGATCGGGAGAAACGCGTGCAGCGAGTGTGCTATGACAGTTTTATATCTAGAGCAGAAAGTAACATTAAACGAAGTAGCAAATACTTTTGGTCTTTTGTTAAGGCCAAAAAAGGCTGCTCCGACTTGCCCGCGACAATGACACTAAACAACATCTCATCTGGTGATGCCAAGGAAATCTGCGATTTGCTCAACAAATGTTTTCACTCTGTCTTTGAACCTGACGTTGATCCCAATCTCATGTTCAACACTCACAGCGCACAACCAAACATTCTATCATCTAATTCTACTCTCATCAATTCGATTAATATCTCTGTGGAGACCGTGAAGAACTATTTGAAAAATTTGGACATAAATAAAGGTTCTGGCCCGGACAACATACCACCAATTTTTCTTAGAAATTGTCGCGAGCATCTTGCTGTGCCCTTATTCATTCTATTCAATCAATCGCTGAGTACTGGTACGATGCCTAAAGTCTGGAAACAATCCTATGTAATTCCTTTATACAAAAATGGTGACAGACATAACATTGCTAATTATAGACCTATATCGAAACTTAACACTATTGCCAAATTATTTGAAAAAATTATATATGACCATATTTTTCCCCTATTAAGGCCTACAATTATCAACCAACAGCATGGATTTGTAAATAAAAAATCCACTGAAAGTAATGTTTGTGAATTTGTACATCGGGTTGCCTCCGCAATGGAAACTGGTTTCCAAATGGACGCTATTTATACCGATTACTCGAAGGCATTCGACAAAGTAAGGCACTCGGTACTGGTGCGTAAGCTACAAATAGCCGGTATACACGGGGATCTTTTACGATGGATAACATCCTATCTTCGTGAACGAAGCCAAGCAGTGACAATTAAAGGGTTTTGCTCCTCCTTTCTTCCGGTCACATCTGGCTTGCCCCAAGGCTCGCATCTGGCTCCTCTATTTTTCAACTTATTCATTAATGACATTGTAAATGTTTTTGACCAGTCCGATTTTCTATTGTACGCTGATGATATGAAGATTTTTAGAAAAATTAAAACAATATCTGATTGCATGGCCCTACAAAGGGACCTTGATAAATTTATGAGTTACTGCAAAAATAACTATTTGGACCTTAATATTAAGAAATGCAATGTAATTACTTTCTCTAGAAACCCTAAGCATATTAAATATGAATACAATTTTGACCACGTTACTTTAACGCGTGTTATAGTTTCAAAAGACTTAGGTGTTCTACTGGATGGTAGATTGACATTTGACGAGCATCTTGACTACATAATCTCCAAGGCCTACCGCATGCTCGGATTTGTTCTGAGAGTCAGCAAAGATTTCAAAGCCGGTTCAACCCTCTCTCTCTTATTCGACTCCTACGTCAGACCTCTACTCGAGTACGGGTCTATTGTTTGGAACCCGCAATATAAAACTCAAATTAAGAGGTTGGATAGAGTGTTTAACTTGTACTTGAAACATCTTCAATATAGATTTAACAATGTACCTACGTTTGCATCTCTTGGTCATAGACGTGCTCAGAAAGATCAACTGTTTTTATACAAGATTATGAATAATTATATTGATTCACCATTCTTATTAAGCAATATTGGATTGAGTTGCCCTCGAATAAATTCGCGCCGCAAGTGTTCGTTACACATTCCGTTCTGCAAAAGGAATTATACAAGTAATACCTTTTTGTATCGCTCTTGCAAATTTTATAACGAGCACTTGCTAGATCTGGATATTTTCAGTTGCCCTATAGGAGCCTATAAACGAAGCCTTAAACAAGCTCTCGAAAATATAGTTGTGTAGTCTCCTCTTTGTTATGGCCTGTTTATTTGTTTATTTTGTATGTTATATGGTATTTGTTAACTGTTTCTTGCTTTTTTTGTGTTTTCTCCTAGCTCGTAATGACTTATAATTTATATGTTTTAGTAATTTAGTGGAAACTTTGCTGATTTGTGATCTTCTTGTATGTATATGTATAATGTGTAGCGAGATATTGTTTGTTTCCCTAATATAAATAAAATAAAAAATAAAATAAAAAAATAAATTTTCAGAAATGGAAAAAAAAACCTTGCATTCATATAAATGTTATATATTATAAATGAAAAATTTTGTGAGAATGGATGGATGTTTGTTACTCTTTCACTGAACGGTTTTCCAATTTGGATGACATTAGGCACACAGATAGATTATTACTGGATTAACATATAGGATTATTTTCATCCTGAAAAAAGTCTAAAAATACAATATAAAAATTGAACTTTTCTCGCTAGCTAGTATAATATACTTTTTCTGAGAACTATAGTTTTGTATAATCATCGCTAGTTCGAAATTATTAGACGCTTCGATTATTTTATAGTAGTTTTTATGAAGTACTAGCTGGTGCTCACGACTTCGTCCGCGTTGAAAAATATTAAGTAGCCTATCCTGTGTCCCGTACGTCCAAATGTTTATCTACCAAGTTTCATGAAAATCAGTTAATTCGTTTCAGAGTTATGGAGGAACATACATACAGAAAAAAATTGTAAAAATCGTCAATTTAGTTTCAGTATCATGTATAGAGCCTATAAACACGATTTCTCTGAAAACAAAGTAACTTACTCCATGACCGACCCGCACAGATTTATTATTAGTATTGATTTTGTAGTAGTTTTTTTATGAAGGATGGATTTCATAAAAAATAAAATAATTTTTTTAAAGACTTCATAAAAAGTTATCAACTACAAAGCTATCACCACCAGTATCAACATAATCTAGTATATCTTGAATACACTTCATTTTGTTGACAGTTCCAATTGAACTCCGAATGTGGTTTCTTTGTGAACTCGTTCGCTTGGAAAAGTTTCAACTGTTCGATCTTTATTGGAACAGTTACAAAATCCAAAGATCGAAATTGCGTACCAATCCAACATTCAAACAGTATTTTATTCATTAAATAACTTATACAAGAAAACCGTTTTAATGGCTGGAATATTTTCAGACGTGTTTCGGAAAAGAACTAGCTGACGATGATCCTGAGAAGAAATCCCAAAAGAATATCAGTATATCATTCTTTTTGTCACTTTACAAATAAAAATAAGTATACTTAGTAAATCATATAGGTAATATGTACATAATACTAATGTATACTTACTTACTTTACTAATATTACAAAAAGAAGACTGTAATGAAAAAAAAAACGCATGTGTGGCCTAGATATGTAAACACTTTCATTTTCACTTTTACGACTTGGGCAAGCTTCGAGTTTTTTCAGCCCTCATGAAACAATTTGTGACACAAACTTCCTTATTAATATAAAAAAATGAGAAGGTAACTAATTTTCACAGTAAAAATACTGAATTGATTTTGCCAACATTTGTCATAGACATAGCATAATTTTTCTAACGAGCAAACCCATTGAGAAAAGCTAGTATTGGATATAGTTTTAGACACATAAATGTGAAACCCAATAGACGTTTTGTAGAGTATTCATGGAGTATTTGGATGGAGCGATGTTCAACCGGACATAGTGTCATCTGACCCGGATACAACCGTGTTCATTTCACCCGGACTGTTGTGCTATTGTTTGACACATAGTAAACGGTTAACTGTGTGATAATTTGTGTTTAGATTAATAACTAAAATGATTTACACATTAAGTTATTTATTTAACAAAAATATTATCCTGTGGATTTTTTCTAAATGCGAACTACAGCGTGTAAGAAGTCGCATGCAAAGCTAGTATTTATAATAACTTACTTTATTTCTAAACTAACTAATCACCTTGACTTTATCTGAAGATATATAAGTGACGACGGTGGCGCCATTTTTTTATATTTTTTGGCCGAGCCAGGATTTTTTTTAAATATATTACATGTTAATTCACGTAATAAACTGAACGTTTTCACATGAAAGTGTTACAAACATCAATATAAAATAAAATAAAAGAATAAATCCATCTTTTCAAACTTTCGCAGTTAGTTTTAGGATTTATTAAAACACTTAAAATAAATTAAAATTGACAAAAAATTGATTTTAAATATTAAAAAAAAATCATTAAAGTTTCACTAGTTTTAGCACTAACACATTTTAGTATTGAATGTCAAAAACATATTTTTAAAGGTTTAATATACATATAAATCGGGGTTCCGAGGTATAAACCTTAGACTCTCCTATATATAACCTTATATCTCCACTAATAGACGAGTCGACCCATGAGAACACTCATCAACAGTTGGTAACAAAAATAAAGTATCGAAGTCGTTGTTTAAAATGAAGTAGGTCAAATCCCAAAGGCCCGCCGACGATACTATTAAAATATCTAACAAATTGATTGATCAATATTCGGCAACACGTACTATGCAACAAGACATACAAATTATTAGACGATGCCATAATTGTTATTTTGACGCTTATTTTGACGTAAGTATAGCTTCTATATATAAAATTCTCGTGTGACAGTTTTTGTAACAAAACTCCTTCAAAATGAATTCATAATGACCGATGAATTTATGATTTTTTTTTGGGTATATTCGGTAGGTCCGATAATAGGTCGTAAACTATTTTTTATACCCCTAAAGCGGCCTTTACATTTGGCTAAATTCAGTCAACTAAATGAATTAGACTCTGAATTTAGACAAGTGTAAAGACATTCAGACAGTTACACTAATTAGACAATCAGAGTCGTGACTGCCGATCTAAATCAATTAGCATGCTGAATTTAGCCAAGTGTAAAGCGATTCAGGCAAGAAATGTGTTTAGTTGTCTGCCACCAGTATATATAAGTTATTCTATGTCTGCCATTCGCAGCGGAGTGCGCACGTCCATCATTTGTCGCTTAACGCAGCGCAGTACTTTCGAGCAGCGATGACCACCAGAGAAAAAGAAGTAATTCTTCAATTACTTGAGATATATAAAGAAATGCCCTATTTATGGGACAAAATCCACAGAGAATATAAAAATAAAGATTACAGAAATGAGGGGCAACGAGTTCTTCTAGAAATTTTTAAGGAATTGGAGCCAAATGCGAACTTGAAGACTCTGAGCCAACTGTCTTCTTTTTTAATGTATGGTGTAACTAATCTCAATAATTCTTTAAATTGTTCAGATTCCAATCTTAGAAAATTTCTTACATCATCCGGTTCTAATATATTTAATATATAATTCGTTATACTTTTTTTCTTAGAAGCAAATATTTATTCACCCAATACTTCCTGCGTCTTTTTTTAGTCATTTAAATCGAGCTCGACGCAACCAAAGCTAAGGCGAGCCCTATCCTTTGATGTTTTGATGGTCTCATCATCTCATGAAAGTGCTATATGTACGTACGACATGTTTGGAATTCGCTGTTACACTGAGCAAATACTGAGTTAGCTAGCTAATTAGATCAAGTGTTAAGAGCAAGCTTTTTTTCGCCCATTTATTCTGTCTGAATTTAGTGAACTGAATTTAGCCAAATGTAAAGGCCGCTTAAGTGTGGATGGCGTATCCAAAAATTTTATTTTTTATTTTTTGGCAAAACTACGTTTGCCGAGTCAGCTAGTATATTAGTAATTATATTAATATTATTAAGTTAATGTTGTAGTTTTATGAGATTGTTTTGTTTATCTTTGTTCTTGTTTTTTTGGTGTATTTTTTTATATCCTCTCTGTATAAAGTTGGTTTACTAATTCGTGGAAAATGTTGTTGACTTTATTTGTGTATAGTAAGGTTCTCCTTTTTTCTATTATAATTTATTATATATAGTGTAATTGTTTGTTTTCCCTAATAAAATAAAATAGTGGGAGGCGATACAGAAAAAATGATAATACAGAAATCGGGGGATACAATTTGTATGTAGCTACATTTCTATCACTCCATCCAAAATTTAATTACATCACTCGATAGATAAAGGATAAAAAAATATATATTCTCATTTATTGGATATGTATGCATACTAGCGACCCGCTCCCAGCTTCACACGGGTGTAATTTTTTCTGCAAATTATATATGAAAATCTTCCTCGTTTAATGCTCTTTTTATTAGTGAAAACCGCATGAAAATCTGTTCAGTAGTTTTTTAGATCATCGCGAATATACATATAGACATGCAGACAGACAACCGTGACAGGTGAATTTATTTTATAAGAAGAAATAAGAATAAAAATTTATTTCAGAATAATAATTTTAGTTTTAACATATTTCTGTCCTATGGGGGAAGTAAACGACTGTTGCATACATTATTAAAAAAAAAACAATTATATTTACAAAACAAACAAACAAACAGTAACATTATTTGGAAAAATTATTATATGGAAAAACTTATTATATATGTACATACATTAAATATGCTCAAAGAAAATCTAATATATAAAATTCTCGTGTCGCGGCGTTTGTTGCCAAACTCCTCCGAAACGGCTTGACTGATTTTGATGAAATTTTGTGTGCTTATCGGGTAGGTCTGAGAATCGGCCAACATCTATTTTCCATACCCCTAAGTGATATTTTTTTGTATGGCAAAACAACGTTTGCCGGGTCAGCTAGTATTACTCTAAACTTACACGTAATCACTAAAACCCAGACGCAGAACTGAAAGTAATTTCACCGTTAGTTGGTCTGTTTGAATTGTCTTCCATCTCCGTTCACAAATCCAGTGATGGCAGTTAAGTCCCAGTAACACAAACTTCTTATTGAGGGGAGTTCCGAGACTGCTTGCTCACAGCTTAGGCTAAAACCATGTTTACATAGCGTTCCTATATATCTACAGAACTTACAAAGTGTTCGCTACTCTATACTTAGGTATAAACTATTATTTTATTCACAGGTTTTATACTCATAGTTTGTCCCCTTTTTCTTGTGTCTAAACATTTTTTTGCAGTCTTTATTGCTCCATATATCGTCCCCTTAAAGGTGAAATTCACAAAGCGGATAGCATCTAGACTTGCAGCAAAGACGAGGCCGACGATGAAGCGAGCTTGTAACAAAGCGTTACATATCGTTGAGTTTTGCGAATTAATTAAATCTAGAAGGCGATATTCGACATTTTTTTTTAAATTTAATTTTGAGGCTATTAATTCAAATATTAATTTGAATCTCCAGCGATAGGGTAAGTTTTAAATGGCACATAATTTTCTATTTTTTTATCACATTTTAAAATAGCTTATTTGTTATTGCTTAGTCATACGATTAAATTATTATTATTTTTTATATATACATTTCTTAGTATTGCTTTGTTGCTTTATTTATTTTCATGTATATTATTTTGTAAACTCCGTTCTGGTTATGCAACACTGCGGCAATGGTACTGCTGTTAAGCAGGTAATTTCTTCCTGTTGCCGTCGTGGAGTATCCAGATCGAAGGTAGATGTACCAGAACGTGATTTCGTGGTACTATCGATTTCAGGAGTATCCCTCGGGCCAAGTATCCCCCGGGCACAGTATCCTACGGGCTAAATATCCCCGGGGTCAAGCATCCCGCGGATTATTCATCTATTCGTCATAGACGGCCAGCTTTGGATTGCGCTAGATCCGTCTGCCTGCTGCAATCCAGCCACCGCCACCTATCGTCATCGTGCCTACGCGCATCGGCAGGACACACACCACCACGACATCAAGCCACATCTACCACCTTCGTCGGCTGGATCATACAGGGGAGTGCCTGCACTGCGTTGAGGAGACAGATAGGCCGACCACCCACGACCTACACCAAATTCGTGTTGCCTACCACAGAGCGCATTAAAAATATTAATTATTTTCGATCACTCCGTTTTATTTTCTTGGTAGGCTACACTGGCGCCCAACTAGATTTCTCTTTCTTTCCTACTTAATCTAGTCAGTGTCGCCATTGGAAACCTAACGCGCGACAAGCTATAACTTCACTTCGAATATAACGCCTGACTGACATCTTTATTTCTGTTACATTTTTGCCAGGCGTTGGATTTTTATTTTTAGATAGTCCTTCGGAACAGTAGCTATTTATTTGAACGAAAGGTACCCTATGTGCTTTTCTATATGCCTGACAATGTGTATTATTTTTATTTGCGTTTCATCATTATTATTCGATTATTATTTACCTAGCTCTAAAATTAAGAAGTTTAAACACTTTTTGAAAAATAGTCAAATACTCTATTATAATTATACAGTGGATAAGCACATCATCATTTTGTGTACTCATCAGTGTTTAGCATGAAATGAAAAATAATGTCAAGATTGTTTTAAAGGAAGTAGAAAATATGTACCTACTCTTTAGTACAGAGGAAAAGCTATAAAACAGGAAAATGGGTTCCGACATTTTCTTAGTAAAGTAATAAAATACAGCAACATACCTAATGAAACGTAATATTGTTTACTTTTAAGAAGAAATGAAATTTTCAAAATTTAAGCTTCTTCTGATGTTTGATTAGAAAAAATACATTAAAAATAAAAAATCAATCATCAATAAATGATTATGTTATAAATCACTTTATAATATAATAATCTATATGTCGCAGTATAATCGGAAGAAACGGATTTTTGCAAAAAATCCTAGTAAGATTGCAAAACTTCGGATAACAGGAAACTGACAACAAATTTTGTAATCATCCGAGGTACTTTCAGGATCTTTGCGAAATAACCGATTAGTTTAGGACGATTAGAAAATGAAACGCTGATTGGTCAATGATGTTATAGCTTCTCTGTTCTGATTGGTCAATGATGTATAGCTTCTCTGTTCTGATTGGTCAATGATGTATAGCTTCTCTGTTCTGATTGGTCAATGATGTATAGCTTCTCTGTTCTGATTGGTCAATGATGTATAGCTTCTCTGTTCTGGTTGGTCAATTAGCGCATCCGTCAGTAAGTAATGGTAAGTAACGTTCATTTCGGCCAATCAACGCTCAAGAATTATGATAGTTGAGCGGTTATTCGTGTAGCAGGCAGGCTGACGGACCACTTAATGGTACGTGAGAACACAAGCAACTTCTGGAGAATGCAGTTGCGCTGCCAACTCTAAAGATTTTTTTACAGCACGCTTGGAGAATCCCATATTATAGCTAGTGGAAACACTATGTAATTTTTCATTATATAAATATATTGCACTGTTTAGGAGTGCAATTTAATCAACACACTTGTAATTTATAGTTATCATGTACCTATATAATTGTATTCTGTTTGTGTACTAAATCAAATAAATGAATAAAATAACCGATTAATAATGATAAAACACAAAATAAGATCATACACATATACATATAGAAAAGTAAAATTACTCATAATCACACTTCTTACTTATTTGTATAAATAAGAAATGTGATTATGTCAAGGTTCCGCGTCCGCGGGATTAAGTTTCTACTCATTCGGACTGTGTTTTCATTATCATTTACTATCCTCGACCTGTCTGTCTGTGTGTCCGCATTATGTCACCGCAAACTAGGGACAAAATCAATCAATCTATCTATTATTGCTAAGCCTATCTGTCAGAAGGCTGGCAGGCACGTTCCGCTATTTATTGTGTTCGCAATGTTTACACACAATCTAGAAAAACACATTACTGGCTGTCACACTTAATAAATCCTGCAATCGGCAACATCTTACAAGCATCTGAGCCGCAGGCAATTTAGGAACATTTATTTGTTTCTTTTTTTTTATTAGATATGAGTTTGCTTTTGGCATCATGGGGACTATGATGGAGCGAGCTATAGTCATCTCTATTGTCTTACAAGTCGTGCTGTTAAATTTTCAACGTCGCCGAAATTTAAATGGGAAACGTGATTTGAACTAGAAATTAAAGAAAAGAAAGAAATAAAAGCTAAAGAAATGAAACTAGAATCTTTTTTTTTTATTATTTATTTTTTCAATTTGCATTCGAATGAGAATAATTTAGTCTTGGTAGGCCAAATAGTTTTAGAGGCTATTCAAAAGTTTGTAAAATTCCTAAAAAAAAATTTTGTTCAACAGTTGTTTTTAGTTTTAGTCAATTTTGAACAGCTGTATCTCAGGAACTATCAGGTCTATGTAGACTAATTTATCTCATGTTATTGGAAATTTAGTGGACTTTAATAATGAGATAACATTTGTCATAAACCCTTTATTAGGGACCTGTAAATATATTCTAATCATGTATATTATATCCTTTAAGAAAACACAGATTGAGAATTAACATTTTATTTTACAGAATAAATAAAAAAATTATAAGGAGGTTAAGTTTATTAGGTTTTAAGTAAAAAACTTGCGTAGAATAATGAAATATACATTAGCTTACTTACCTTACTAACTTAATGAAAATTTGCAAATTTACCTGGCTATTTACAAAAAGTATTTTTGTATATTTACAAAAATGTTACGAAAAAAAAAAGTATAAAATTTTCGAATATAACCGCGACATTTCGATCGCGTATTTATAGAAAGAAGTATGTCAGCGAAGAGCGGACGCTATTTGTACGCGATTGATGTTATCAATAAAATATTATTCCCTCAACAAACAAACTCCAATAAGAAACCTTAAATACAGAAATACGTCATTTCTGATTAAGTTTATGTATTTATAAAATTAAATCTAATAGAACAAAGTTTACATTTTCACAAGTCCTATATATTTATAAAGTTTATTAAACAAAATTTCGAAATATGGGTATAAAAAACAACCATAAGAGAAAATTATACATTCTTATTTTTTGTAATTTTATCTTATGGTTGTCATAAGAGAAAATTATAAAAAATAAGAAAATGTAATGCGAACTGCCAAGGTTTGTTTTTTTTTGTGTTTTGTGTTTCCGTTTTTTGTGTTTCTCTGTGTTTTCGAGCTCATATAAATCTTTTCAAAGTTGGAGTGAATAGGCATCTTCTGGATGAGCTCGCACAGCTACACTACACAGCTAGATGCTATCCAAGAGCAAACCCATCTCTAATAATAAAATAATAAAAAAATAGCTAATAATATATATTAGAAAATTTATATACAGATGTTTATGAGACCACGAACGTGAATGATCCCATGTAGATCAGAAAAATGTTTTTAGAAAAGCGTTTACAAAGGGGTGACTTGGGAATGTTTGGGCATGGTCGCGTTTCAATACGTAAACATCTCTGATGATAGGTTCAGTGAGCTTATTTTTTAAAATGTTTAGGTCGACAGACAGTCTGACAATCCACTTAATGTTAGATAGTTACCTACTATCAAATTAAACCGTCGCCTATGACACATGCAATGTCGCAGATGTTGCAATTGCCCTACCGTCCATTAGTAGGATCCCTTACTCACCGAAACAAAACAGCACACGTGCTATTATTTCATGGTGGTCTTCTGTAAGGGGGGTATTTGTGCCCTACTGCCATTAGTATCATTTTATATTTTTAAATGTTATTTTTTAAATACCTGTTCTAAAAATAGTTAATGAACTTTTCAAACTTGACTTTGGTCTATTTAAAGTTCAAACAGTTTATATACATATATAGTTTGTCTGAGTGTGCAGTATTTTGCTACCCTTCGAGTGTTTACATGGATTTTGGCCTTTTATTTTATGTGTTTAGTTTGTTTTGACAGACTATTTATTTACGAACAATTTCACGTAAAGAAAATTTGTTTTATAAAACCGTTGCAAAAACATCACGTCCTCATATTTTTTAACTTTTACCAACTTTTTACTGACTCCTTCTATTTCATGAAAACGTGAGATTTAATACGTGTTTTGGCGAAAACTATCAAAATTATTCAGATCACGTAAAAAAATTGCTGCTTTTAAAGCTATAATCGGATTTTTCGCGAAAATCCTCGTATTTTCTGAATAACACGATCTACGGAATCCTACAATGAGTGAAAATGATATCAGGAACTCATCGACTTTTACGTATCTGTATTAAGTGATCATCGAAATACTCATCCTTATATATATAAAAATTACGTGTCACATGTTTGTCCGCGATAAACTCCCAAACTACTGAACCGATTTTGATAAAATTTCGTAACTATATGTAATTTGGTCCAACTTAAAAGATAGCATAGTTTATATCTCATTTTGTTTATTATTTTTTTGCAAATTATATAATATTATTAACATAGCGCCATCTGTTGATACCTATTCAATCCAGCAATTATTTATCTGTGAGTTCCAAAAGATTCTAACAGATGGCGATGTAAGGTAATTTTATCAGCTGGATTGAGTAAAAATTTGCACCAGTGCGAAGCCGGGAGCGGGCCACTAGTATACCTATATAATACTACAAATAATCACATAAAGAATATACCTTGGTCCAGCACTTGTGCGTAGCAGTTCTAAAAATAATAGTCACAACAGAATGAGAATGGCAAAATATATATTTCATGTTTACTCAGCGAATTGAGAATTATCTTTATTAGTTTGTTTACGTTCTGACTTCACCATAAGCACTAGACTAGACAATCAATATATATAATATCACTATTTCTGTCGTTCTGTTACGTGAACGTAGCTAAAACATTGGAACAATTTTGATTAAGTGAGTATGAAGATAGCTTTAACTTATTTAACTTTTGAAGCGAACAAAGGTTTAATGTTCTGTGAATTTTTCATAGTTGACTCTGTTCTGGATTTCTCATGTATTGGCAGGGCACACTGCATTGCGCTGTCATTTGGGCAGCCCATCTGGCGACAGTAACCACCCCCTTTTAGATGACCACCTTTACACAGTTGTTTCGGTGAGTAAGTGATGGCGAGCGCATTTCTCTATTCCTATCAGTCTGTCTGATGACCTTTACTTAAAAAAGGATAAAAAATAATTTCTGCAAACATAAATAAAAAAATTCTTTTAAAACTAAAAAATAATTAATAGTCAGAATAGACAGAATTATATATTCTGTGTAAGTCTTCATATTACTTATCATATTAAACTTCAAAGAAATGTACGGCATAGTGTACACTGAGGGCTTTAATAATTTATAAAGGCCCACTGGAAATACATAATCAATAAACTAATGGACTTTCTATTGAAGTGATCGAAAAGCAGGCTAAAAATATAGAAGTTAAAATAAATAAAAAAAATTTTTTCACTTGAATTAACTTTTAACATTAACTTGCTTCCATCGGGGGTACAGTTTTAAACTTTCAAATTTCAACTTCAAACTAAAAGTAAGGTTCTATTGTAATAATTTAACAATGAATTTACGATTACATTTTATGAAACTACATATTTAGTTCATAAAATATTAATATCATGATACGAATGTTATTCGATGCTACCATAGTGTTTTGATTGACCAAGTTGAATAAAAGTTGAAAGTGTTGTGTTGGTTTGTGTACTCAAAAACTCTAAAACTAGCCGACGGATTGACTTGAAATTTTTACACAATATACAATCCGCTTCAATAATTGATTATATCCATTTTTCGAGTAATAATATAATCTTGATCGCGAGAAAATTACGGCACATTTGCCGAAAGCTAGGAGAACTAACTCGTCAACGAGAACCGCTTTCACATTTACTCGTAAAGTGGAAGTTAGCCGTAGTTATGGCAGCCGAGTTAATATAAGACTGAGCCACAGCGAAGCGTGCAAGGGTTCAGCTAGTTTATATATGCATAGAGTATTATAAAGATGTACAATGATACTATAACATGTATGTACATTTTTTTATCAATTCAATAGTTTTCGCAGCGCACGCCAAATAAAGACACGCTTATACTGTATAGGTCAGTCACCTAAGACAAAAAAATCGCGTTAGGTTGATTTTGATCTTGATTTTTTGGGAATTTTCAGGATGGATACGAATAGTGTAAAACCAAGGTTAACTGCATTAACTGCACGGTTCTAGAAAAAGCTCGAAATTTTCAGACTTTTTCAGTTTTTCGCTCATAACTTGTGAAAAGTGCATTCTACGGAAAATTATCATCTTACAAACTCTTAAAGAAGACAAAATTTGCTACAATTTAAGTGCAACCGCAGCTCTTTATGTCAAACAGATCCCAAGATACTACTTCAGAAATGGGTAATTTCTCCTAAAAAGTTGTAGTTAGCCGTTTTTCGAAACAAAATATCGTCTAAAATAATCATTCTACGATGAAAGTTATCGGAAATGAAGTTGTAGAGCATTACTTAGCTTCAATTTGATCACAAGCAAAACTATGTAGGGCTAATAGTTCTCTTGTTATCAAGTAGGGCAGGGCATGCTGGCTGCATTACCTTGTTGTATGGCAATACTAATCTGTTGACCGAGGTAATAGACAGCTTTAGAATAGCCGGTTATGTCAACCAAACGTTTTAATAAAAAATGTTAAAGAAATTAAGAGCGTTGGGACCCCACGGACAGAGATTCGACACCGAAGGGAATGAATGTGTAGCCGATGCTGATATCTCTGTATTTGTTAATTTTCCGCTTTTCGGCCTCCTCTGTGTTCAGTGTTCCATGAAGGTGGGACGGTGCTAAAGTGTCGACGCAGGTTGCAGCCCACACTAGTGGACGACCCATCAGGTCTCCCATCATTAAGTACGATACCATTTGTTCAAGAATCGAAGGTATATTAATATACTATGGTAAATATATTATTAATTAGTATCTATCCGGACAACATCCCAAAAAATCAAGACAGTGCAATTTTTGCAACCTAAGATGTCTTCAGTGACTAGCTTATGTATGGGTGAAATAATTTTTAAAATTAATTAAATAGTTTTTGACTTTATCCATTAAAAACTTAATATACAAATACCCAAAAAAAAAACTAATAAAAAAATGTAACAATTTTCCACTAATCTTAACGAAAAGCCACCCTTATAATCGGTTCGGTCTGAAAATCCCCGAGGAACGTGTAGGGTCTCCGTAACCCGGATAGTTGTTGATGGAATCACCCACGTGTGGCCAATAAATGGACCGACAAAATACGTTTAGGCATTCTTATTTTGGAATCAATTTCTTGGATGTTAGAATTTTTCTATTGATGTCTTCTACACAAGAAATGGGCTAAATTAATACACAAGAAATGGGCTAAATTAATACACAAGAAATTTGCTAAATTAATACACAAGAAATGGGCTAAATTAATACACAAGAAATGGGCTAAATTAATACACAAGAAATGGGCTAAATTAATACACAAGAAATGGGCTAAATTAATACACAAGAAATTTGCTAAATTAATACACAAGAAATGGGCTAAATTAATACACAAGAAATGGGCTAAATTAATACACAAGAAATGGGCTAAATTAATACACAAGAAATGGGCTAAATTAATATAAAATTTGCCAAAAAAGGAGAATATATTCAACTAGCTGTTACACACGATATTTAGTTAACCTAGATTAACCTAGATTAAAGTCGTAGTGTAAAAAATAAAATTAAACTTACACCTCCGGGCACATCTATCTTATATATTACTAGCTGGTGCCCGCGACTTCGCCCGCGTTGAAAAATAAAAATATTTCAGCAATATATAACGCTTAACCTCTTGTTGCTGTAACACTTTGGCCAGGCGTTAGTTCTTTATTTCATTTTAGATGATCCCTTGGGAACAGTATTGTTTTTCTGGATGAAAGGTACCCTTGTGTCCTTTGTTGATTCACTGACAACATGTATGCAACATTTCATGATGATTGGTTGAGTAGTTAAGGCGTAAAAGGGTAACAGACAGACAGACAGAGTTACTTTCACATTTATAATATAAGTATGGGTATAGATTATACTTTTGGTTGTTATAAATAAACTCAAAAATACTCGATTCTTAAGATGAAAAAATTCTTTCACCTTAAGAAAGCTACATTATTAGTAACATAGTAGCATAACTTTATGTTTTACTAGCTGGCGCCCGCGACTTCGTCCGCGTTGAAAAAGAAAAAGTAGCCTATCTTGTGTCCTGTACGTCTAAATGTTTATCTACCAAGTTTCATAAAAATCAGTTAATTCGTTTAAGAGTTATGGAGGAACATACATACATGCAATACCTACACTTACAGATTTATTATTAGTTTTGAGTGCAACAGCTAGTAAAATAATATTTTGATAAGAAACGCAAAAAAAAATATCACCGCTCTTACCGCAAGCAACATACCTGCATTTAAAAGAATCATATAAGTAACATTAAATAAAAAAAATGTCCCCAAAAAACTTCCCTGCCAGAGTACGGCAGTGGAATTTAAAAAAAAAAGTGTAATCCGAAGTGAATTAATAATGACTTTCGTTCCTTCAGTGCCTCTGCCTACTTACAAACGCTTAGTGTCAACTGCCACTTGATGTCAACCTTGCGAACCAATTACTTTTTCTTCCTCTCCTAATAAAGCTGGCTTCCTTAATTCATTCAAATTCCTTTTATATTTAATACTAGCGGCCCGCTCCCAGCTTCGCCCGGGGTGTATTTTTTCTAAAATAAACGTAGCCTAAGTTACTCCTTATTACATCAGCTACCTGCCAATAAAAGTCTCGTCAAAATCGGTCCAGCCATTTCAGAGATTAGCCGGAACAAACAAACAGACAGACAGACAAAAATTGTAAAAAATGTTATTTTGGTGTATGTACCGTATATATATTCATATGCATGTAGTAAAAAACGGTTATTTTAATATTACAAACAGACACTCCAATTTTATTTATATGTATAGAATATATTTTTTCCTCTAGTAATCTTTGTTGGTCAAAGTTTATTCGATTTGGCATTTTTGTGATAACTTTTTCAGTTTCGCATTTGATTTAAATAACCCTGCTAGTTATTAAAAATTATAAACGACTAAACGACTGTCAATAATAAGTACTGGATACTGTAACCCCCCCCCCCCCCCCCCCCCAATGGCTGGCATAAGCATAATATATGTAAAATGACAATAAACGGCACATGGGGGTGGTCTAACCCCCCGGGGGAAATATCTTCTAATATATAAAATTCAACTCTATAAAAGTTTGTTGCCAAACTCATCCGAAACGGCTGGACCGATTTTGATGAAATTTTGTGTGCTTATCGGGTTGGTCTGAGAATCGGCCAACATCTATTTTCCATATCCCTATAAGTGATATTTTTTTGTATGGCAAAACAACGTTTGCCGGGTCAGCTAGTATATATATAAAACCCTGCTAGTTATCCATGGCAGTTATTCTGCCGAAATTCATAAAACTCTCCTAAGTTCTGCAGTTTCTGCACTCATAAAAAGTGCAAAATATTATCTTATAGTGAAAAATCCCGTTTTTGCGTCGGACGTGGGTTAAAAATAGGAATCGTCAAACATGTCTAACGGTCCATTGAGAGCTGATTAAAAAAAAACTGAGCGTCCTCGTTCTAAATACAATACGTCTGAACTCTGTTCTGTGAATCTTTTCCAACAACACTAGAAAATAATTGCTAATGTGTGTCCTCGACATACATACGGACATAAACAAAGAATGTTATTATGCATAGCGAACATCATGTCATGAAGTTATTGGAGTGTGTCGTCTGCCTGCTAACGGACGGCAGACTGCCGCTGCGTTGGGCTCAAAAGATAAACTTTATAGTGATGTGAATGTGAACCGTTGTGACTCCTAACTATTTCGTAGGTACCTAATTTTTTTAGTAACTTAGGAAATGTAGTTTCATAACATATTATGAATGGGTATAGAAACTCATGGAGTACTAATTTTATTTTTTATTTAATAACGAGGCTATTAGTGTTGTAGATAAGTTTTTGATAAAGATAAATGAAATTGTTAAGCGTTGTAATAAATCACTAAGTTTCCATACTCTTTAAATTTACTTTTTATTTTTTATTAATTTGAATGGAATATACATGATTACCAAAAAAGCTATATATCCGATCGCTTATAAGCTTTACAAGCTTTATAAGCTTTAAGCTTTACAAGCGCTTATACGCTTATAGCTGGGCTAATCTGAAGATTGCCTGAAAATTTCATCAAAGTCGGTTGTCAATATTAACTGTTTTGACAATATGTAAATAGATTACAAAATGAAGAAATTGGTAATATTAAATTTATATTGTCGTTTCTTTGATTAAATTTACAAAGTAACACAATTGCATGCATGACAGTCAAGATACATATTTTTGAAAATTATTTTATTAAATTTTGATATGAAAAGAGTAACAAAACTAGTTCTCATAGTCACATCACTATCCCATGTCTGCTTTTGAGTGAATGAATGGAAACTGGAGATAATATTGTCTAACACGTTATACGTTCGCTACAATAAGGACAATGTAGTTTTACGAGGAAGTATACGTTACTAGTTTATCGCATTTTCGCCCATTTTAAATTGGATTTCCTCAATCGATTTCTTTACAGAATCACTTAGGAGGGATAGAAATAGTCCTGAGACTTAGGGCCGTACAGAGTTAGAATCAGAAATTTATGATTCCCGGCGGATCATAATGCCATGATGTGTTTAGTTTGCAGATAAGATATTAACGTCATATTATTTGTAGTTTTATAATCTAGATAATTGTCGAAAAATATTTTAAAATATTGGGATACTTTTCTCATTAGAACTGATTTTAAGCAACCCTTTTTTAAAATTAGCGGTCGACGGTCGACGCAGAAGCGAGATATTAGTAAAATTATATGCGACAAATTATAAAAATATTGATTTTCCAAAAATTCATATCATTTATTAGACAATAGTCGAAAAAAACATACGATTTCTGTAAATTTTCATTCAAGAAAAGTATAATCAAAAGTGTCAGTTTTAGTAATTTTTCGTGATATTAAACGTGTTATTTTAGCATCAAATTTGAGATATTCTGTTTTTTCTTGGACCTAGTGTGTGAAGTCGTTAATGTTCTAAAAGATTGTGTTATATTTTTTTTAATAACTTGTATATTTATCTGCGTAGGCCGTCGACCGCTAGTTTAAAAAAAGGGCTGTTTAAAAATGTTCTAATGAAAATTCACTTTAAAATATTTTTCAGCTATTTACTAGATTATACAACTACAAATAATATGACATTAACATCTTGTCTGTAAACTAAAACATCTGAAACTACTGAAATCATAAATTTTGACTCCAGCGTGATTTTAATTGATGAACGCTCTAAGGAGTGCTTTAATAGCTTTGCCAAAGATCAAAATGTAGATGAGAACTATATAATAGAAATGTTTACGAAATGGCAATTAAAGCTAACAATAAACTATCCAATAATAAAATAAAAAAGCCTTTATTGCTGATTTTCTTTACATTCTTACTTAAAAATGAATGCCTAAACTAGATTCATTTTAAATAATTTTATTATTTACATAAATCGGTTGTCATTCAACTTTCCTCCAGACATAGGCCTCCTCTAAAGATTTCTACTTATTCCTGTCTGTCTACATCTTTTGGCCTGTCTACTTCTGTTTCTTTTAAAAATTCTTTCAAAGTACTAGAGTCAACTTTGAAAAGTTCATTTCCAAAATTGAAATTTACAAAAACTTTGACAGAATAACATAATATACAGTCACAAAAAAAAAACGTAGCCGATACTGTAGATACACAGAAAGTAAAATGAAATATTTTCATTATCTTAAATTTCGTAAGAAAATTGGAACAAAAAGAAATTCTCTAAACAAAAAATTTCTAATGAGATGTGTCTACTTTGTTCCTTTTGTTATTGTACATTTTAATAATCTTTGAAACTGGATACAATGCTTTTAAGTACGTAATCTTTGAAGAAATATCTTTGAGATGTTACATATTAACAGAGTGATGTTATTATTATTATTTTCTGTAACAAACAACACAATGGAAATCTTTTTTTCAAGAGATTCTAGCGCTAAATGAAATAATTGACTACGAACCTTTGATTTATTTTTACAAGGTTTATTTTTCTTTAACAAATTTCTTTCAGAAATTGTTAGTTCGCAATTCCTGCGAAGACATCTATTATAAAATAAAAACTAAGTTTTTATGTATGTAGAAAAAAAACAGTATTTTGCAACCAAGTCGTTGAAAAATAATTTTACATGGCTTATGTAAGCTAAACTTTTAAGAGATACATAAAAATATATATACCAGAGAATTGTAGTTCTTCTAAAAACCTATATAAAACTCTGCGGTGGCATTTCTCTATCTGTTACGGTTGACTCACAGTAACCATTTCTTTCATTATTAATACTATAGCTTCTTGCATGTGTCTGTTTGTGCGCTAACTTCTTCTGAACCACCCAAAGTATTTTGATACGGTTTTCACTAAAGGAAAGAACGATAATCGAGGAAGGTTTGTATACATAATTTGCAAAAAAAATGCATCCGTGTGAAGCCGGACACGGGCCGCTAGTGCAATAATAAACACATGTTGATTTCGCTTCTTCATATTTCTTATGTAAGTATTGAAACATTTATTCAAAATTTATTGATCATATAATTTTATAAGGCGTTAATTTTTTTATTTTAATTTTAAGATGAGCTCTCAGGAACTGTACTTTTTACGTTACCTATATATATCTTTTCTATACCCTCACAACGTGTATGATTTAATGATTTAATGATGATTAGATGACTAGTTAAGGCTTGAAGGGTAATAAATATACGAGTATATAATATAAATAAAAAATATATAATCTATATATATAAAAATTACGTCACATGTTTGAGGCCAATGAACTCCTAAACTACTGAACTGATTTTTTTCAAAATTTCATAACTATGTGTAATTTGGTCCAATTTAAAAGATAGGATAATTTTTATTTAGAACCCGGGCGAAGCCGGGAACTAGTATTATATTATAAATATAATATGTAATCAAAAATATATCTACTAATATAAAAACAAACGGAATATTCGGTTTCTACGGTTACCTCTACACCTCATTGTTGTTAAAAATATCTTCAGTCAACAGAAAATCTAAAAAAGTAAAGTATTGTAGTAAGTCAAAAGGGTAAGTACTTGGACAGCTTCCAAGTGCAGAGGGGAAAGCGACTAAGTATTAAGAACTATACCTATATAAATAACTTAGTCAAAACAAGCACGACACTGAAAATAGAAACATTCATTAACGAGAGAAACAATTTGTGCACAAGATATGTCCGCGACTTCACTCGTGTTATTATAAGGGTTGTGACTAAATCGAGTAATTCCAAGTAAGCCTTTTGGTAAGTTATAGTGATATGGCATAACTTATCAAAAGGCTTACATCATCTAGGTACACTAAGAAACGTCATGTAATAGGTATGTATTTAAAATTATGATACGAGTACTTTATAAGGACAGCACTCGTGTGATTTCATTTCACTCTTCTATGTGGGTTTCGTTAACACCAAACTTTTTGGTTTGGTGCCACCAGATTTGCTCTATTTAAGATTGCTGATTCTACTGAACGCAATCTGCCCTCTCCTTACAGGTACCTAATGAGAGACATGATTATGGAGATTTTGTACTAAGCTCTATTACCCTATTGGTATCTAGATTAAAAAAAATGTGTGTGTGTGTCAGCTCGGACGACGACTGGAGTTTAGGTACTCCTTACGAACGATTATAAAATACATAATAAAAATTATAAAAACATTTATCATAACGAATTAATTTCAGCGCCATCTCTGTTCAAATGATTACCGGTGCCATCTAGTTTTCACAAGGATGTATTATTACGTAACATATTCTAATTTCAGAGATATTTTGTAGATGGCGCAATATCTCTGAAACTTCATGGATATTCTAAAATATTCGAAAATAGAACGTAACGCATACTGTGTGACAATTTTGATATTACTCCATTTTTACTCCCATAAATTTTCATACCCCGGGCTTATATATGAAAATCGATTCTTAAGGAGTAAACTACAAAAATTTTAATGGTTTTTCTTGTTTTTTTTTGCGTAACGACCACGAACCAGATGACATACTATGCTGGACAACCACCACACTAAGTTGTTCGAAAACATAGTAAAAGTCGTTGGAAAAAAGTGTACGCAGGCTGGCAGCACTGCTGCGCCTGCATCCAGTACTGTCTTTATTATAATAATTACTTATATGATAACATTTTAAATTAAATCTTTAGTCTAGAACATTTAAAATGTCTGTCTTTGAAAAATATTACAGTCGTATGGGGTCCATAGTAATTTTTACCTATCATCTATTATAACTCCTTAGGGGGCGTCGTACAAAACTTGTAAAATATTGTTTAAACTTCGCCTTTGTTGAATTTCATCAAAATATTTATTGGTGGCTTTTCCTAGAACAATTAACAAACAGACATATTACATAAAATTTCTCATTTATAATATTAATATATGGATTTATGGTTCGGCAGCAGTTTTTGGTTCATTGGTTATTTCCTTTTGCTTGCCTTGTTCAAAATTGTTCGCAGACTGGCGTATTTTCAACATTTAATAATTTCATTTAAAATATTTAACCATCTTAAGATGGTGAGAACCCTGAGATTACTATTTTAAATGAGTGACCGGTGTAAACATAGTTATGACTTAAGCTGTTTACAAATGGGAAAATGGATGTTCAAGTTCTGATTGCGTCATTAATTACAAAGATCGCAAGGTTCAATTCCGTAACTTATGGCGTTTAACTTGCATACATTCGGTAGGTTGCCAGTTTGTCTGGCGGCAGTAACCACTACCTTGCAAAAGACCTTACACACACGATATCTGTACGCGGTACCGAAAGCTTACACAGTGTCTATATTTATTCATTTCCAAATTGACCCTGCTGGTAAATGAACCCGAGACCCCTGAGATAGAGTGTTAAGGCAAGCATCTCTAACCACTCATCCAACGGCCTCATCAATACTGAGTGTTACGATTGATCTCCATCGGCTTTGTGTTTTGTACAGTTATCTATCTAAAACAGTCTTTGAACCTGTCTACTATCTTAGACCATAAAAAACATATGAACAATATAATATTTGAATTTATGACATGATAAAACCGCAAGTAAATGTTATATTATCTTTTTGTCTAATAGAATTTAACGCACGCACAGCCTGGAAGTCACGTATGACGATCATTGAAACATATCATAAATTTGTATATATATCTTATAAATTTATATCATATTTAATATACTTTTATGAAAAAAACGATGAGGTATATTTTGTATTCTTAAACTAAATTTATGTTAAGGCTGGCGGATGGTAAGGCTGATGGTACACTTGGTGGCTACCGTCGCCTATAACACAAACATCGCCACAGATTCTGCAACTGCCGACTAGAGTAGAATTAGGAATAGGAAAATTTAGGCTCTGGCATCCCTTACTCACTTACCGAAACACAAAAGCACATGTGCTGTTATTTCACGGTAGTCTTCTATAAGGGGGTGGTTACTGCCGCCAGACAGGCTGCCTAAATGACTGCGATATGTATTGTGCCCTTTTCTTTTGAAGAGGGGAAATCAAATTTTACGGTTTGTCTTTCGCCGACTATTTAAGAAATGAGTAATATTTTGTATTAATATTTTGTATTTCACGAAACGAGAAACACAATTGAAAACGACAAAATGGAAATTGGTTTAGTGGGTTAATTTTGACGGGAGAAATTGAATAAAAATTCATTCCCACAAAAGCTTTACAAACGAAGCCTGAAGGTGATTAATTAATTAAACATACGGACACGTCTCTACGGTAGGGTATGGCTCCAGTGCTCGAAGCGGACCTCCTTATAAACAATATTTTAATTCTTTATCATTAACTAGCGGGCCGCTCCCGGCTTCGCCCGAGGTGCATTTTTTTTACGTAAGAACCTTCCCTGATTATCCCTCTGTCTGTCTGTGAAGACAGAATTAAAATCGGTCCAGCCGTTTTCGAGTTTTGCGCTTAGCAACACATTTAGGGATTCATTTTTATATTATAGAAGATGTACTACAACTATGGATTTCGCACGTCATACAGAACACTACGAACTTTATGGAACATTGAAAATGACATTTGTCAAACATCTGTCATTTAAAGAAAATGTGACCAACACATTTGAGTTTAAAATCAATAGTAGAACTTTCTTATCGAGGATTCCGTTTTAGATATACTTTTTATATAGATAGTTTTTAATTATATTGTTAGAATACACAAAATATTATCAAGAAAAAAGGCAGTTACTTTTTTTTCATAATATAAAGGCGGCAGACAGGCTGGCGGCCCACTTGATGGTTGGTGGCTACCGTCGCCTAAGGACACAAGCAACACCAAGGGGTGCTAGTGCGCTGCCTACCCTGTAGGAAATTGTTTACAATATGGCTTGAAGTAGCCCATATTGTAGCTAGGTGGAAACACCTCAGGAGATTGTTCCAAAGTTCGCGCGTCCGCGGGATATAGAAAAGTATGTTTAAGAGGGGTTATAGCTTCTTTAATATTAACTGTGCCTGCAACTTGTACACGCTGTAGTTCGTTTTCCGAAAATACCACAGGAACCTAACCTTTTTTAACGATAAAAGTATGTCAATCCAGATAATAAACTCAGGTAGTTAAATCTGTGCCAAATTTCATCCAAGTCCATTCAGATGTTTTTGCATGATTGAGTAACAAACATCCAAACTTACAAACTTTCGCAATCATAAATTCGCTACATTTCGCCTCCGCTGTGACTGTGCTCATATTTAAATCACGTGTATAAATTTTCATTTTGTTTATGTACTGAAATCATCCGTCTGTCCATTTCTACCCACTTCCACCTTTCAGTGTTTATCTTCAAACGTCAGAGCAAATGATTTTCATTTCCAATGCACATACAAAATGAAAACGTCTCAGAGGAGTTGACCCGACCTAGAATTCGAATTTGCGCTTGCTGTTAAATTGGCAATTATAGCATACAATAAACTACCTAATAATACAAAGGAGTAACTACTAATAAACTTTGACAGAATGGATATTAGACTGTTGTTATTATGACTACAGATTTTTAAAAACACATAACATCTGAGATATCAGTAATGATGACGATTTTTTTTGTAACGACGCCGTTATAATTTTTTAATATTTTCAGATGATTCATCAGGCATTGCACTTTTTTCTGGATGAAAGGTACCCTATGTTTTTTCCTGTATCCCTGATAACGTGTATGCAAGATTTCATGGTGATCGGTTCAGTAATTTTTGCGTGAAAGAGTAACAAACATCCATACCCACATCCATACATCCACACATCCAAACAAACTTTCGCATTTATAATATTAGTACGGAAGTACGGATGTGCCGATAGCTAAGCATACGTCCCACTTCTGGGCTATTATCTAGCAATAATTAAGTCCCTTTAAAATTTTTATCATAATCTCTAATGAGTAACTGTTGGAAACTTCGACAACGTCGTATTTAAATGCTTCTAGCTTCTACGCGTAATGTATGTATCTGAAATTCTTAATTTGAACCAGCCATTATAAGAAAAACTGATATACAATTACAAATCCACTTATCCCTAATGTAATCGAATTCCTAAAGGACGCGAAAAGTTGACAAAAAAATATCACGACCTACCTAAATTTGATTTTCTACCTAAATTGAATTTATTTCGTTTTTTATTTGGAATCATATTATACAATATCTAGTTACATATGATTCAGAGACACACAAGATAAATAAAGTTTTGAAACTTTGGGTTATACCTTTGGGTCTGCTGATTATGCTGAATAACTTAAAAAAACCGTTAACGGGGACAATTTCCACGATGTTTTTGTGGGTTTTGATCAGCACACCCAAAGGTATAACCCACACAAGTTTCAAAACTATTAATTTTTTTGATTCCCCCTTACATTGCTTACATAGAATGACTGTATCAGTAAAGTTTCCACTAATTACTGAAACATATTATTAAGTTACTACTGAAATTGTACCACGTAGAAAACATACCACGTATAAAACAGGCGAGGACAGACCAGAAGTGATTCTATCAAAAGCTGGACGCCCAGCACAATTAACCATATTGAAACAGGATGCGAAAATTATTAATGTAACAATAGTTGAAAAATAAAACATAAAATGAAAGAAAAAATATATAAAACTAGCTGGTGCCCACGACTTCGTCCGCGTTGAAAAATATTAAGTAGCCTATCCTGTGTCCCGTACCGTAAGACCATTTCAAACCAATTTTTTTTTACGACTCCTTTAAAAAAATCTGTATTAATTCAATAATAAGATGTTCATGAATTATAAAATATCCTCAGTAATTCCTCTTTCGCGGATACATAATCCGATCACAAATTTCCGAGATTAAAGGAATAAAGTCGAAAAACTTAACTAATCATTAGATAGGTGATGACCATGATGTTTTTCTACTTTAAACCAACCTTCGTAAAGCTCAAGGTTGTTCCGAGCGAGGTCAAAGTCGCTTTTTACCCTGAAAGGGGGTGGTGTCAAGTGTGAAATGAATTCACACCTTCTCGTGAGGAGTTAGAGCTCATTATTGTGTGGACGTTGGAACACCTTTGTATACTGTTCTTGACCTCTGTGGTGTGATGGAGCCAACCATTCAGATTGTGATCTGACATTAGTTTACTAGATTAGAAGTTATGACCTACTGATTATCGTCGGTTTTATTTCTTTCGTGGCTCACGATTTTGAATTTGAACTAATCTTTACAATAAATAATATAATTTTGTATATTCTGTATAAGTAGTCTATGTTAGAATCACTCGCTATTTTCGTGATTCAACTCAAGACTACTTCGCTTGTTCGTGATGTTTAAAGTCGACACTCGCAGTAAAAAACAACTTTGCTCATTTTTTCAAAAAATAACTATTATTCATTTTTTCATTATTTTTTCGGAATTGATTTTTTCATTTTATTTTTTCATTCATTTCGGTAGGTCACTCATTTTTTAAATCTGACGTTCAGCCCTTGCACGTCGCATCTTGAGTCGCTTATGGTATTTGATAGTTAACTGATTTGCTAGGTAGTTAACTGACTAACGACAGTTAACTGATTCATTGCTGCTGACACTAATTTTCTTTCACTGATTGACCATTATCATTTTGAAGATAAAAAAACTAGACGCTTCCAAATGTTTTTTATTAATAAAAATCAATAAAAAAAATCTGTTCCCAAGCAAATGAGAAAAAGTATTAATCTCTGTTGTCTATGAACAATGTTCAAAAGTAATCTTAATATTCATAAACATAATTTTGCAAGTGATACGAAGGTCGGCGACCTTCAACCCTCTGATGTGGATACGCGTCGATCTGACTACAATCAGAAGAAAAACATCAACTTGTTTTTATAAGTTTTTATGTCAATAACCTTATAAAAAATTATATTACTCTTTTCTACTTAACTGTTACTTACAAATTTTATCTCGCATATTTTTTTTAGTACAGTCATTTGCTGTAAAAAGAGGTTTACTTGGAAAGTTTTCCGGGAGTTTGGAAAATTTGTGATTTTATTAATATCGATGTGTGTGCTCTTGCTTTGCCATCTTTGCCATATTGGAAGAACGGCGTTTAAAAACAGTTTTTTGACAATATCTCCTTTTCTGAATCATTTTACGACAAAAACAGTTGTCGTAAAATGATATCAACACTCAATACAAAATCTGTATGACGGACAATCTTAAACTGTCAATAAAAGTGCCCGAAAACCGAATAGAACAATTTGATATAATAAGGGCCAGTTTTATAAACGACATACCTTTTTCTCGTTCGTTACAGTGCTAGTAACCGAACGGTTAACGGTCTGTCAATAACGTTTACTGACGGTGGTTCTATAAAAGAAATTAAACATTCGGTAGCTGCCCGTAAAAATACGCCGAAGTTTATGAATATTGTCGATGGTTTCGTTGTAGTCTGTCAGGAACTGTCAAGTGTCGCGTCACAAACACATTTATTTACATAAATAACAAAATAAACGATGCGTAAGATAAACCGACCTTATCATAGTCAGTAAAGAGGCAGTAAACGCTAGCTGTCAAATTATACTGTTGACTAACGAACAGTTGTTTATAATACACTATATTATACTATTAGATCTTTTTTTCGTCTATTTGATATAAAATTTAACTAACGGATCGTTATAAAACTGGCCCTAAGCCGCAGGTTACACACAGATCACAGAACCTCCCGTCGGTCACTTTGACGAGTGACGAGGATCCCAAGACCCAATAAATCGAACACATGTCACTGAAAATATGACACGAATGACATTCAATTTGTGGGATTGCTTAGATAGTGAAGTAAATTAAGTTGCTTCTCTGTAATTTTTTTTTAAATAAGTTATGAAGCGAAATAAGTAAATTATTGTTTATTTCGTTGTGATGCATTGCATCTCAAACTTCACAGTAAAACTAGTCATGTACAGTAGGTATACAATGTTGAGACCAATAAAGAAATCCTTGTTACAGTTCTAAACCAAAAGAAAACAAGATTGTTAGCCAGAAAACTAATAGACAGACCTCAAATGAGTTGGATTATCGAAAGGTTAGCTGGCTAGAACTGTATCCTTAGTGCATATGATATTTAGTTAAGTCTTGTGAGAACAGGGGAGAATATACCGCCCTGTCAGGATCACTTTACTTAAACTATTAGGACATACGCTAAACTCTAAAACGTTTAAGAGTTTAGAGTTTAAATGGATTGCATCTATGTTAGATAAAGGATCATTCAATAGTGATATCAAAATTCGCAAACCGAATATTTATCGGTTGATCATGTAGGAACAGGAAAACTTAATGTCATCTCTGGTAAACCGATACCCATGGTCAATGCAAATAAATTATTATTATTATTATTAAATTTTGCAAAAGAAATTATCTTTACCCGCCATTTGGGTTTCACCACAGTCAGGTAGAAGGGCCAGGAGTCAACGACAAAGTTTGATACATGGCCCATCTAGGACAAACTACTCCACTGGGTATCCCTTATGAGGCCTATTCTTAAACAAGTAAAGGCAGGTTTTAGATGACAATGAACAGCTAATATGTCACTTAGCACTGTTAATTCAAGACGCTACAGTGCGTTAGCGTAGGAACTTTAATACATATATAATCGAACCATGCATTAGCATGGTTCCCTACGGCTTTGCTTCTGTTATAGACGACAGTAACCACATACCATCAAGTGGACTGTCAGCCTGCCTGTCTGTCTGTCGATATCTGTCGACCTGAACATTAAATATAGTTTTACTTGAATACTATTGAGATTCACCACCGCTATTGTGAGTACTATGTCGCGTACGGTATACGGCGATAGTGAATAATGCAAGCTAGACCGACTAATCTCTTTAGAGCTTTAGCCGCTGACCTATTTACTGGTTGTCGGGCGTCAGGTGCCTGATTAAAAATAATTAACTTATTTATTCATTATATGCTTAAACTATTTTAAAAGTGAAATTAAGTTGGGTTTTTTAATGTTAAACTCGACAGACCGGCTGGTGGTCCACTTGATGGTAGCTACCGTCGCTTATAACACAAGCAACGTCACTGATGCTGCAAGTTTTCTGCCGCACAATACTTTTTTTTTTTTTAATCGAGGAGAAATCCTTTTATTGATCCCCTGCCGCTTGCTAGGCGACAGGGGTATGTGGGGGTCGACCAGCATACTCACGTAGCAGGCGGAATTGGCCCCTACCCACTAAAACTCCCCGGTGTCTCCTTGGACACCGGCGGTGACGTGGGGGAGTGGACGGACTCTACCGAGGCAACTGCTCCGACCCACCCCCCTCGGGTGGCTTGCTGACGCCAACAGGGGGATTGCCCGGAGACACCCGAGCAATCCCCAGACGGAGGGGACCCGTGCAGGCACACACAACTTGCCAGCTGTGTGCGCAGGTTCCCGAGGACATTTGAAGACGGGCTGGTGCCCGCCTTCTCCTGCCTGGCCGTCTGCAAGATGTTAATGGGGGACTCAATGGACATCCAAAACCACCAAAAAGAGCAGGGGACCAGGGGCCACCCTAAGGGCCTCCCTGTTCCCCTGAACTCCACAAAAACCCTGGCGGTAGCCGGCCGCCAGGGGAACCTCAACTGTGTGCTCCGCCACGAGCTCCGCAAGCGGAGCTCGCTCGGAGCACACCGGTGTGGACCTTCTTGGTCCCCTACGCCAAGAACTGGCGAGGGTAAGCCCCCCTACCACGACAAGGGGGGGCTACCGCACAATACTAGGATTAAGGATAGGGATTAGGAAGGGATAAGAAAATGGTCTCTGGAATTAATTTCTCACACACCGAACACAACAACACACGTGATATTATTTCACAATGGTCTTCTTTAATGGGGCGGCGAAATGCAGCGTGCCCTGCTACTTTTTTCCAAATTCAGACCAGAGTCAACTTTGAAAAGTTCATTTCCAAAGTTGACCCTGCCAAAAATCCAACCTGGGAACTCTGATACAGAGCATAGTTATGGTAAACCATAACACGGTAGTAGACTACACATTCAAATAAGTCACTTTACATACAGAACACCATAATGATAATTTTGACCGTTTTTTAGTTAATCTTAATTATGACTTAAAGCTACATGAGTCTATTTGAAATTCGAGTTTTAACCTAGTCAGTTTCAAACCTGATTAAAATTGTACGCTTATTTGACTATCATTAAACTGTCAAACCAATAAGAGCGGAATATACATAGACATTGATTTTTAGAACTGAGTTATCACTTACACAATGACACAAATAAATTATTATTATTATTTTTTATTTGTATAAGTTACGACGTCACAAGAAGTGAAGACAAATTATACATTGTTTATTAAAGCTCTATAAATTCTAACAAAATATATATTTTCACGCCTGACTTTGACTATAATCTGAGTGTAATGTTGACTGGCTGACTGTAATAAGAAAAATAGTTAATTAAACAATGAACTCTTAACATCGTTGGAGTGTTAATAAAATAAGTTCCGTCTGGCGTTGACCGCACGCGTCGGGTTGGGCAGGTCGGTCCGCCCTCCGTAGACCGTCGCTTCCGCTTCCGATAAAATTCCGCCCAAGGATCGCTTAACTGACCAGATAACTCTGTTACTACCTCGATTAGCCGGACTCTTCTACTTGAAAATATAACCTTCCAATTTATGTACGTACTAGCTGGTGCCCACGACTTCGTCCGCGTTGAAAAATATTAAGTAGCCTATCCTGTGTCCCGTACGTCCAAATGTTTATCTAATTCGTTTCAGAGTTATAGAGGAACATACATACATACATAAAACAATTCTAAAAATTGTCAATTTAGTTTCAGTATTATGCATAGAGCCTATAAACACGATATCTCTGAAAACAAAGTAACTTACTCCATGACCGACACTTACAGATTTATTATTAGTATTGATACTTTTTAAACTTGTAATTTTGTGAGAGCATCTGACGTCTATTCAAAACGTCTATCGACGAAGTCGCGGGCGCCAGCTAGTAGAAAATATATTTTCAACAATAGGCAGTAATATCTCAGGTAGACAAAAATGTTGATACAAGTTTAGTAAATTGGGGGGTTCCCCTTGAGGGAAGTTGAACTTTGTTTCAGGTACTCATAAACCCCGAGACTTGTAGGGTTGTCTGTTGTTACATCGCCTTTTGGCCTAGTGAACATATATATGAGAGGCTATGAACCAAGATTCAATTTGGAACCGAAACCTTTTACAATAAAATTTATTACACGTTTGTAAAGGTGGGCAGACAGGCTGACGGTCTACTTGATAGTAATATATGTGGCTACTGTCGCCAATAAACATAAACAACGCCATAGGATCTGCTAGTGCTCTGCTGACCTAAGTAAGACTTAGGTCTTAGGAGGGGATAGGGAAATGGTTTCTGGCATCTCTTAATCAAACACCGAAACAATACAGAATAAATGCTGTAATTACACGGTGTTTTCTTAAAAAGGGTGGTTACTTCCGCCAGAAGGGCTTATGGCTGCAAAACGCAATATTAGTCCTGGACCTGGTTGTAGTTCTGTGGGCAAGTTCGCGTATGTAGAATTTTTCTCAGGAAAGTTCAGTCTTAGATTTGATACCTATAAAGTATTTGTCAGTTTAAAGGGTTATGTTATGCGCAAAATTAGGTTCAGTTCAGATCAAACTAAACAGTGTTCCTTGTCTATAATACATAACCGCGCGGTACTGACCGGTCATGTGTTACGGGCCTTAAACCAAGTTTCTTAAAAGTTTTTGCTAAAATAATAATAGGTTTTTTGAATAAAATAAATAGTATTTTTTTATTTTGTTGAATGTTATAATTATTGTGACAACCCTAAGTCCAGGTGTGCGTTCCCCGTTCAAGTTTGTGGAAGATAGTTGTAAGACTCATAAATATGAAATTTGTCCAATATTCTCTTTTAGCTAATTTCTTTGCCGACTGACAACTTTGACATACAGTAACAGGCTATTTCCAACTAAAGTTGGAGCCTTCAAGGTTTTTTTTATCTTTCTTTAAAAGGGACGGAAGAACTTTCACATTTCATATATTTTGAAATTATTATTTTTTCTGAATGACTATTTAATTGTGTAATTTAATAAATCGGTTTAGTAGTCGTCTCGCACAATTTTAATTCGTATGAAATGTGCTAAAAGCAGATATTAAATTTAATATATACTTTTAGAATTATATAAAAAATAAATACTCATATCATAAACTTTTAAAACTGATTTATAATTATTGATTTTTATTTATAAAACTGATGGTGAGTCAATATTAAGGTATAATATTAACTCAAAATACAAAATGATACATTTAAAAGAACATAATTAAAAATATATGTATTTATGTAATGAACATAAGTACTTACTTACCTAACTTTAATTTGTGTCACACGTATTTACATACTAAACGTAAACATATCGCACATAAATTATGATAATGAAAACATGGCGTGTAAAAAAAAATGTAGGTAGTTTTACGAGGCAATTAATGTTCTGACGTAATTATAAAACACATGTTGAACGTTTACCTCGTAAACAATAAAATGGCGAAGGGTACTTCTTAAAACAAAACACCTCAATGTCATATTGTTTTCGTATATACTTTGAATTAAAAATGTGTCTTATTGCATATGGAGGTAGGTGTAAATTCAATTAACTCGATACTACGTTAATTAAACAATAAGCTTTTGTTATGTTTTTTCAGTTGGTTTAATTCGAGATCTCTATAATTTGCGAACACTATATGTACTATATTTTATCGAATCATAGCGTGTAATAGATGTAAAATAAGAAATATATTCTTTTACTAACGACCCGCTCGCAGCTTAGCATGGCTGCAATTTTTTCCACAAATTGTATATAAAAACCTTCCTCATTTAACGCTCTTTCCTTTAGTGAAAACCGCATGAAAATTTGTTCAGTAGTTTTTGAGATCATCGCACACATACATACATACATACAGACAGGCTGACACGGTTGGGGAGGGTACTTTGTTTTATGATTATTATGTACTGGCATCCCACGACACGAAAATGGCGCAATATTCCCATAGTGTAACGTCTGACTGAAGGAAGCATTTTGCTCTTAGGCCTTTTGTCCTTTTGATTTAGTTTTGGGAGTTATTCAAATAATTGAGTGGCACTTTTGTTTATTTGAGTTTCCAGATTGACTGAATTAATTCGGATTAAGGTTGTATTGGTTTGTCACAGACCGATACACACTTTGACTAGAGCTTTTGCTTGACCTCAAGTTGGGTCAGGACATTACGCAAATATCCGCTCCACTTCATATTTACAATAGAATATTTTATGAATTCAAGCCTTTTAACAATAAAACCATTCATCAGTTTATATTTTGTTGCAATAATTGTAAAATTTCACTTCAAAATGCTCGACTGGTGTGCTAAACTAAATGTTTTAAGTGTTACGACTTACGATTTATTTATATAAATCGATTTATATATATAATAACATTAACAACATAATAATAAAGTTTTTTTATTATTATTATTATTTTTTATTGCAATCTATATAAAAAAATGAACTTTTTTTGAAATAAAGATCTATTAGAGAAAATATAATACGTCGAAAGAAACTCCAGAAATAGCTCTTATTAATATGAAATTGCAATTGGGCCAAACTCCTCAACAACTTAAAGCAGATATTTCGTGTTAGAAAGTCAATAGAAAGTCTATTGGTTAGTTTACAATTTTTAATTATAGGTTGTTATGAAATGCGATGGGAGTCTAGATTTTGAACCTTAGCGTCGAGAACACCTTACTTGTTAACTCATAATTCAGACGTTGCTGCAACACTTAATAGAAACTGCGGTTTTCACTTATAGAAAGGATAAATGGGAAAGTTTATATATATATAGACTCGTGTGTAAATTGACTTTCGGTTTTACAAACTTCACTTACAGGTGAATTTCAATTACAGGGTACAGAGTGTAAATTGTTAACTCCAAGTTGGAGGTTAACCACATTTCAAACCCTGGACAGGGACAATTTAAAATTAACAAGGACTTACTGTTCGTGGAAAGCAAAAATTGCTTAAATTTACCAACCGAAAGAACTCTTAGTGAGAGTGTTATATTCTAAGTAAAATAAGTTTTTAAGCTGAATAAGTCTGAAGTAACAAAAGCGACAAAAAATCTTCTCGTAGTGCAGCGGCTCGAAATCTGGTACTTCGGCCATACCGTTCGCGGTGATTCTTGAGCCAAGAAGTACTTCACTGAGTACTTGAGTTAGTACTCAGATTTATATATATAAATAGCTAGGTTATAAATATGTAAATAGCAATGTGGTGTTTAATTCATTCATTGTTACCCACAGTTTTCAAAACCTCATTCTCTGCAAAACCGTGATTGAAACCAGTAATTTTTAAAAAATGCCTTGTCCAAAAAAAAATTTTTTTTGTTAAAAATACATATAAGACTAAGGGCCTCTTTCACCGTCTCCAAGTAAAGTGTCAAATAGGCTAATCACAATTTAAAGTCACCGGTAAGAAAGCGTGAAAAAAGAAAATGAAATTGAAACAAGATACTCGTCATTTACTTGCTAATTAGCATTACTTGAAAAGTAACTAATCAACACTTATGAAACTATATTGCTTATGAAACCACTATTTCAACATTGAATACTAATATATATATATGTCTGTTTTTCTAGGTGGGTGTGCTTCCAATCAATGGCGCCATCCGACGCACGAGAGCACCGCGACTTGCTGACATTCCCAGGTCCAAATCTGTTTAGCTTTTCAATACCTAATTAGTAAAACCTAAAAGATCTAAGCGTACATACAGATGAACAGACGGTGGGAAGCGACTTTATTTTATACTTTATTACAAAATTGCTCTAATAATGTTGCGTTTGTATCGGTTATACAATTATATTGGATGTCCACATATGGAGTGCCAATAAATCGTGTCTCTCTATCATCAATCAATACTAATAATAAATTTGTAAGGGTCGGTCATGGAGTAAGTTACTTTGTTTTCAGATATATCGTGTTTATAGGCTCTATAAATATTATAGAGCTATAATATTATATTATATTATATTATATTATATTATATTATATTATATTATATTATATTATATTATATTATATTAACCCCATCGCCGCTGCCCGTTTGCATCGTGTCGTTCCGGGAGTCGGTGCTGAGACCCCGGACGCACTTCACCACTGCACGCTTCACTTCGTGTCGTTCCGTGAGTCTGTGCAGAGCTCCGGACGCACCCATCGCCGCTGCCAGTCTGCATTGTATCGTTCCGGGAGTCAGTGCTGAGACCCCGGACACACTTCACCACTGCACCCCAGACGCTGTTTTTATTTTTTTAATCTATATTTAATCACCTGTACATCATTCATAACACTACACAACTTTCAATTCATCCATTTTTATATATATGTTACCGGCCAAACCCGGTTTTAGGCCAAACTAGTTTTGCCTAGGCTAAACTAGTTCATCCTATATGCGATCGGATAAACCGGTACAGACTAGGCCAAACTGGTCCGTCCTAAGGGCAATAGGAGAAACTAGTTTAACCTAGGAGGAACTAGTTAAACCTGATATGAATAAGTACACTTCAGGATAAACTAGTTTGGCCTAGTCTATACTAACAGGGAATAATAAAATACCAAATTTAATAAAATCAATATGCATTTATTAAGTAGATCAAAGTCAAATTCACTTATTTTTGCATGGAGTACTCTGATGGCATTTGGAATTGCAGAGCACCATTTTTTTCTTGCATTTGCACCTGTTTGTCGAACAGTTCCTCACGCAGCTGCACCTTACGAAACCTTGCCCTGAACCAACCGAATGTTTAGTGGCTGCAGTCCTCAGAGATATTTCAGTATCTTGGTTAACATCACCCACCTTTAAAAATTTCTGAATGCAAATATCGAATTCAGTTCTGGAAGAAAAAAAATAAAAATCAAAACTAATAATATCTTTTAATCACCAGACAAATACGGTATCATCAACATTTAATTCTAAGTATTATTAACATGTGCCTTGACAATCCAGTGAGCAAAATACCTGTACCTACCTGCAATATAATTTTTGCAATACACCATGTTTGGTGCCAACTTTGTAAAGGCCCTCATCATTTCTCTGAAGAATAACCCCAATGATGTTTCTGAGATCACCTCTGCCTTTGTCTACGTCTGGAATCGGTATAGTAACATTATCTCCAATGTTGGCGGGTGGATGGGATTTGTCCGAAGAAGCCTTCATTTTTTTAGCTTGCTTTTCAAGATTTTCTGCCGCCGTTTTTCTAGCATCTTGAATGTTCTGTGTGTCAATTTGCACAACGCTACCATCACTATCTTCACTCTGGTTACCATTCGAATCATCTTCGATAATTTTTCTAAGGTCGTCTTCATCCTGAATATCATTTATTATTTCTTGCGGCAACGATGAAGTCGAAAGTCCTACTCTAGGCTCTATCCCAAATAAGGCCTTGTAAGGCGATTGTTTTATTCCTGAGTGAAAAGCGCGGTTTTTCATGAACTGGACATATCTTAAGCCCTCTGACCATTTCGTTGAATTGTTGTCCTTCAACCAAGAACTTATCATGTTCTCTATATCTTGATTAGCGCGTTCAACGGAACCTTGACTTTGACTGTGCCTTGGTTTTCCATGCACAATTTTAAGTTCTGGCCAAAGAGTTGTGAGCTCACTAATCACATTATTAACAAATTCCCTACTATTGTCAGATTGGAGAATGCATGGCGCTCCTATAATCATAAATATATCATTCAGGTGGTAGGCCACTTCTGCCGCTCTCTTAGATGTTAACGCTCGAAGAAGAACAAATTTTGTTAAATGGTCTTGGTACACCATAATAAATTTAAATTGTTCGTCGGGTTGTGTCTGAAAATCTATCAAATCCACCTGACATCTGCTATTCATTTCAGAGTGAAGAATCGGCTTTGAAACTAGTCCTCTCTTCTTTTTTGTCTTCTTTTGTTGGCATATATCACACATTGACAAATAGAGGCTTATCATTTCTTTTGTGATATTGGCATATTTCTTTGATGTTTCGGCTAACATCCTGTCACGTCCGCCATGTCCAACCGCCACATGAGCTGCATCAATCACGTCATAAAGGTCATCAGCCTGGAGATAGTATTTTACATTCCCTTCCTTCCGTGCTATTAGTTTTTTTACATCTCCAATTTTTAGCACGCCAAATCGTTTCAGTCGTCTTTGTTGTAATGGTGTCCTTTTTTCCGACTTTTCAGCATCTTCCACTTGTTGAATCAGTTCTGAATATTTATCTGATAACAACACATTATAATGAGAAGACTTTTTACTTTCACTTTCCAAAATTTCTGTTAAGAACTTTTCTCTCCACTGTTTTTGATTAGTTTGTCTACTAGATGTTGAAGGCTCATCCATGATAACACAAAACAAAACCAAAAAAATATTCTGTTAACTTTTCAAAACACAAGTAACAACTAACACGACCTCAATCAAAGGCAGAATGAGCGTTTAAAATCAACAAACTGGGCAAGTGAGGACGGCGGGGAACGCGCGGGGCGTCAGAAATACGATCGGGGGATTCCCCGCATGCACAGGTTTAGACACGTACTCGCTTAAACATTTCTGACTAGGCAAAATCATTATAGACTAGGCCAAACTAGTTTATCCTGAAGTGTACTTATTCATATCAGGTTTAACTAGTTCCTCCTAGGTTAAACTAGTTTCTCCTATTGCCCTTAGGACGGACCAGTTTGGCCTAGTCTGTACCAGTTTATCCGATCGCATATAGGATGAACTAGTTTAGCCTAGGCAAAACTAGTTTGGCCTAAAATCGGGTTTGGCCGGTAACATATATATATTATTTGTAAATATTTTCTAAAATATATCTGTAAATATCTACTTCATTTTTTTATTTTAACTGCCGCTTCACGACAATATGATACTGAAACTAAATTGACGATTTTTACAATTTTTTTCTGTATGTATGTATGTTCCTCCATAACTCTAAAACGAATTAACTGATTTTCATGAAACTTGGTAGATAAACATTTGGACGTACGGGACACAGGATAGGCTACTTTTTTTCTTTTTCAATGCGGACAAATTTGTTTTTATTATATGTAGTTCCACAAAAATCTAACAGATGGCGGTGTACGGCGCACAAGTCGCGGGCAACAGCTAGTAGAAAAATAAAATAACAAAGTTTAAATAATCAGTCAGCTGATAAATAGCGTCGCTACAATGAAACAACTTTGATATTTAAGCAGTAGTGATGTATCACGTTCTTGTGGTCACGTTTTCATGTTACTGGAGTACGTCTCCAACGAAGTGATATCTTGTGTTACAATGTATTTATAAACTGAAAAAAAAAAATAACACATATCAATCTATATAAGTATATATAATAAATAACCTTCAAGACTGAGAGGAGGCATTGAGAGAGAGTAAGAGAATAATATTAAACTAATAATCAATCAATCATTTATTTGCAACATGCGATTACAGACAAAAAAAAACAGTAACGGTAAGAAATAAAAAGTTACAAGTTACCAAAAGGTCCCTAACTCCCTACTCAGTATTTTGTTGGCATAGGCCAGCACTGATCTTCCGTAGGAACCCTATAATATTAATAACTATAGTTAATAATAACTATAGTTAATAATAACTATAGTTAATAATAACTATAGTTAATAATAACTAAATGTTGTAAGAAAAAAAAATAAAAATTAGACATTCATATTTTACATCCTCATGTGTATCAAACTTTAGAATTTCAGAAGAGTTTCTAAGTTACAGAATATCAGATATCTTCTTTCTCGCAGACAGTGACTCGTTACAGCTCTAGTGTGAGGTAATTTTGAAAGGCAATTTCCACTCTAAGATTGATAAATAGTTATTTACGAGATAGATTATGAAATAGAATTAATTTCGCGAGGATTCGTACAGTCTAGTCTTTGGAGAAATCCAAAAAATGTCTTGTTCGACATCCACAAGTAGATGATCCGTACTGAGTTTAAATAAACTTTGCAGAATTAATCACAAGTCTAAGTTAAAGTACGCAACACTGAATAAATGTTTAATTAACAAATTATCCTTCAAAGAGTTGAAATAGTTTTATTTATTTTGTTAATTTAATCGTTTTTAAAGTTTCTTAAAATTCGTGGTTATAAATACAATGTAATACATAATAATAGGGGTTAAAGTATGAAATTGCCGTTTTATTGTAATAGGTACTTCGAATTGACATAGAACCTTCATGGTTTGAGATTTTTGAGTGAAACTTTTTTCATACGGTACCTATGTAGTTCTTCTTTTAAAAAATGTGCAACATTCGATTATCAACTTTCAGTTGTTTTTTTTATTCAGCTTAGACAATAAAGATGGATACTTCGAAAATTCGTGTGATTTTTGAATACGAGTTCCGACGCGGAACTAACGCGGCAGAAACAGCTCGCAATATTAATGTTGCGTTTGGAGAGGGGACTGCTAATGAACGCACTGTGCGATTTTGGTTTAAACGCTTTCGTGATGGAAACTTCGATTTGAAGAACGAACCACGTGGAAGACCGCCCACACAGGTGAATAACAATGATTTGAAAGAGATGGTGGAAGCCGATCCGAGCCAAACTACCCAGGAATTAGCGGCATGGTTTAACGTTACCTTACCAACAATATTGACTCATTTGCGTCAAATCAATAAAATAAAAAAATATGAAAAATGGGTGCCTCATGATTTGACTGATCTGCAGACTCTACAGGAACTGCAATTAGAAACCATTCGTCACCCTCCGTATTCGCCAGACCTTGCTCCAACGGACTACCATTTTTTTCGTGATTTGGACAATTTTCTGCGTGATAAAAAGTTTTCTTCTCAGGAGGCAGTGCAAAATGCTTTCACACAGTTTGTCGAATCTAGATCACCGGAGTTCTATCGCAAAGGCATAAATGAGCTTCCTATTAGATGACAGCAATGTATAGATAATAATGGTAATTATTTTGATTAAATAAATATGTTAAATTAAAAAAAAAAAGAATTTTTATTTTTCAGTACAAATCGGCAATTTCATACTTTAACCCCTAATATGTTATTGTCATAGAATTAATCTATATTTAAAAAAAAGTTTATTTACTGACAGATAACTCGGTTACAATATATAAACTTATGAATGAAGACGAGAGAGAGAGAGAGAGAGAGAGAGAAAGAGAGAAAGATAGAGATATTTTTCTCTAACATACGTACATACAATACCTACACTTACAGATTTATTATTAGTATTGATATATATATTTTATATTTTTATTTTTTAATGCGGACGAAGTCGCGAGCACCAGGTAGTATATTAATTCTATAATATAAAAATGAATCCCTAAATGTGTTGCTAAGCGCAAAACTCGAGAACGGGTGGACCGATTTTAATTCTGTTTTCACTCATGGATAGAGGGATAATCAGGGAAGGTTTTTACGTAAAAAAAATGCACCCCGGGCGAAGCCGGGAGCGGACCACTAGTTATAAAATATTGTTAAATTTATCCAGACAACGTTAAATACCTAGTATGTGGATTCAAATTATATTGAATTTTATCCCACCATCGTATTACATGCTTGAATTGTTACAAAATGTTGTTACAAAATTATTTCAAGCTCATTGAATCAACAGTCAAAATGTTAGACGCGTTCTATGTAAGTATATTCACAAAGCTATTAAGGGGAAAGTTACTTGTTTTAATACATTGTTAAGTGCCACTTTTAATATGTTTTTTATGTGAATGCGTGTTTCCATAATGGTGGCAATTCAGACTTGTGATGATAAGAAAATTTAATTATACCGCTCGATAGTTTCGATTGATTCGATTGACTCAAAGATTTTTTTAGTATAATATATATATGGTATATATACGAATTGGTTGATATATATATATACGCTCAAAATTATAATGAATACACTTAAAAATTAAAAAAAATTTAAAATCGGTCCAGTTGAGATATTCATTACAAACAAAAATACAGAAATACAGATCTCTTCTCTTTATCAATACTAATAATAAATCTGTAAGGGTCGGTCATGGAGTAAGTTACTTTGTTTTCAGAGGTATCGTGGTTATAGGCTCTATACATGATACTGAAAATAAATTGACCATTTTTACAATTTTTTTCTGTATGTATATATGTTCTTTCATAACTCTGAAACGAATTAACTGATTTTCATGAAACTTTGTAGATAAACATTTGGACGTACAGGACACAGGATAGGCTACTTTTTTCTTTTTCAACGCGGACGAAGTCGTGGGCGCCAGCTAGTATTGTAATATTAGTATAGACTATAATATTTTTCAGTATTCAGTGTGTGAATCTCGCAACTGCGTACCATTTAAAAATTAATATGAAATGAATAGTAAAATACTTTGGTGAAGGCAACCGTGAGGCTTTGCAATTATTTGCCACCGGAGGTATTTCAGCTGGCTTTGAATAAGTAAAGACCTTCTGTTTTGTAGGCGGTATTTCGTTACAAAGTGTTGCTAAATATTTGGACTAAAACTACGATATTAAAATCAATATGAAGGCAAGTGTCCAACTTCAACTTTCAATGAAATTGTATCTGTTGCTTACATAAGTAGTTTGATGGTGAAGAAAACTCCGAAATAAATTCAATCCCCATAATGACCGAAAATTTATTTATAAATACATGAGGTATCACATTTATAAGCTAATACGGAAGTTTATTTGAAATAATAAAATAATCTTCTAGCTTGCAATAATTTAAAAAGATTTTTTTTTTGTCAGTAATGGAAGACTTAGGGCCAGTTTTATAACGATCCGTTAGTTAAATTTTATATCAAATAGACGAAAAAAAGATCTAATAGTATAATATAGTGTATTATAAACAACTGTTCGTTAGTCAACAGTATAATTTGACAGCTAGCGTTTACTGCCTCTTTACTGACTACGATAAGGTCGGTTTATCTTACGTATCGTTTATTTTGTTATTTATGTAAATAAATGTGTTTGTGACGCGACACTTGACAGTTCCTGACAGACTACAACGAAACCATCGACAATATTCATAAACTTCGGCGTATTTTTACGGGCAGCTACCGAATGTTTAATTTCTTTTATAGAACCACCGTCAGTAAACGTTATTGACAGACCGTTAACCGTTCGGTTACTAGCACTGTAACGAATGGGAAAAAGGTATGTCGTTTATAAAACTGGCCCTTAGTATTGTTTTTTTGTATATCAATAATGGACAGACTCATTTTTATGTCAGAAATTAAATAATTTGTATATTATTTTTAATGTCACTATTGAAAACTATTTATTTACTTTTTATGTTAGCATTAAAAGAGTTTGTAGGTATTTATTTTTATGCTAGTATTGAAAAACTCTTTAGGGCGGCTGCCCATCTGGCTGCAGTGAATTCCCCCTTATATAATTATAATATCTCTACTAAAGTTTACTGTTGTATATCTACTAAAATGTTCATAACGCAACAGGATAACATTTTCCAAAAGGACCTTTCAAAAGTATTTTCTTCTTGAACCGTAATAACACGACAATGTTAGAGAAAAATCAGACTAGTTAAAGTAAGCTCTATTTGTGAAGAAACCTTTTATAGTAAACTTCTCATCAGTAGTCGTGTCCTGTGAAGGTGGAGACAAGGCAATGCATGTTAAAGAGCTGAACAGAAAAGTGGGAAGTAGCCAACTTCTCACAACATTGAATAAGTGGTTACAAAACTCAATTAAGAAACGGCGAGGAAAGTACCGTTGCGAAGCAAACACAAAGAAAATTCCACCTTCTTTTAAAAAAGGAACTCTGTTACTTTTTCTAATTAAATTAAATTTGTTTTTTCAATCTTATTGCACCAATTTTAATACTTACCGGGGAAAATGTCTATTATTTATTTATTTATTTATTTTTCCAATGTGAAATTACGAGTAATAAAATAATTCTTTCAAATTTCATGGCATGAATCTAATTAACTTTACAAATGCGAAAGTTAGTGAAGCAAGATCGATGTTTATTAAATTTTTTTTTTAAAGTTTATTTAACGGATTTTTGATGAACCTACAGTAATTTAGTTTACACATCAGAATAAACAGTCACATCTGTCGCAGAGGGTATAACCGAATGGAGGCCACGAATTTGATTTGGCACGTCCTGCGGCCAGAGGGCCTAGTGCGAGTTCTACTCGATCAAACGCGTCGAACGCGTAAACGTCAATTCGTATGGGAATGAAGCAGCGCCACCTAGTGGCTAACGTGTACGCGTCGAACGCGTAAACGTCAATTCAAATCAAAATCAAATCAAAATATTTATTTATCAATTAGGTTTCTCACGAAACTCTTATGATCGTTATTATAAATTTAAATTTACTAGGGTTTCGGAAAAAAAGCCAAGATGACGATCCTGAGAAGAAACCCCGAAAGAAACTCAGGATACTATTCTTTTTGTCATCTTTAAAATATAAAAATTACAATTAAGTACACTTAATACAAACATAAAGTTCATATACAATACTAAGCAAAACATAGTATGAGCTCCGGATCCAAGCTCTAAATCCAGGCTTCATTGTCACTTAAATAATCAGTGACCTTATAGTAGCCTTTCGAGAGGAGTTTGGCTTTAATGACACCTTTAAATTTATTTATAGATAAGGCTCTTATCATCTCAGGTAGTTTATTATAAAACCGTATACATTGACCCATAAAAGAATTACTTATCTTGTGGAGTCGCGTCTTATGTAAATCTAAATTATTTTTGAACCTAGTATTTATATTGTGTACATCACATTTTTTATTAAACTGACTAATATTTTTATGAGCGTAAATTAAATTTTCATAAATATACTGACATGTAACAGTTAAAATCTTTATTTCTTTGAACTTTTCTCTGAGAGAACACTGCGGATCTAGTTGATAGATGGCTCTAATGGCCCTTTTTTGTAAAATAAAAATAGTATTTATGTCCGCAGCGCTACCCCAAAGAAGAATCCCATAACACATTATACTGTGGAAGTAACTAAAATAGACAATCCTAGCTGTATCGACATCTGTTAGACGTCGAATCTGTTTAACTGCATAAGCTGCAGAGCTAAGCCTTTTACTTAATTTCTCAATATGAGGACCCCATTGTAATTTCGAATCTACGGTAATACCTAAAAATACTGTTGATTCCACAGGCTCCAATTTTTTGTATGGGAATGAAGCAGCGCCACCTAGTGGCTAACGTGTAGCGCAGCTTCATTCCTATACAAATTGACGTTTACGCGTTCGACGCGTTTGATCGAGCAAAACTTGCACTAGGCCTTCTGATGGACAGACAACCTTACGGTTGGATGCAAAAAACTGAAGACCGTGCGTGATGGCGACATCCAGCAGTGGAAAGACAGAGTCTAATATTTATCAGAACAAAATATATGCTATAATTTATAAACAAGCTTTTATACAAAGCGAGTTCGAACTAATTATTGTTCGGTTAATATTTCCAGTTCCAGAACACCAGTCCAAATGAATATTCTATGAGGAAGACCACCTTATGAGTGGTCAAATTTATCATTTTAGAATTATTAAACGAAGTTTCTATATTCCAGTAGTGCTACTTATAAAAAGTCATATTAAGACGTATACTGTTTAAATTTAAAAAAAAATTTAGTTTGCGAGATATTAATTTCTCGTCCATCATCTTTCGAACATGGATACATCATAATTATTGTTTTCATTATACTTACATATTATTGTATTGCGTGACTAGTGTTAAAGTAAGTTTTCAATTATATATTTTTACTACGACTGTACTTACAAACTTCTTACAAACTTTTGTCCCGAAGTGTACATTTGGCTAAGTATTAAATTTTGTTAAAATATTCATAAAGAATTCCCTCGAGTTTAGACAAATTTGTGTATTACTTTTTTAAATACCCGCCGGAGTTATCTCTAATAATGAGGAAATTAAATTTTAGAATGAATACTCCGTAGCGAGACTGATTGACGGAATTATTCGACAAAGATTCCGTTAAGTAAAATTTAAAGTGGAAAATTAGTCAACGAGCTTCTTAAAGACTCTTTATTTTCCTCATCTAATTACCGGAGACATTTCGCGTCTTTTGTGCTTAAACCTTAATCATTTTTCCAATTTTTCATGTTATTTTAAACATCAAACAACTTTTAATAAAAAGTTGATTAATTAATATTTTTTATATAACAAGGTCGACAGACATGCTGACATTCCACTTGATGGTAGATGGCTACCGTCGCCTAAAACACAAGCAACGCCACAGTGTCAAATGCCCTGCCGATAGGATAATAAAGGTTTAGTAAGGGATAGGGTAATTGTTCTCTGCCATCCCTTGCCCACTTACCGAAACACAACAGCACACGTGCTGTTATTTAACGGTGGTCTTCCGTAAGAGGGTGGTTACTGCCGCCAGACGGGCTGCCCAAATGCTAAACGCAGTGTGCCCTGTCCTACTAAAAAGTAAGCAATAAAAAGTGATTAATACTTATTAGTTGTAAAATATTTTAGGGTTCCGCGGAATCTATAGTTCCATGGAAAAGTCTTCAGGGTTCCGCGAATTTTGTTTTTTTTTTTTTCAGTATAATACAAATATTATTTTGAGAAGCTTAAAATATGTGATGAGAAGAGCTCATTATTGTTATACAAGTAGGTAGTTTGTTAGCTAGAATTTAGCCCGGATACACGAAAATTTTTAAGTTAAGTTTACATAAAGTAAACGTTGTTTAATGGGTATTCTGTTACCTTTAAAGTTTAAGACCCTTTCTTTTATCAGCTTGTGTCTCTTCATTGCTAGATATAGGCCTCTCCCAAGGCTCGGTCTTCTGTCCTTTGCATCCAGCCGCTTCCTGCGAAGCCTTTTTTAATAAAAAATGCAAAGAATGCCTTCAAATTAAAAAGTTTATTACTATTCGTTACATATTGTTCGTGTCTAGTCGTTGTGGTAATTTATGGTAACATAAAATCGTTAACAGGGTGACCATAAAAGTTGTAGCTCCTGCTACAATATATGGTCGTGTGATATTGCTTGGGGATTTGCTCCTGCTCTGAGTATACTCGTATGTCTAGCTGGTAAAGCATTTACGTTGTTACAGTGTACGATGGCCTTTATTATTATTGCAATCTATATATATAAAAATCTCGTGTCACGATGTATGTTCGCGATAAACTATGAAACTACTGAACCGACTTTGAGCAAACTTCATAAGTATCTGTTATTTGGTCCAACTTAAAAGATAGGATAGTTTATATCTCATTTTGTTTATTATTTTTTTGCAAATTATATAATATTATTAACATAGCGCCATCTGTTGATACTTATTCAATACAGCAATTATTTACCTGTGAGTTCCATAAGGTTCTCACAGATGGCGGTTTAAAGTAATTTATCGGCTGGATTGCAAAAAAGCACCCCGGGCGAAGCCGGGAGCGGACCACTAGTAAATACATATATTATTTATCAACTTCTTCCCTGAAACAACCGTCAGTCTATTTCTCTCATAAACAATACAACAATTTTGTTTTGTTTTTTGTTCTATTATTTTGTTTATTTTTTATTTTTTATACTTATGTAAATTAATGTGTAATATTAAACTAATAATACTTTACTAGCCACCCGCCCCCGTCTTCGCATGAGGTTGAAATTTTCTAAAATTCTTTCTTAACGGATGCTTACGGTATGAAATAAACCTATGTTCCAAATTTCAGCTTTCTAGGCTCGGTAGAAAACCGATTTAACCGATTTGAATGCGGTTTTCACTGAAGTATTTATGAATAGTTGGATTAAACTATAGGATATTTTTTATCCTAGAAAAAAATAGGTTCCTGTAGGGTTTTCAAAAAACGAAGTACAGCCCGTACAAAGTTGCGAGTATCAACTAGTACTGACTAATTGACATTAACAAGTACCGAATATCCCGTAGTGACATGTAACTCTATGTGATCAAAATATATAGATAGAAATGAACGCCTTGAACACTTAACTATCCAACTTGCTTATTGAAATTCAAGTTCATTACATACGAAGCAGACAACGTATGCTAACTTAGTTCAATACTGCTTACTTAGACTCTACCACGAAAACTAGACAAATCTCTAACAACTTCTCTACTACTTCTTCTCTTACTAGCTAATATAATTTAATAATAATAATAAATAAATAAATATCTTATCACATTCCACACAGCACCATCTAGTTCCAAATTAAGCAACTATAGGTTTGTATTATGGATACCAGACAGTTGATATACTACATAGATTACTTTTTTTTTGTAAATACATATTACAGATATACAAACATCCATGACTCAGGTACAAAGGTATAAAATGCTACACATAAACATTTGCCCCTAGCGGGATTCGAACCCGCGACCGTTTGGTTACCAGCCAGGTTTACTAACCACTAGACCAAACGTGTCGTCGATGTAATTTATTCTTTAACTTTTTTCTTGAAGTATCAGAGTATCAAACACTGCATTCTGTGTGTGGTAAGGGTAATAGTTAACCCTTAATGATAATAAACGAGATAAGGTGGTATAATTTTTTTATCGAATTTCATTTTAATTTGAATATTCACAATATATTAGAAATTCCGCAAACTCGATCTTCTCAAAAAAAAAACTGTAATTTATACTTCAACTTAGTTATAATGGTTTCCGTTATCCTAGAAAAATTAATATTATCTTTTTTTTATTAATGTTATCTTTTTTTTTGGCTTTTACCTTAATCTCTACTTCATTGCAGCGACACCTATCGGGCCCAACTGCGAATCAACACTATCCAGGCACCAATTTAAACATACCCAAAAAATTATCAAAATCGGTCTAAGCATTTAAGGGTACACTTTCTCAAGCATACAAAAAAGACATACTTAAGTTACCTTTGATCTAAAAAAAAGTTTACAGTACTTTTTTTTAGATCAAAGGTATCATCTAAAAATAAAAAAATCAACTCCTTGCAAAAATATATGAACAATCAAGTGAATGTATGAATGAGGTAATGATATGAATAATTAGAGGTTGCAGGACAATTTTTTTTTTAATTTCTGCTTAGGACAACTGTGCTTAATTTATTTTTAAAAAAATATCATTACAACGGCCAATATTGAATTCATAGTAGGAGCAGTTAAACTAATTAGTTTCAAAGTTTCCAAAGTTGAGTTTAAAGCTTAACCTGATTTTGGAAACAAACTAAAACAATCTCCATAACCGTAGGCGCTTTCTATAATTATAATTTATATTGAAATTATACTTAGATACCCATATTATTGAAATACTTTTATTATTCCATACAGAATGTCAGGGCTAACAACTTTACGACTAACTAAGTAAAATGACTTGAATAATTTACTTATAGAAGTCAATATCCAAATATTTGAAAATTTAAATGTCACTTGGTAGTGTCAGTTCAATTTTCAACATACAGGATGTCCCAGAAATCAACGCCAAGCGGGCACTGGGCGATAAGCTTGTTATGAAAGCTCTGGAAAAAAAAGAAAAAAAATCAGGTCGTGTAGTTAAGAAATAATAAAGATACGTTTGAATGTGTGGACCGAATTTGGTATACAGTTATAAAAATACAGGCGAAGCCGCGGGACAGCGGTAGTGACAATTAAAGGGTACCAACGCTTTTTAATCATATAAATATCAATACGAATGTATGAGTTTTGTTTTGTGTTTGAGAACAGCGAAGGCATCTTTACGATGTTATAAATTAATGTTTTAATTCAAACAGATTGGTTATGATGTCATCATGAGAAATACACACAATATTTTATTAATCTTTATTAGCTCGGACGACGTTTCTAAAGGTATACGCGCATTAGAACTCAATTCACAAGAGTTGAGACACAAAAGTCTCAGATAAAATAAGAACTAAAGATACAGCCCTGTGGACGGCCGAGTGAAGCCGGTAAAACTACGCCTTCGCCGTGTACATACACGGTTAGGCGCACACAAATGCAATAGAACTACACATCGCCTTATTAAAATATTTATTAGTGAAAATGAAAATGAAAAAGCGTATAAAAACCAGTCTTCAAAAAACAAAAAGCAGTATAGAATCAGGATAGAAAAGCAGAATATCAATCCTAATAATAAATCTTTAAGTGTAGGTATTGTATGTAAGTATGTATGTATGTTCCTCCATAACTCACGAATTAACTGATTTTCATGAAACTTGGTAAATAAACATTTAAACGTACAGGACACAGGATAGGCTACTTTTTTCTTTTTCAACGCGGACGAAGTCGCGGGCGCCAGCTAGTTTTCAATAAAAATAAATAAAAATTGAGGTTATACTCGTAGCTTGGAACACAAAATCTTAATACAATAATAAGGTAGCCTACGCACACTAATTTTCACCCAAAATTCTGTCTAAAGTTGTTATTTGGTCTGAGACTAAAGTGAAGTATACACTAATTGATCGTCGTCGTAATCGAACCGTTCTAATGAGAGAATACCTTTACTTGTTAGCTTGTATATTACTCCCAATTACAGTATAATTACCTACGGCGAATCAAGTTTAGCTGAACATTAATAACAATTATAAACAAATTGTTATATACACAGACATAATAGTGTTTTATAAACTTACTTTGTCTGTTTGTTTGTGTTTTCAAGACCAAATCTGTTTGATATTGTCTAAGCTTGGATCATTGAAAAGAGGCACATACTTCTTCTTTAACATATATATTTCGATCTGCAGCGAGTAACATAGGCTATATCTATACTATTATAATATTATAGAGAAAAGATTTTTATTATGTTTGTAATGTATAAACTCAAAATCTACTGCACCGATTTTAAAAATTCTTTCACCTATAGAAAGCTACTTTATCAGCGAGTAACATAGGCTATATATTATAAAGTTACTCAGGCGAAGTCGGGTGCAACAGCTAGTATATTATAAAAGACGAGGAAAGTACGGATACACACACTAGCTTTGCCACGGTCTCATCCCATTCTCATTTAGTTTTAATCACTTTGTGTTTAGTGTTCGTTCCCACGTGGTTGACGTCACCAACATCCGAGTGGAGGAGACGGTGCGTTGACCCGCAACCATCTTTGGTAGGTACCGTTGGAGCCAATGTGCTCTTGTGTTCCGTTCCGCTTTTGCACTGTATTAGTCACTGTAGATTTCCATGCGAATATACTTACAACTAATTAATAAATATAAATTACTTATATATATAGAAACCTTCTTCGTTTAACGCTCTTTCAATTAGTGTAACCCGCATGAAAATCCGTTCAGTAGTTTTTGAGATTATCGCACACATACAGACATATTGACATACCGGACAGACGCAACGGGTTACTTATATAATTTTATAATATGTAAGGATCTATTGTTGACTCACACCCCATTTTTGCGTCGGGCATCCAACAAGTTCTGCCATACAGCGCTCATCTTCCGTTGGTGGACCTCGTTTTGACTTCACGGAGGTCCTCCAAAGTCCATAGTCAGTAGGTAGTCCATGCTAATAAGACATATGTGGACATACATACAATATAACATATATTATTATTAAATAGATTAATTCTAATATACAATTTAAGTGTGGGGAACGGTGTTTGTTGTTGAAACTTTGTGATAATAATAAGTTATGATAATAATATCGTTAATTTTAATTTGAACTTTAAAATTAACTTAAGTATAACTTTTATTTAATCATTAATACCCTAAATGTTTTTTCGTATGAAACTTAGAACTACACTAAATATTAACATGTCAGAGTAGTCTAATATACTTCTTTGAATACTTAGTTCAATAAAAATTCAAATAAGTTGAGTATCAAATAAACAACTTAACCTAGCTTAAGCAACTAAACTAGTGCTAAAAATAGCTGAGAGATAAAATAAAAATTATATTTGACTTATTACTTATTTCGTTATGAAAAACAGGCCAATACAAATTTAATTACATGTATTAACAGAATTTTGGAGGCTACAACAGGTTTTGTGAATATTAACTAAAATATAAATGCGCATTTAAAAATAACTATTCATGTGTAAATTGGTTTTTGAATGTCAAAAGTATCAACGGTTCAGGATGTTTTGCGAATCTTCCATATTGTTATTGTATATTTGAATTTATAAAAATAGCAGACATATACTATATCTAGCATTCTCAAACTGTGTTCAGATTAAGTCAGTATAGACTTTGTACTTTATTTAGTAAGTCTAAGGTTGGCTTCAGCTGTTGCGTACCTATAACACACTTTTTTGTATAACAGTTTCTTATACTTTACAACTGAGCCATGTGGCTTAGTCCATTGTTGCCATAACAACGGTCTACGTATGAAAATTAAGTTTTTTTTATATAAAAAAAATTGGTATCCATTTGAATTTTGGAAAAAAAATTCCTCTCTTTAAATGCAATGTTGTGTAAAAAATTTCAAATCAATCAGTCAGCTAGTTTTCGAGTTTTTGAGTAATACACAAACCAACACAACATTTCTATATATTGTATATAAATAGATTACGTTATATAATAGAATAGGATATAGTTACTGACCAAGTCTGCAATAAAAGATGATCTGTACATAAAAAAATACTGTTTTTACGATCACTAGCTATCTCATATATTATTATATTTCAATTAGAAATGTTCTATTATAGGATAATATAAGTATAGATGTATCGATTTTGTTGAAACATGATCTAATCTATATAAATAAAATCAGAGTGTCTGTCTGTGATTTGCGAAAAACTGCCTCAAACTAAGCTTAGAGAGTCATTCGCATGCTGTTAAAACGTAAATAACTTTTTTTAGAATTTTTGTGTGTCTGTCTGTCTGTCCGGGGTAATCTCAGAAACAACTGAAGCGATTTCGATGAAACTTTGCAGACATGAAGAGGGGGTCGTCAGGAGTAACATAGGCTACTTTTTGTTTATGTAAATTGTTGCATCCGGGCGAAGCCGGGAACGAGTCGCTAGTCTATAATATAGTAAGTAAAGTACAAGACTAGTGCTAGTATACTTTCAAGATCCATATATTCTTACTAAGCTACTACTGATTGATTACGTGATAAACATCGAAATCGATTACCTAATACCTATTAAAAAATTACCCAAGGCTAAATGTTCTAAATATAAATTCATTACATTATTTTTACTGTATCCACAAACATACTCAAAGGGCAAAGCGAAATATATCTGCCCCTAAAGATTTTCGTAAAATTCTCTATAGAATGAATGACATATTATGTATACGCTATCTTTTATCTTCCCACACGGACAAAGTCAAAGGCAAAAGATATATTTATATAAAGTCAATTACCTATATAAATGTTTATTCGCATAGCCGCCCCTGTCTGTTGTACCCTGGTTGTACTTGTACCAAAGTTATATTAGATATTGACTTTGATTTGTGCTCGTAACACTAATGTGAATGCACTAGAATTTAATATAGATACATACACATTACAAAAGTTTGATTTAACTGTTAGGTAAGACATAATTGTGATTTTTATCATTTTATGATCACTTTCCTTTATGCCTTTCCTTCCAACGTCGAATTATTCGAATTGTTAACGATCCAATGCTCCCACAAAAACTGTTAGAACCCCTTATTTTAAGAAGGGATGTAGTGTAGCCTCTGTGTGTGTTCTACCGGCTGTACAATGGAGAGTAGTCTGATGAGTTGTTCCAACTAATGGGCTTATTACACTTTACAATTTCAAGGATTCCAATCTAGGAAATCGTAAAGTGTAATCGCAGTTAGAACAGATTGGATCCAATTTAGATTTTATCTATTTTCAACTCTATGTCTTCGATTTAGAAATCAATTTTGTGTAGTGTGATCACTAGGTTCACTACTTAGGTACCTAAATTGGAATCCTTGAAATTGTAAAATGTAATAACCGTTTAATGCCTACCCCAAGTTTTTACCACCGTACTGCGCATCATAAATGCGGAGTTCTTTTTTTTTTTTAAGTAGAGATGGGTTTGCTCTTGGCCAACATCCAGGTGTGTAGCGAAGATGAGGCCTATGATGGAGCGAGCTCACCCAGAAGGTGCCTAAAGGTTCATCCGCATTACTTGGATAAGGGGCCCTAGCCAAAAACCAAACCAATGCAAACATTTCATTGCGTTCTTACGAAACGAAAGAAGTAAAGCCCGGTGATTGGTTGTTGTAATGCCCGCATAAAATTTTGACCAATCACCGGGCTTTATGTCTTTCGTTTCGTAAGAACGCAACGAAACGTTTGCATTGGTTTGGTTTTTGGCTAGGGCTCCAGGGGCCCTAGCCAAGATGCAAACGCAGTGCTTTCTACAGTCGTAAACGCTACGCTACGCTACGGACAAAGCTTTGTGATTGGTCAAAATTTTATGTGGGCGTTACAACAACCAATCACCGGGCTTTATTTTGTTCGCTTCGTAAAGTTCGCTAGGGAGCGTTTTCTTTAATGTACGTCTTGGCTAGGCCCCAAGGTGCCACTACGCACAGTCCGGTTGAGTAGAAACTTTATCCCGCGGACGCGCGACAGATTTTTATGAATTTTTTTGTTTATATTCGGTAGATCTGAGAATAGGTCGTAAACCATTTTTTATATCCCAAAGTGATAAGGGTGGCCCATTCCAATTTTTTTTTTTGCCAAACAATGTTTGCCGGGTCAGCTAGTAATTATTTTTGTTATCGCTTGATAGAAACTCGTAGATAGAACTCGCCAAGTGTTGGCCAAAGTATATACCCACATTTTGTGTATAATTTGGCCAACACTTTGGCGGAAGTATTATGTAATATTATGTATTTAAAAAAAAGAATTAAAATATTTACGATTTTTCTCATATCGCGACGACTCAGGTTTTTTTTGTATCTTAACGTGTTTAATTTTTTTTTTATAGGCTGACGTAAAAACTACGGAACGGATTTGGATGAAATTTGGCACAGATAGTTTATCACCTGGATTAATATATAGAAAACTGTTTATCCCAGAAAAATGTTAAGTTCCTGTGGAATTTTCAATAAACGAACTATAAAGCACGTATATACGAAGTCGCGGGCACAGCTAGTATGTTACAAAAGGGTTTGTGTTATGAGGGCAATGCAACAAGTGTTGTTTGTTGTAAACTTGTAAACAATCGGTACGGTGCGCATTGCCCTTTAGATACATTTGCGCGCGCAAGCACGCACCCAACTCTCGGCAACTGGTTTTGCTCATAGATTATGAGTTCATCTGAAATTTCACAGACCTGCAGTTAGGTACAATATCAGTACACAAATATTTACTACCTTAAAATACTTAATATTATTCCGTAAAATATTCCTAGCATAACTTTTATCAAATTACTTAATATCATATAAACTTTTTGCCTTGAGCTTCACCACGTAATATTTTAGTAAACTTTTTAATAATCCGTAAGCAATTTTTGTCTGCCTGTCGGTGTTGCTTTTCATAGCTAAATTATTAATAATTAATAAATATTAATTATTAATAATTTCAAAAATAGAATAATAACAATAATACTTTTATTGCATAGTCGAAATAATCTCGTTCGATTTTTATATTTGTTCGCCACAGACTCCGCTTAGGTATGTCTGACAGTTATCATGGCTGTCATCTGTGCATGAAGTACACAAATAGTAGAATACATTAATTATATGTTATAAAATGTCCTGTTACCTAAACAAATAAGAGCTAAGTTTTTATTTATTTATTTAAGATGGGTTTGCTCTTGGCCAGCATGCAGCCGTGTAGTGAATATGAGGCCTATGATCGAGCGAGCTCGCCCAGAATATGCCTATTCACTCGAACTTTGAAAAGATTTGGGTTATGTGAGCTTGGAAACGGAGTAAGTAGGTCGAGTGAGTTGTGTCTCGTCTGCACAGTAGTCGATTCTTTGCCGGCGACCGGTCTTGCTGCGGCCCGAGCGGTGCGATGGCGCGGTCCAACCACAACAGGCCACCGGCAAACAGACACACATGGCGGTCTAGCGGAGCACGGACGTTCAAATTTTCATTTTATTTTAAACTTTTATTTTATAGTCGCAACTAGATTAGACTGTAACATGTTGACAGAACATGTGCAACATTAATTTTTGATCGCTTTCGACAGAATTTTGAATTTTAAAAGTAGTTAAAAAGTTTTTTGGAGGTGCTCGTTTTGCCTTTAAATATGTTTTGTGAATTTTGTCTGATTATATAGATTAGTTTAAAACGTGTATAGTGTTTTCAAGTGCGATTTTTTGTCTTGTGGTTGGGCGAATTTTGGCAACATGAATGGTGTTGTGGAAATTGAAAAAAGCGCGGGAAACGTTGACAGGTGAGCCTTTGCAAATTTTCAAAACAAAAAAAGATAGAAAAAGATTTAATGCAGTATAAATGTGTTTAAAACTATAACATTACTTTATCTTCTTTTAATTTATGCGCTTAATAATAGAAAAAAATAAATTTTTATAAAAAAAAATTTTTTTTGTATATTGTCAACAAATTTTATCATTATTTTATTTTTATATAAATTTAAAATAATGATTGCCTAAAAGCGCGAAGCTCCCGATTCCAAACTCTGGATTCATTGATATTTTTTATTTTCTTTTCCTGTTTTTTGAGTAGCTTAAAACTGATTGCTAATCTGAAATAAAAAAAAATTAAAAAAAATTTTGAAAAATATTTCACTTTTTTTATTATATTTTTTATTTTATTTACATATAAATATTAAATATTTTTTAAATGAATTAAAGTATAAATTTACATGCGAAATAGTTTTCCTACTTTCGACCCTTAGAAAAAAATAGTTTACCTAAGAAAAAAGGCTATTATTCCATACCTTTTTTCTTATTACTCTTTTATTTTTCTATACTTACAGAATCTTCTTAAATATTATCATGGGAAATTGTTATCTTAAAATTAAATTACATCTGGTAACAAAAGATTTGATATACCTAATTGATTGAAGAAAAGCTACTTTTTTTTTACTTTCTGTATTGAAACACGTTAAAAAAAAACAACATGAGTACCTATGCTAATGACTAAATAAGTTGATTTAAATTACTGTTATAAATAGAGTGAAACGACTATAAAATGTCAATGAAATTGTCATTTATTATGATTAATAACTCGTTTTATAATATTATTTATATTATTTATAAACAATACATACCTACCTAAAATGTATTTAAAAAAAAAATCTAATTATAATTTTTTTCTTATGATAAATTTCATTGTGATCAGTACCTTTACCATGAGTTTACAATGACCGCACTCGCTAGCGAGAGCGTAAAAATTTATATGAATTGTCAATTTGACATTGACAGTTGACGGTTTTTCATATAAATATTTTACGCTCTCGCTAGCGAGTGCGGTCATTGTAAAATCATGGTAGAGGTACAGTTGAGTATTTAAGGCGTGAAACTCACTTTTGCATTAATAATATTAAGTTAGGATTATCTTTAATTGTCATTAAAATTATCCAGTGAATATTGAACGAATTCTTTCTTAAAACAAATGTAAAAATGATTTTAGATGTAGTATATAGATGTCTGATGGTAAGGGTGAAACATTTTTTAGACTCTTGACGGAAAAAGCATAACTGTACCTCTACCATGAGTTATAATGACCGCACTCGCTAGCGAGAGCGTAAAATATTTATATGGAAAATTGTCAATTTGACATTGACAGTTGACGGTTTTTCATATAATAATTTTACGCTCTCGCTAGCGAGTGCGGTCATTGTAAACTCATGGTAAAGGTATACTGTACCTCTCAAAGTAAGTATGTTGTAAATTAGTAAGTCTGCCTAATGATTTTTCTTCATTATGACCAAACTTCTGTGCCCTTCAGCTCTGAAATGTTTTCAGCCTTTACAGGAATATCAGATGAAAACCATCCTAAAATGAATTGCGGTCTAAAAATAAATATTTGGAATGTAACTGTTCAGAATTGTGGCCTCGTAAACTCCAGTTTGCGACATACATATATGCACCAACATATGTATGTAATTTGTATGTATTTTGCGCTAGTTTTAACAACAAGAGTGATATTTTTAACCGAAGAGTATAGTCGATCGATAACCTCAGGCGATAACCGCGTCTTTCTTCCCCCCACACGTCATCTAACGTAACATTTACAACATAATATTTTGTTACAAATAAAACTGATTAACAACTGGATAATGTTGTGAGTATTTCATATATCGCTGCTTAAATTCAAAAGTATCACAAATCAAAATTACACTTTTTTACAGGAGAGCTAATTGAAAAAAATTAAATTATTTTTTGTCAATTTTTTTTCTTATTAGATATATCTATACATATAAATAAAATTGGAGTGTCTGTTTGTAATATTGAAATAACCGTTTTTTACTACATGCACATGAATATATATACGGTAGGTACATACACCAAAATAACATTTTTTACAATTTTTGTCTGTCTGTCTGTCTGTCTGTCTGTTTGTTCCGGCTAATCTCTGAAATGGCTAGACCGATTTTGACGGGACTTTTATTGGCAGGTAGCTGATGTAATAAGGAGTAACTTAGGCTACGTTTATTTTAGAAAAATTCTTTTATTAGAAAAATACACCCCGGGCGAAGCCGGGAGCGGGCCGCTAGTATCAAATATATGCATATTATACATCGTTAGAAGCGTATTTTTAAGTAGCATTAAATGTTTTAAGTACTTTTATAATTAACTGAATACTAGAGGAGATATAAGCATATGAATTACTTTTGAATATAAAAAAATATATATCAAAATATACTAAATATGAAATAAAACAACCATAAGTATTTTTGCAACATACAATATGAAGGATTGTGATTGTATTTTTGCAATAAAAACATTTTTGGAATTTTTTGATTTGTGTACCTACCAATTTTTTGAATTTAAGCAGCGATAACTATATGCCATTTTTGCTATAACTTTTTACAATGATTTACATTATCTCGGGAGTTTAATGTGAATTTCTTATATTATTTTTGAATGGAATAGTTAAGTTTTATTTGTAGCAAAGGACATATAAAAACATACAATAGGTAACATATAGAAATACAAACACAGACGTGCCCCGCCACAAACCGGCGCAGGTCTTCCATTAGAGCCAAATGCCGAATAGTGAGGTCTTATTAAACAAAACAACAACAAAAAAATACATAAAACCTCCAAAAACAGAAAAATTTCAAAAATAAAATAGTTAAAATTAAAATAAAATACAAAAAACTATATTTATATAAAACAAAAAAAAAATAGTGAGGTACATAATAGTAATGTCATGCACTTATTAAACAAAACAATAAAAAAATAATACGTAAAAGCTCCAAAAACAAAGAAAATTTTCAAAAATAAAATAGTTAAAATTAAAATTAAAAAAAATATACCAAAAAAAAAACATACATATTTTAACAAAACACAAAAAAAATATAATCTACAAGAAAAAAATATTCAGAATGCACTGATGTCGTTCGTTCATTTTTGTTCTTTAGAAGAGAAGCAAATTCGCTAAGGATTTTTCTAATTCAATATAGATGTACTTAATATAAATAGCCTTTGTCTTAATGAAATATCTGAAACATCAAGCCTAGGTATGTTCTTTTGAAATAGTGAAGATTTTTTGTCTAGATTACATTTCACACATAAACATACAAAATTCTTTATCTCTGTCTCTCTATAATATTAAAGCTTAATTCATTCTAGAGAGTTCCTTCCTTGCAGAGACTGAATTACTTTGTAAAAGCAGTGCTGTCTACAGGGTGCTCACAAAATTCCACAGAATATGGTTTCTTTTCATTTAGGTAGTGAACCTTTAGTAACTTCTCTCCAAAGTTTTTCTCATTTTTCCAATAATTATAAGCACAAATGTTCCACAGAGCCACTAGCTCGAAAATATTGACATAAAATAACAATACATATGTTACATTGAAATTCAAATTAAAGTAAATATTTTATGCAAACAATACAAGAACGAGTTTCATGCGAGATCAATTTACGACGCTCTTTACTTGTGAATACGCGAATATTTAATAACGATATTTTTCCTTTTTTTTTGAACATTTCAGGTGTTTGATAAAAATAACAGAATTGCAGATCGCACTGCTTTATAAAATTCTTGATTTCATGTCAAGTTAACAATTTATTGTTTTGTTTAGGTTTGATTTGTTGCTTTAATGTGTCGCTTTTAATTTTGCTTTATATATTTTTATCTTTTAATCGAATACAATTTCTCCTCCATCTCTCTCTCTTCCCTTCTGTTTTATGCTATCCCTATATGCGGAGGCCCAGGATCCAATCAGGCGTTTAATCTTTTTAACCACTTCAATTATTTTATGGCAGAATTGAAGAACTGCCTCCAGTTGTGTTTTTCAATTATCAAATCTGGAAAGATCTATCTGCCTTTCAAGTTTTTTATCCATGTGTATTTACAGCCCAAACCTGGCGAGCGCAAATCTGGGAAACTCGAGCAAAGATGTTGACTGTCTCTTGCACCCCAGGGGCCCTACCCAAGAACCAAACCAATGCAAACGTTTCGTTGCGTTCTTACGAAACGAAAGAAATAACGCCCGGTGATTGGTCAAAATTTTATGTGGGCTTTACAGCAACCAATCACCGGGCTTTATTTCTTTCGTTTCGTAAGAACGCAACGAAACGTTTGCATTGGTTTGGTTCTTGGCTAGGGCCCCAGGCTTGCAAACGCAGTTAAAGACTTAAGAGATAGTTATAGTTTTATAAACATTATCAAGAAAAGTACATAATAAAGAAATATGGACTTAGATACAACCACAAATAGCTTGTATTTACTTAGCTATTGGGTTGAAAATACCTAAATCAATAGTAGAAACGATCAATCAACGTAAGAGTACATTGTCTCATCTTATCTACATTATAAAAATGACATAATAAAATAATAAAAAAGCCTTTATTGCTGTTTTTCTGTACATTCTTACTTAAAAAAATTAATGCTTAAACTAAATTTATATTACATATTTTTATTATTAAAAATGACATACCCATGAAATAACTACATGTAAAAATTTTCCTGCTGATAAGTTTTCTTTTATTTTCTTTCTTTCTTTTCTTTTACGACATAAACATTGTCGTATAAATGGGACAAAGGGTGGTTGATGATCTAAGTATCTTCTTTAAAAACGTGGCTACCGTCACCTATACACAAGCCATTCTTCTCGAAAACTTAAAGTGGAACAAACAATTATATAACAATAGTTACAATAGCCATTTTACATACCGAAAATTTAAATGACACATATTTTACATTGTATTAAGAAGACAAAGGACGTCTCCCACGTCTAGGATCCCATGGGATCTTAGGATACTTTTTTCCATTTTGGCTCCTATGCTCATAGGATCTACTTTTTCTTTTAATAATTGTTCGTATGTGTGTACAGATAGAATAATGAGTTAAACATTAGCAGTGAAATATAGCATTGATGTTCTATTGATTTCGACAAATCAAGTTGTAAAAAAACAGCATATTTAAAAAAAAACATTATATTTTTCAAATGAAATAAACTTGTTTTTTCAAATGAAATAAGGCTTTTTTGTTTGAAACATTAAAGTGTAATATTACATAAATATTTTATACAAATTAGTAAAAAAAACTATAGAAAACCATTCGTTTAATATTTTTTTTTTCGTTTAGAAAATTTATTAAAACAATTTATAAATCACTAACTTAACAGCAAAATTTAGTATTCTAAACAAATACACAGGAACATTTCTATTTTTGTAACACTAGAACTTCACTTTTCTGTAATTTTTTTTTGTGACACTAAAACATCACTTTTCTGCGAAAATTAGAAAAACTCAAAAACTCATGAGAGGATTTTATTTTCAAAAAAATAATCAATACTAATAATAAATCTGTAAGGGTCGGTCATGGAGTAAGTTACTTTGTTTTCAGAGATATCGTGTTTATAGGCTCTATACATGATACTGAAACTAAATTGACCATTTTTACAATTTTTTTCTGGATGTATGTATGTTCCTCCATAACTCTTAAACGAATTAACTGATTTTCATGAAACTTGGTAGATAAACATTTGGACGTACGGGACACAGGATAGTCTACTTTATATTTTTTAACACGGACGAAGTCGTGGGCACCAGCTAGTAATAATATAAAAACACAGACTGTTACAGTCAAAAGACTAAAGTATGATGATGGGCGTTGCATAAACTAAATCTGAGTAATCACTAACTTGTTTCCTTAAAAGGCATCTAATAGCAGCCTCAGAAGTTTATTGTATGCATTAAAGTACTCAAAAGGAGCCGGTAGACATACTAATTAGTTTTGGCCAAAAATAGTCCCAGATATACAAATCTAGGTTATCTATATTCACATCACGCCTGTCAAGTATGCACTAATCATTCAAACTAATACATTTTACACGACAATTTACAACTATGTACGTTTTTTTTATATTTACACATATAGGTGTATCATTGATTTTGTATAATATTATCCAACTCATTAAAAATGAAATTGCAAAATTCTCTTAAAAATATTTGTGTAGATTATAATGAAATTTATGATCAACTAGGGCAATTTTTATATTACACAAACCTTCCCCGTTTATCCCTCTTTTCATATGTGAAAACTGAATCAAAATCTGTCTACCTGTTCTTGAGTTTTTGAAGCACACACAAACCAACTTAACATTTTTATATATAAAAAAAGATAAAACTTTAAACAAGTATGTACTTAGTTGCTTCCCATAATATTTCGTAGTATATGAGTAGTTCTAATTATAGTTCTAAAAATTAAGTGCTTAGTTCTAAAAGTATAGTGATCAAAATGTAGACTAGATCTATTGTATATAATAGAAATTTTTATGTAAAAGAATGGTAGGATCCAAAACTTTGACATAATGGTTATTAGACTGTTGCTATGAGGATTTAAAAAAATATATATTATAAAACACATTAATTAATTTTTTAATTACATTAAAACATACAAGTTATTAGAAAAATTAGAAAATTTATAATAAAACTAGCTGACCCGCTCCCGGCTTCGCCTGGGGTGCTTTTTTGCAATCCAGCCGATAAATTACTTTAAACCGCCATCTGTGAGAACCTTATGGAACTCACAGATAAATAATTGCTGTATTGAATAAGTATCAACAGATGGCGCTATGTTAATAATATTATATAATTTAAAAAAAAATAATAAACAAAATGAGATATAAACTGTCCTACCTTTTAAGTTGGACCAAATAACAGATACTTATGAAGTTTGATCAAAGTCGGTTCAGTAGTTTCAGAGTTTATCGCGAACATACATCGTGACACGAGATTTTTTATATTACAAATGTTTGCATTTCCTTGTCAGGTATATTGTGCTGATTTCTGAATAATGAATTTGGATCCTGTAGATAATCGTGTTTGGACAAATAAATATTTATTTATTTTATTTAAATTAATTTTAGAAAAATGAGATCAAATTTTGTACACGAATTGTTTTGTTTTGTTACCTATTTCGAGGTTTTCTTTAAATAAATTAACTGAAAGTTGTTGACTTATGTCAATGTCACAAGCTCTGTCTGAGGAGACGATTTATAGTGTTTCTTGTCGGCTTATCAGAGAACTTTTAGACACTTTAGTTTTTAAGTGGTCTATCTATTGAGAGTTGAAATTACAAAAGTATGTACACAGACGTGACGAACCATCTGACACTAAGTTGTAACCGTCGTCTGTAAGTACAAGAAAAAATTTACGGTAAAGGATTATTAAATTTTTATACTAATACTAGCAGCCTGTTCCCGGCTTCGCCCGGGGTTCATTTTTTTTAAGTAAAAACCTTCCCTAATTATCCCTCTATCCATGAGTGAAGACAGAATTAAAATCGGCACAGCCGTTCTCGAGTTTTGCGCTTAGCAACACATTTTTATATTATATATTATTAATATATATTATTTTATATATTATATATTATTTTTATATATTATATTTTTATATTTTCATTTTTATATTATAGATTATAAATGTCCTGTTACTTTTTCACGCCTTAACTACTCATAGTGAAATTTTGCATACACATTGTCTGGAATGACATAGTATAGGTACCTTTCACCCAGAAAAAAATTCGAAAGCCTGGCAAATTTATGACAGTAATGAAATATTTTTCTAGGCGTACGAAGTCGCGAGCTCCGACTAGTTAATAATAAAATATCAAATAAATATTTATTCAAATTAAGTCTTAAAACATTGTGTTTTTCTTGTAAACCTATAAATATTTGATAGCGAATCAGCTACTTGAACCTTTTCAATTAAATTGAACAAAATCCTTCATACGATATTATTTTAAGTAGGTCAGTTAATATTTCGCTGTAATAATGCAATGTAAAATACCGACAATCAAGAGAGAACCGTAAATAGATGTTACGTATACTCTAATGAGTAGGGAGGGCTGAATGTGTGCGAAGATAACTACGACTTGGATACTTTATTTATTCTGCAGCAATGACGAAACGCCCCTTACTAGTGTGTGTTTATTAATAGTTAAACAACTTATTAATTTGGACAAAGTCATTGGCTAATAATAATTATAATTTCCGTCTATTGAGCTCAAACACGCTTATGTATCTGTTGTAAGTTGCTGAGAGGTAGACCAGATGCTGCATCATCAGGTCAAGGTTTACTATGTCATGAAATTACCACCAGAGTAACAGTATAGGCTACTCTAGCTTCCAAAAAAATGGGCGTGTTAAACAGAGCAAAGCGGTATTTCACACCGGAGCAGCGCCTTGTTCTCTACAAGGCCCAGATTAGGCCCCATATGGAATACTGCTCTCATCTCTGGGCTGGCGCGCCAAAATACCAGCTAGATCCATTTGACGCCTTGCAACGTCGAATTATTCGAATTGTCAATGATCCAACGCTCACACAAAAACGGTTAGAACCCCTTAGTTTAAGAAGGGATGTAGCCTCTCTTTGTGTGTTCTACCGGCTGTACAATGGTGAGTGCTCTGATGAGTTGTTCCAACTAATGCCTACCCCAAGTTTTTACCACCGTACTGCGCGTCATAGATGTGGAGTTCATCCGCATTACTTGGATAAGGTGCCACTACGCACAGTCCGGTTGGGTAGAAACTTTATTCCGCGGACGCGCGAACTTTGGAACAATCTCCCTTCTGAGGTGTTTCCACCTAGCTACAATATGGGCTACTTCAAGCGAGGGGTTAACAAATATCTACAGGGTAGGCAGCGCACTAGCACTCCCCTTGGTGTTGCTTGTGTCCTTAGGCGACGGTAACCACCTACCATCAAGTGGGCCGCCTGCCTGTCTGCCACCTTTATATTATAAAAAAAAAGTATAACAAATTTCACACGAATAGAAAATGTGGAAGTTAGTGAAATCCCTTAAATGAGCTGACCTTTTTAAAACGCCCGAATAGATCTTCATAAATTATAGCTAAAAGTACGATAATCCCGATGTCAGCTTTCAAACAACAAAAAAACCGGATCAAATCTGTCCATCCGTTTGGAAGATACCATTTCACATACGCAGATACACAGACACACGTCATATTTATAGCACCCCGTTTTTGCGTTGGACATCGGGGGTTAAAAGGTCTAACAAAAATTCAAATGCAAAAGGACGGGTGTAATTATGTTTCATACTTTTTCACACAATAAATGCTAAAGCAATATTAATGAAACTTTAAAGTATAATATACTGTAGTTTATACATCACTATAATACATACAGTTTTTTTTTATGTTAAGGTCGACAGACAGTCTGTCAGTCCAGTTTATGGTATGATTAGGAAGGGATAAGGCAATTGGTTCTGGCTTGCCTTTACTCACTCACCGAAACAAAACAGCATACATGCTGTTAAATCACGGTGGTCTTATGTAAGGGGGTGGTTACTGACACCATACGGGCTGTCCAAATAACTGTGTGCCTTTGCCAGTACTATAATTTATAAAGATACGACGATGAAGTAGCGGGCAGAAACTAGTCATAAATAATTTCCGTTCGACATCAGGACAATAAATCCTAAGTTTTCTATATAGGTACCTTTTCTTGTGGAAATTTGAATTGTTAATACTTTAGAATAGGGTCAGGAAATTTTGAAAAGTTTCAACGTTAACCTCGTAAGTAATATCTTATCCGGGTTAAGTGATATATGTATGTATGGGGCGCTTTGTTCGTCTTCCCTGTGTCCTTGTAACCATACTGTACATGTGTACAGACAGACAATGGTGTCTTGAATATCATGTAACCACATTACTTGGTGTTGTTTGAAAATTATTGAAACTTGTTTTGTTCTGTTTATTTATTATAACTTCTTCAACATTGTTAATAAGTACCTACAACTCTCTCACTGACTGAATGATCTGATCAATTATAAATTTTTGAAAATGGTTAAATAGGAGGTTTAAATAAATATTTTTTTAATGTGACGTGAATCTGCTTACAAAGAAAAATTATTTTACCTACTTTAGACCTTTGAACAGGTTTCAAACAGAGTTCGGGACAGTTTAGAAAGACGTACAAGATAGCTATCAAAAGCTCCTATCAATCACTAATCAATACTCAATTAGGCTGGACTGACCAAAAAACACAAAACTAAAACTTTTTTAAGAAGTGTCCTGCAAGATTACTTCTTAAAGATATGTCCTGGAAGATCCTGATTTCGATAATATTTGGCACAAAGATATTCTTTTAACATTTCACGCGAACGAAGCTAGATGAGAAAGCTAATATAAAAATAATAGGGGTTAAAGTATGAAATTGCCGTTTTATTGTAATAGGTATTTCGAATTGACATAGAATCTTCATGGTTTGAGATTTTTGAGTGAAACTTTTTTCATACGGTACCTATGTAGTTCTTCTTTTAAAAAATGTGCAACATTCGATTATCAACTTTCAGTTGTTTTTTTTATTCAGCTTAGACAATAAAGATGGATACTTCGAAAATTCGTGTGATTTTTGAATACGAGTTCCGACGCGGAACTAACGCGGCAGAAACAGCTCGCAATATTAATGTTGCGTTTGGAGAGGGGACTGCTAATGAACGCACTGTGCGATTTTGGTTTAAACGCTTTCGTGATGGAAACTTCGATTTGAAGAACGAACCACGTGGAAGACCGCCCACACAGGTGAATAACAATGATTTGAAAGAGATGGTGGAAGCCGATCCGAGCCAAACTACCCAGGAATTAGCGGCATGGTTTAACGTTACCTTACCAACAATATTGACTCATTTGCGTCAAATCAATAAAATAAAAAAATATGAAAAATGGGTGCCTCATGATTTGACTGATCTGCAGAAAGAAACGCGTGTTGAAACTTGCGTTGTCTTGTTGAATCGATACAGAAATGAAGGAATATTGGATCGAATTGTGACATGTGATGAAAAATGGATTCTTTACGATAATCGTAAGCGGAAAATGCAATGGCTGACCCCAGGTCAAACGCCGCAACAGTGTCCTAAAGCAAAGCTTACCAATAAAAAGGTAATGGTAACTGTTTGGTGGTCTCAGCGTGGTGTTATTCACTATAGCTTTCTCCGATCTGGTCAAGCAATAACGGCAGATGTCTACTGCGCCGCACTCCGAACAATGATAGCGAAACTAGCAGTGAAACAGCCCCGACTTATGAATCGATCTTCACCATTATTGCTCCATGATAACGCGAGACTTCATACAGCACGAGAAACCGTTTTAACTCTACAGGAACTGCAATTAGAAACCATTCGTCACCCTCCGTATTCGCCAGACCTTGCTCCAACGGACTACCATTTTTTTCGTGATTTGGACAATTTTCTGCGTGATAAAAAGTTTTCTTCTCAGGAGGCAGTGCAAAATGCTTTCACACAGTTTCTCGAATCTAGATCACCAGAGTTCTATCGCAAAGGCATAAATGAGCTTCCTATTAGATGGCAGCAATGTATAGATAATAATGGTAATTATTTTGATTAAATAAATATGTTTAATTAAAAAAAAAACGAATTTTTATTTTTCAGTACAAATCGGCAATTTCATACTTTAACCCCTAATATACGATGAGTAAAGACATTCTCAATTTGCAACGGTTTGTTTTGAAAGTGAGCTTAACAAGTTTTAATCGGTCGACAACAAATGTGATTTATTGCATAATAAATATTAATTAGAAGATTTTCGTTCAAAATTAACTAATTACAAAGGAAGGGATCCCTAGCTGACGGCGAGACTGGTTCGCAATATTTTAGAGGCCTCTAAAGGTGAACTCTGGATTCTAGTACCCAACTCCTGAGATGTACATCTTGGCTTCATATAAAATTAGAACATAAATTTTATATATTTCGTTCAATTATAATATATTATTATCGTCTAGTAGCAATAGTTCGTTTGTTAGTCCGGTTGAGCGAACTGGGGCAATTTTTGGATAGCAATAGTTAGCGACCCACCCCCAGGTTCGCACGAATACCGTAAAATGTATGTTTTTTTTTATTTTTATTTTTAGGGAAATTTACAGGTGTAATTATATTAATAATAAATTCAAAAACTAGTAGACCGATTTTAAAAATTCTTTCACCGAAGTCGCGTGCAACAGCTACTATTTTATATATGGGAAAAGTTTTAAAAAATGCACATCCATTGTGTAAATAATACTTAAATATATATAAAATTTTCATTTTGCTTAGGAGAAAATTTAATTATTATAGTATCAGAAAATTTTCAGCGAAATTAAAGTTTAATTTAATAATAAAGAAAACACCTACTATCACTCATGTGAGACATCGTACCTAAATCTCTGACAAATTCCCTATTGTTCATTATAACAAAGGCATAACAATAATTGTAAAAGGAATCGTTGTGACACATGACAGATGACATCAGCCCTTCTTGTCAACGAAGACGATTATTGTTCTAAATTCAAACAAACCAGTCACTTTAATAACATTATAAAAGGATTTAATAAAAAATTAAAAAACTCTTAAGTTGGTATGCCAATGCGACTTTGTAAAAATGGAGACTTATCCCGCATTATATTTTATTTCAATCAATTTTTTTTGTAACTTATAAAATATTACAATTAAGATAGAAAAAAAGTTACAGGAAGAAAGAAAATTACAAAAAGGTCCACTAAGCATTTTGTTGGCCCCTTAGTTTAACACACACACGGCCATATCACCCATCATACACCATTCTCATCTTAATCACACCATATCACCATTCTTAAGTCTATAGTTACTCTTTACAAATTCTTCAAATCTTACAAATTTCTTACAAATTGACACATTTTTCTATCAAAACATTACTAAATAATGTTACCTAGGCAATACAATTTTCCCAAATCTCTTTTAAATCAATTTGCAAGTACCTAACTGTCGCCAATAACCATCAAAATTGTCAATAACGTCAAGATCTAAGCGTATGTACACACAGAGGGACAGACGGCGGGAAGCGACTTTGTTTTATACTATGTAAAGATAAGGATAAAAATCCTTGTTAATAAACAAAACAATATGTATAATATAACAATAACAAATAATATTCGTCTGCGAAACTAATGGTTTAGTAGTCATCTCGCACAATTTTATTTCTTGTGAAATGTGCGAAAAGCCTACTTTAAATTTAAATATATTTTAGTAGTCATCTCACACAATTTTATTTCTTGCTGAGTATGCGAAATGCCTACTTTAAATTTAAATATATTTTAGTAATCATTTCACTCAATTTTATTTCTGGCGAAATGTGCGAAAAGCCTACTTTAAATTTAAATATATTTTAGTAATCATTTCACTCAATTTTATTTCTGGCGAAATGTGCGAAAAGCCTACTTTAAATTTAAATATATTTTTAGTAGTCATCTCGCACAATTTTATATCTTGCTGAATGTGCGAAATGCCTACTTTAAATTAAATATATTTTAGTAATCATCTCGCTCAATTTTATTTCTGGCGAAATGTGCGAAATGCCTACTTTACATTAAATATATTTTAGTAGTCATCTCACACAATTTTATTTCTAGCGAAATGTGCGAAAAGCCTACTTTAAATTAAATATATTTTAGTAGTCATCTTGCACAATTTTATATCTTGCGGAATGTGCGAAATGCCAACTTTAAATTTAAATGTATTTTTAGTAGTCATCTCGCACACTGGGTTTTTAAAAAATTAAAGTACAGTCGTGAACGACAATGAAATAGGTAAAGTAGGTGAAACGAAAGATAAATAAATTATTATTTTAAACATTTAAAATTCAGAATATTATGTGCAAGTTTATACTTTGTTTTACGTAAAAACATATAATATTGTGTGCATATAATGTGGGATGTTGCATTACGTTGTAATGCATTCCGGTACAATACGCAATGCAGTTTTAATACCGTATCGTCACGGTAGACCGCTGCTGCTCTCTCGCGATAACAAAACACTTATTTCTTTCTTTCTACATTGCAAACATTTAATATTAACTCTGACATTCGTTCTTACTAACCGAAATACAATAGCACACATGCTATTATTTTACGGTGGTCTTCTGTAAGGCGGTGGTTACTGCCGCCACATATGGGTTGCCCAAATGACTGCGAAACTAAGACGAACTGCCATTCTACTACTTAAAAAATATATTATAGACATTATAAAACAGACTCCAATACTATTATACTAAACGGATTTTCATGCGGTTTTCACCAATGGAAAAAGCGTTAAACGAGGAAGGTTTCTATTTATCATCAATACTAATAATAAATCTGTAAGGGTCGGTCATGGAGTAAGTTACTTTGTTTTCAGAGATATCGTGTTTATAGGCTCTATACGTGATACTGAAACTAAATTGACGATTTTTACAATTTTTTTTCTGTATGTATGTATGTATGTTCCTCCATAACTCTGAAACGAATTAACTGATTTTCATGAAACTTGGTAGATAAACATTTGAACGTACGGGACACAGGATAGGCTACTTAATATTTTTCAACGAGGACGAAGTCGTGGGCACCAGCTAGTAATTTGCATAAAAAAACTACATTCGTGCGAAGCCACTTGTACTAAAAAGTTGTCGTAAAAATGAGATAACTAATTTGGAAACAGCTAAACTAATTCCACTGAGATTGTGATCGCACTATTAAAAATCCAAGGTTGCCAATAACCGGTTCATTTAATTATCGTCTCGGTGACCACCAAAATATTTACTACTTCGTTCGTGTATATTTTTCCATTATAAATAACCTATGGGTTATTTCAATTTATAAAAAATCATTTGAATTTTCATCACATTTCGTTGATTAGTTTTCGCGTGAAAGAGTAACGAACATCAAAGTACCTACATCATCTCAAACTCTCGCAATTATAATCTCAGTAGAATTAGATCCTTTCGGCAGTTTAGGTACAAAATTAACAAGCAATAGGTAATTAAAATTATCAGTTTTCAATCTTCATAACTTCATAATCACTTGAACTAATCTTTATAAACTACTAGTGGCCCGCTCCCGGCTTCGCCCGGGTGCAATCTGTTAGATTGTCTTACACCGCCATCTGTTAGATTGTCATGGAACTCACAGATAATTTTAACAAATAATTGCTGAATTGAATAGGTATCAACAGATGGCGCTATGTTAATAATATTATATAATTTGCAAAAAAATAATAAACAAAATGAGATAAACTATCCTATCTTTTAAGTTGGACCAAATAACAGATACTTATGAAGTTTGATCAAAGTCGGTTCAGTAGTTTCAGAGTTTATCGCGAACATACATCGTGACGCGAGATTTTTATTATATATAGAAGATAGCTAAGAACAATGTCGATCACGTCAGCTTTCAAACAATAAAAAAACCGTTTCAAAATTGGTCCATCCATTTGGGAGCTATGGTTTCATAGACAGACACAAATAAACACTATACATACATACACTGACAGACGCCTCAAACTTATAACACCCCGTTTTTGCGTCGGGCGACGTTGGTTAAAAATTACTATGTTCTCAAATTTTTTTTATAAATATAGATTAAGATATAACAACGTCTCTTCATTAATTTTTCACGACAAACTGTGGCGGACAAGAAAACTGAACAATTAGCATAATGTCTAAAAGACAGTGCTAGTTTTTGAGGTATTTTACTAGCCTACCGGAACCCTACAGCACTTATGCTTATTTCGCTATCGTCTTCTAAAAGTATCGGTTAAATTATAAACAAAAGAAATCTATCCTAACACTTAAAAAAAATCTTTATTGAATTTCCCTTTTCATGTTTTTGAACATTAGTAAGAGCGTGCTAAAAACTTTTTTTTAAATATTTCAATCACTATGATCTCATTTTTGAAGAAAATTTATGCAGGGTCCGAAATTGAAGTTTTTTAAAATGATGGCGAAACTTCGTCCTTTCGTCCCTACAAACGGGTCATAAGTCGTCTTGCACGACAGAAGAAAGTGTTCTTGAACTGTAGAGTTTTATTAAATTTACATAATACACAACTTATTTCAGTGCGATGTACTTTAAACAATTGTTTTGTGAAACATTAATAGATTTATAATATATATAATACTAGCTACCCGCTCCCGGCTTCGCACGGGTGCAATTTTTTACTCAATCCAGCTGATAAAATTACCTTACAAAGCCATCTGTTAGAATCTTTTGGAACTCACAGATAAATAATTGCTGGATTGAATAGGTATCAACAGATGGCGTTATGTTAATAATATTATATAATTTGCAAAAAAATAATAAACCCAATGAGATATAAACTATCGAGATAAAATAATTACGAAATCTTATCAAAATCGGTTCAGTAGTTTGGGAGTTCATCGCGGACAAACAACATGACACGAAATTTTTATATATATAATAAGGATTAATACAGATTATACCTAAGGTTAATAAAAAATTAAGAAATTCCATATAATCACAATTAACATCTTATTGTAGGACACTACTTGCAATAAACACTTTAATAAAGAAAACCAGAGCAAACTAACGAAACATATTCTTTTGTGTAGGACTTTGGTCCATTATGAGACTATTTCTTTTAACATCCATTCTGGTTTGCTGGTGTTCTTAGGCGACGGTAACCAATTACTCCCAAGCTTATCGCCAACAAGTCATAAAAATGTTTCAAAATTGCTACCGAGATAAATGATCGCAACCGCCACACTGGCTCACGCTTTTAAACCGCATTCACCGCGAATTCAACTCGTTGTTAAGGTGTGGTCACAGTGACAGCGGGTAAAAATATTCAAATTTAATTACGTCGATATGTTTTAAGTTTAATGAAGTTTTAAGTTTTAATTTATAAGTTTTTAACTTATGAAGTTAAAAATAAATTAATAACATACTTTTAGTTTTAGTCTGACGTGTTTACAACACGTCGTACTTGATAAATCTATTTACTAAATGAATATATATACATACAATTTTTTTAATTGTTTCCTGATAACTATTGTTTAATGTCATGAAATATATGCCATTAATAAGTTAATTAATACGTTTTTACTATAAAATTCTTTAAAGTCGTATTAACAACAGTATAATAGTAACCATTCTGTCAAATTTCTTGTAAATATTAACCTTTTTTTAACAACTCCTTTTTTTAAGCAATTTTAATTTAATTATAGTTTTTGGTAATTTATGGTAAGCTATAATGAATATAGATAATGTCTACAGTTATAGTCTACATTTTGGTTTGCCTAGTTACTATATTTTTTATTTCTCTATTTTTGACAAAATTATATGGTAATTTATTAAAATATATTTACTCATGAGCGAGGTAAAAGTATAAATTTTTTATTTATATTATAAATTATATATTTATTTTATAAATAACAAACTTTTAATTTTCTTTTATTTATAAAAGTAAAACGCGTTCAATATATGCATGCAATTAAATTGAAACTGTCACTTTGACCACACCCTTAACACACCTACATGTCGGAAATTGATTATGTAATGTTTGAACAGTTTGAGTCTTATATTTTTCCTCTGAAGCTAATCCATAAGTTGGAGGTGAATATGTTATTACGAAATTAATAAAACATTAAAACAAAATATGTAACAACATAATATACTAAGGCGACATAATTATGGTTTTAATTAATTATTTGAATATTAGCTCTTGAATGTATATAACATAATATACTTGAATATAGAAAACTATTTAGAAAAATTATCTCCTATTATTTTATTAAACCTATAAAATTATTATATAATATATAAACCTATTATCTCCTATTAAACCCTTAACAAAAATATTTTCTTTGAAAAATCGTATTAGACGAAACAATAGCACAAATTGTCTTCCTAACCTTCGTTTATTACACAAATAATTATTTAAATATTGGGTAAGAAGCTTCATGACTACATTATGATAAAACTACATATTTTTATTTTTGATGATTTATCGGGAACAGTACTTTTATTCTTGATGAAAAATACCCTATATATTATTCTGTATCCTCGACAACGTGTATCAAAAATTTCATGATAGTCAATTGAGTAGTTAAGTCTTGAAAGCGTAACAAACAAACTCACCTTCGCATTTTTATTATCAAATAGGATAGTCATAACTTTTTCTTTATTTTGAGCCAGTCCGCTAAGTACTGAAAATGTATTTTATATTTAACATATACGAGAACAAAGGAACTATACTTGAACTATTGTTAAACATTACTATGCAAGAACTGCATTGTTCAGAGTTTGCGTAAAAAATCGTGAGATTGTAAAAGGGGTATAAAAGGGTTGCACATTTCTGAGGCTTTTGTTAGATATGATAATGCGGGGGAAAGGAGACTGGAATTTTAAACAAACTACTGCCTTCCTTGGTAAAACAAAAATTAATGGACATACCTCAATTGCTGCTAACAACTTCCCTGAGCTAAGTTAATTACTCCATAATCAAAAATAGATTTAAATTAAATGTAAAATAGAAACATAATTTACTGTAATTTAACTAAACTATACTATACTTAATTTAATCACAACTTAAACTTCAACTAATAAACATTATTATGACGTAGTCCATTAACTCAACATAAAATTAACAACATCTAAAATTATTGAGGCTAATAATAGATTGAAATATTTTTTGAGTTTATAGAATTTTAGCAGCTATGAATGTGATACGGTTAATATGGAAATTATTGGCCAATATGATGAGTAGATACGAAGAAACATCAAGAAGGGTTACGGGTTGATGAATTGGAAAAACATATACTACAAGGATTAATGCTAGAAAAAGATAATATAAATACTTTTACAAAATACTGTTACGAAACTGTCGAGGTGGCGTCAAGAGCTAATGCCAAAGTATGAGGTAGACCTGGGATGTAGTTTAAAAGAGAGGAGAAAGTAATATGACACAAACAGATTTATAACTGTCAAAGATAAACCAAGTGTCCGATTATGTAAATAAAAGGGTTGATGAGAGACAATGACCCAAAAACAGAATATAAAATCGCATAAAGGTATGTCCTTTTGTTTCAATGTTGCGTCGAGTTGATCCCTCCGAGCTACGTTCAGAATTCTTTATAAATTGTTACACGTGTAGTCGAACGTGAATAATTCATGTAAGCAGCCACGCTGGTGTCAGGTGACAAAAAAAAACTCGATACGCGGTCAGGTCTGTGCACATAAGGGTTGTTGCGGAACTTCCGCATCGATTTAGACATCCGCAACCGTATCCACATCTGCAATAATCAATGCGCTTTTTTTGTGGCGCTAGTCCTAAATCTGGCAGATTTACCTAGGATGAATTACATACACATCAGTTTCAGTTTTTTATTTAAATTATTTCATTTTCAGTGTACTAAAAGCTTGATTAGTTAATAAATTACTGCATTAAAAATTAAATGTCTTGAAAAAATTTTAAATACTTAATTTTGGTGATTGTCTTACAAGTTTATTGTCAGCCTGTCTGTCGACCTTAACATAAAAAAGTCAAATTGATAACCTCCCTTTTTGAAGTCGGTTAAAAATGTCATTTCCAATAGCTAAACCTATTAAAGTCCTCGTGTCTGTTTTCAATTTAAACAGTATATTAGAAAAGTTGCTCCGAAGCATCATGTAACAGGATGTTACAACGTTATGAAGCTCAAAACTCTATCCGTATGGAAGAGAAATTATTTCCGGGATGAAGTTACTCGCACGAGACTTCAAAATCGTTACACTTATTTTTTACCTATCAACAAACATTTTCGTAAAGATATGACACTGGCCTGTAATATTTTTATTTCTTATTTTAAATTTGAAATCGAATGTTGTTAGTTGTTTTGTCGTGTATTTATTTTAACAGGCAAAATAATCCTTGTATTGGTTTCCAACATATTTAGTTAAGAATATAAAATAAGTTACTGTTATTCAGACAAGAATAACTAACTTTTTCATAAGAAGGATCGATTCAATTGAAAGAATACAGAAATATTTCGATTTGACTAAAAATATTGAGATTTTAACTTGAGTAAAAATTGTTTTTACAATAGCCAATTATTTTCATACTTAACCTGTAGTTGCAGAAATAAATACTAACTAACAAAATACTCTTTATTATATCAAATTATAAAATTATATAACATTATACCGCTGAAAACAGACTATTTTATTGTTGAATAGTTCACAGACAACGGCTCTGCATAAACATATTAAAAATAAACCGCTGAATCATACCATGAAACAGTTAAACCCGAGTTCTGTTGTTTCATCCTCCTATAATTGCACTACAACTCCTAAACATACCCACCCACTAAAATAATAAACACGTGGCCGTCGCTCTAGTGATGGGCGACGAATTATCGATAAATTCATCAACACTTTCTTTTTAATTACTGTTTACGCACGATTTGTCTAGATGGCGTTGTAAGTAGCTTCAGTTCGATTTAAATAAAGACATACAGAATTACCTACGTAATTAATAATATGAATTCCGCGGTATGTATGAAAAATGTGATATTTTGAAAAAAAAAAAGGTTTCTCCAAGATCAATATACGTAGTGTTGGGTTTTATTTTTACTTAACAATAAGATATCACTATTGTATCTGGCCAACGGTAATGATCGCATCAGTTCAAACTAGTGATGTAACGAATGCCAGTTTTTAAGCATTCGCGAATGCGAATGCGAACATCTGTTGTTGACATTCGCGAATGCGAATGCGAATACGAATATTCAGTTTTTAAATTTAGCGCCGTTTATCTATGATTCAAAATATGCCGCGCGCGACGCGCATAATATTTCCGGTAACAGCGGCGCTAGAGGTATAAAGAAATTAGCGTTGTTAAGTTGGTAGAACGGTATTTTTGTATGTTTGAAATTTTGTTTTGTTTTTGCTAACGGCTCGGATGAGTTTGTGAAATTTGAGGTTAGACTGTTGTTAGTTATTTCTTAACATGAGTAAATCAACTTGTTTAATTTACCTAATACTGTTTTCACATTCTGTATTTTTCTTTCACATTCATATTCGCAAAATATTCAAAGATATTTGCGAATGCGAATGCGAATGCGAATATCATAAATCAAGCGAATATTCGCGAATGCGAATGCGAATGCGGATATTCGTTACATCACTAGTTCAAACCTTAAAGTACGATCCCCAACATTTACAAAAATATCTTTTTGTATTCCTCGCTAAAGACTACTTTTGTTAAGCAAAACTAATTAAAACACATTGTAAGTTAAAATATTGCATTTTTAACTATCAGTATTAGTTATAATTTTCTAAAATCTGCAAATTTAAGTTAGGTATTGAGATTTAAAAATATGTAGTTTTTGCCTTATATGGTTTTAAGTTAACTGTAGCCTGCAGTTAGAACTATTCGAGTACTTAATATTTCAGTAATGTAAATCGCATTATAAACTATCATATTTTCATATTATAACTATTATTTAACTAAGATTCAGGCTTTTGCAACAGTCATCATTTTGGTTTACACCACTAGTTCGGAATCCATATTCAATGAGAAAGAACTAGTACGAAACATCTATATTATTTTCTATATAAGTATACAATAAGCAGTTGAGCAATTCTATCAATCAAATAATTCTTATATACCTAATAGCCTTTTATGCCTTTTTGTAATGGCTTAAGGGATCTTTTTATAGAAACTGATGTAGGTGAATATCTATTGATTTTCTTAAAGTTCTCCTAACTTTTAAAACTACTAAAAGTAGGTACGAAACGATTGGCATTCAAAGTGGTATACTAAATAGTGTTCAAGACATATAAACTTTTCATCGAAATCCATGCTGACCCATCACTAGTGAAGTGTAATATTTTGCATAATTTTGCATGTAAGATCGCAGTTGGACTGGGAATTACACCTCTTTACATATAAAAACACACCCCGGGGTGTGTACGAGCGATATGAACACTTGAACTATATACTCTTCTTACGTAATAACCAATATTTAGGTACATTTAATAAATAATGCTTCTAGTTTTATTTAATTTACGATAATTTATTTTTTGTATTTTATAAAGTATTTTATGTGAATACGTGTCAAAATTTGCTTCCATAAGAGGCAATTAAGAAAATAGATGATAACGAAATTTTTGATACTGTAGCAAATTTTTTTTTTTTAATTAGAGATGGGTTTGCTCTTATAGCTAAAAAATTTATTAATATAATCGATTGTTTGTTACATATAATATATTCTAATTCGTTGGATATTTACATAATATAATACGCTCAAAGAAAATTATTACTCGTAACGTACAAACACACATCCGTATTCATACACCTTTATTTTTTTATCTTAAAAAAAAAATAAAGTGTAACAAATTTATCCAATTAACCATTTCTTTTTTATAGCATCATATACATAATACAATATGAACGAAATCAATATTCCAAAAAATCGGTGACACGCGACAGATGTTCGCTTTGATATGGAGCGGCATTTGGGAAAATAGCATATCTACCTGAATATGTCAATTTTCACTGACGCCTTCGTTTCAGTCATGCTTATTTGTAAACAAGAAAAATAGTTCATGTATTAAAATTAATCATCAATCAATCAATACTAATAATAAATATTAGAGGGTCGGTCATGGAGTAAGTGACTTTGTTTTCAGAGATATCGTGTTTATAGGCTCTATACATGATACTGAAACTAAATTGACGATTTTTAGATTTTTTTTCTGTATGTATGTATGTTTCTCCATAACTCTGAAACGAATTAACTGATTTTCATGAAACTTGGTAGATAAACATTTGGACGTACAGGACACAGGATAGGCTACTTAATATTTTTCAACGCGGACGAAGTCGTGGGCACCAGCTAGTACATACATAAATGCCGCTCATGAACTTTACAAGCAAAATGGTTGGTAGAGGCATCGGGTGACCAGAATTATGGCTCTTACTTTGCCCAAAAGATGCATTCAACGGGGCAATGCCAAAGGCTTAATAGGTTTAAATTATTTATAAGTATTTTTTTTAAATAATTAGTTAGTTTTTAAGTTTTTATGTTAAATTATGTAAATACATAAACATGTATCTTACTTCCATTGGACGTACATCCATTGACCATACGACGTATGGCCGGTTATACCGTCCTCATCTTATCGAAATCTCTCTCTTTCGTACCAAGCGCTTTAAAACATCCTTTATAATGCTATTGCTATGCTATGCTGTTATTTTTAGCTCATTTAACCCAAATCTTTTCAAAGTTAGAGTGAAAAGACATCTTCTGAGTGAGCTCGCTCCATCATAGGCCTCAACTTCACTACACACTTGGATGTTGGCCAAGAGCAAGCCCATTTCTAATAAATAAATTAAAAAAAAGTTAATTATTAAAAGTAAATTATTAGATAATAATAATAAAATATTAATTCATTATTCACTCTCATTAAAATTTTACATTTACTACAATTTGACTTCGTCTGATGCTGTTAACTGCACTAAATAACACTTTGTAATTATACTCCAAGCTACGAAGACTAATATTAATTAAGTCAGCAACATAACTTTGGTGAAACTACTTAACTTCAAAGATGAATTTTAAACAGATCGCTCGCAGTACAAAGACTTGTGAATAACATGTTTTAAAGGGTTATTGTACGGGACTGTAGCACCCGCGCATTTGTATAGCCTGGCTGTTATGGCTTTAAGTGGGCAGAGCCTCCGGCTAAGGAGGGCTCACTGGTTAGCCTTGCGATTGTTAGTCGAGGAGGAGAGGGTTGTATTTTCCAAACAAGTTGTACTAGTACAAAGTTCTTTACGATGCCGTAGCAAGGAGAAGACTGCTTTATTCATAAAAAATGCCTATTAATAACACAAATTTTACATATAGAACTAGTGGCGGTCGTGCCATGTGCCGAACTAGCTTGCGCCAATGGCGCGCAAGCGCGACACGACCGCCCGAAATAATAATAACTAAGTGAACACTATATCTGTCTCTGTCTATTTTTTGTCTCTTTCACTTACACTGTTTACACCATATACTAGTTCTATAAGTTTACTATATTTCACAATTTTATACAATCGGCTGTCCCGAACAGTTATATATACCAACTTATTTCATTGTGTAAAACTAACATGAATATAAAAGCAGGCTCAGTTTGAATTATGTACAAGGTATAAATAATTTTTAGATATTCACTTATTATTTGGTTCTCTTATTATCTTATCTTTGTCTTGTTACTTATTACTGTTAGTATATTTAAAAAATATCTTTATTTAACTTATACGAAACTTTCTAGATAGAATAATTTAATGTATAATAAAATAAGTAACATGTGGATCCAGTTGCCTGAAAAGAAATGATATTTTAAAAAATAAATAAACATAAATTAACCTCCGACTTTCTATCGAGCCTGAACACGCTAATATCTGCTATAAGTTGTTGACGAGTTGGATGTCCCATAGATTACTTGATGCTGCAACATTATAGGTACCTTTTATTCACTAAAATACTGCATTGTTCACTAGATATATTCTAAAAATAACAATAAAAAAATCAACGCCTAACGAAAATATATGAGCAATAAAAGAAATGAAATTAAATATTTTAGCACCCGGGTATTTAACCTGTCTGTCGCCTTTTATCTTAAAAAAGGTGAGAATTGTAAACGATAAACTGTTCCTACAGTTGTTGTTGTTGGTATTAACAATAAAGAGTCTTAAAAGATTATGTTTATTCGCCTCGAGAGTAATTCCTACAACGTAATGAATCCCTTTGTCCTTGAAATAAGGTCATAATTCACAAAGCGACGTTACTATTTCAGGTGTCCCTTTATTTTATTAATTTTGAAGGCTATGTTCAATAGACAGGCTTAACGTCGCTCAACTAGCTATGGAGTAGGGCTATGGGTTACACTGCGAGATCGAATCAGAAATGAGGAGATCCGTATACGAACGAATATTACCGACATAAGCCGGCGAATCAGTAAGTTGAAGTGTTTGTGGGAAGGGTACATAGTACGGACCACAACCACAACGTGTACGATCTGATAAGGCCTGTTGGATCCAGGCTCTTCTGACGAGACGTTTGGTCTAGTGGCTAGTAACCTTAGCTGTCAACCAAACGGTTGCAGGTTCGAATCCCGTAAGGGGTAAATGTTTATGTGTTAACATTTTACCTTTGTACCTGAGTCATGGATGTTTTGTATTTATAATATGTATGTATTTAAAAAAGTAATCTATGTAGTATATCAAATGTCTGGTATCCATAATACAAGCATTAGTTGCTTACTGTGGAACTAGATGGCGCTGTGTGGAGTGTGTGAAGATATTATTTATTTATTATTTATTTATTGGAAAATCTTGGGAAAGACCTATGTCCAGGAGTGGACGTCCTAATGCTGATATAATGATGATGAAGTATATAAAATACTATATATAATAAGTATATATAAGTTTGAAAATCACACGCAAGTTTTTGTCCCATATAAATTTGTATAATAGATCAATAGATCTATTATAATCGTCTACATCAATAGATTTTGCGTTACAAGTGCCAAAGCGGCACGTAAAAAGTACGCCTAAAACGGAAACATGGCGGAATTATGCCTTCGCGCGTCGATGGTAAAAGGTAGTAACGACCAAGTTGTACTATTCATTTTAAACTCTAATGTGTTGACGTAAAGTCACATTTTCTTTAAATGAAATATGTTTGGTTGGTTTTAAATGACAGATGAGAGTTCATGCTCTACGCATATGTCACTTAAATCTTCTAATGTGTTTCGTAGTGTTTTGTATGGCATGCGAAATCCACCTGTAGATTGATGATCGTCTAAAATTAAACAAGTTTGTCAAAATCCGTTCAGTTAAAGATGAATGTTGAATACTATTTGAAACCTATAATTACTTGGTGTTAATGTCTGTAAACAAATAAATTGGTTTCGAGTTTACTACGAGGTATAAACGGTTTAATGAGTGATTATTAGTGTGGGAAGTGATGTCACCGCGGATCTAACAACCCATAAACAACATCTTACGCATACTTATTCTTAATAACACTAATTCGCATTACGACCGTCCTTGCTCGTAAAAACCTCGCGTGTTTATTTGAGTACGACGTAGAAATACATCTAGAGTTTTTTTTTAATGTTTAGGTGGGCGGACAGGCTGACGGATCACTTGATGGTAGATGGCTACCGTCGCCTATAATACAAGCAACGCCATAACTGCTACAAGTGCGCTGCCGATTATCCTTAATAATAGAGAAATGTACTCTAGCATTTCTAAACAGTGCTAAACACTGTCAGCAGATATTAACAACAAAGAAAGTCTTGAAGGTAATGGATACCAACATTTTTTTTATTTAGACAATATTTTAAAAAAGAATAATTTGATACTTTTCAGATTAAAAGGAAGATTTCGCTCGATTTCGTCTATAGATAAAACAGTAGATATAACAATAAAAACGTCCGACAGTTAACTTAACGAGACAAGTCGTTAACGACTCGAAAACGACTTCAAACTAAGTAACGCCCATTCAAAACTCAACTTTAAGTTCGGCCACAGCTAATGTCATTCAAAAAGATAAATTTTTGGTTTTATTGGCGACCGTAGCCTAAAAACAAACAAGATCGCGATGTACGTTTATATGTTGATAGGATAATTTTTTTTATTCTGCTTCATTGCGTAGCAATCTCGTAGCAGTTCGTAGCAGTGGCGTAGCTGTTTTTTTTAAATGTAATTATGGCCAGACAGACTGACGGTCCACTTGATGGTAGAAAAAAAAGGTGGCTACCGTCGCCTATAACACAAGTAACGTTACAGATGCTGCAAGTGCGCTGCCTTAGTTGGATTTAGGACAGAATAGGGAAATGCACTCACCGGAACCCAACAGCACACGTGCTGTTATTTCACGGTGGTCTTACCCTTCGCCAGAGGACAGAGGGTGGGCGATGACATCATGTTTTCAAATAGCACAAATTGTGGACGTCAAAAAATCATCACCCCTCTGGTTGTAAAAAATACGTAGGTACTTTTTTACACTCAATATTTTGGCAAGCGCCATCTGCTGCGAATATCTAGAAAAAAAATCGGCAGTGATAATGATGCTATACGTTAGCATTCCGGCAGTGGTATATATATGTACTAGCTGGTGAAAAACATTAAGTAGCCTATCCTGTGTCCCGTACGTCTAAATGTTTATCTACCAAGTTTCATGAAAATCAGTTAATTCGTTTCAGAGTTATGGAGGAACATACATACATACAGAAATAAATTGTAAAAATCGTCAATTTAGTTTCAGTATCATGTATAGAGCCTATAAACACGATATCTCTGAAAACAAAGTAACTTACTCCATGACCGACCCTTACAAATTTATTATTAGTATTGATTGATGATATATATATAGATATTTCTGAAGACCATACAATGACTGCATCTTGCCATTAATGATATATGGTACCGAAATGTGGCCTCTCAAAGCAGGACTGGCCCACAAGTTGAAAGTCGCTCAATGGATCGGGATGATCAATGATCAATTATCATTGATCGAGCATAGGCTCGGAGTTTCTTTAGGGGATAGGATCTGAAATTCTGAAATTCGCCAAAGAGACAAGGGCTGATGATGACGATGACGATGTTTCAGACTGAAACTAATATTCATACGAGCAGTGTAGCGTGAATAACTAGTATGCTAGATCGAGCTGAGCTGGCTCTTTGAATATTTAATCGGATAATTTTATTTTATGTTATAGCGACCAGCATTTAACTTTGACATCATTGTGTAAGTGCATTTAATGATAGGTTTATGTGCACAATAATGATTGTTTCACTACATATTAATCGAGGTTTCATTCAATGCCGATATTACTATATGTTTTATAGTGTCCAATTTAAAGGAGGGCAAATCCATTAAAATATTATTTATCTCATTATTGTAGATAGGGATGTGATATCCCGAAACTGTTTACTTAAGCCGCTGGTTTTGGGAAACGCAAGAGTTAATGTCAACGGCGAATGTCTCTCTCACTTTCGTCCAATCAGTCGGACTAGGCGGTCTCAGAGGGCCTAGAGCGAGTTTTACTCGATCAAACGTATCGAACGCGTAAATGTCAATTTGTATAGGAATGAAGCAGCGCTACACGTTAGCCACTAGGTGGCGCTGCTTTATTCCCATACTAATTGAAGTTTACGCGTTCGACGCGTAGACGTTAGCCACTAGGTGGCGCTGCTTCATTCCCATACGAATTGACGTTTATGCGTTCGACGCGTTTGATCGAGTAAAACTCGCACTAGGCCCTCAGGGCTTTGGTTTGTTGACGATATAGTCATTCTGGCACAGGACACAACTCAGAGAGATATTGCAAGATAGCCCCAATGTCGCCTCTCAGCGCGGAGGACTTGGACAAGACAAAAGACATATTATTATTTCAAAAAATCGCTCTGTAAGCTATGGAGCGAAATGCTTTGGTAGATAGGATCAGAAATTCTGAAATTCGCTGAAGAACCAAAGTGGTCGACATAGCCAAGAGAATTTAGCAAATTGAAATGGCAATGGGCCCGTCACATATAACGTAGAGGGGATAACCGATGGAGTATAAGACTTATCGAATGGAGGCCTACGACCAGGTGGACAGACGATCTGAAAGGCTTCGCAGAAAGCGACTGCATGAGAAAAACAGAAGACCGTACGTGGTGGCGAGTCTTGGGAAGCCTACATCGAGCAGTGTAAAGACACAGGCTAATGATGAACTTAATTGCTAAAAAAATAATCAAAAAAAACCTCTCCAAACATTTTAAATCCCATTCAAGTTATTAATGAACTGTGGCTTTACATTTCCAATTATTATTTGTAATTTTAATAACATATACCTAATAATTAAGCGTTGCTCTTGTATTGTATTTTATTAATTGAGCCGGTGCACTCCTTTGCAGCGATTAAATAAATAAATATTTTTTATTATTCATAGTATAGTTTTTCTTTTTCTTTTAACACAAGTTCGAAAACATTTTGTTGGTAAGAAACCTCATAGTTGCTCTTTACTACATTAACTTTCTATACAAGTTTACAATTAACAAATAATCAGTAGCTTCAACGGTCAAAAATTATGCAAAAGTTATAAATAATTAAATATTAAAAAAAAATATTAAAAATGCAAATTTAATTAAGATTTTAGAATTTTTAAAATGTCGTCTTCGGAACCTCGTCTAGCTTTTATTTCCTATTGCTATTGAATATATCGATGGCAGCTACGTAAACTATCGTATCTTCAGCGGACCTACTTTACAGGAGAGCTGATTAAAGACATTTCAGCTTGTCAAAGTTATGGAATGAAGTATATTTAATTGAATTTCTGTTATATTAAGTTAAATTATATGTGTATTCGTTGGCTCTAAGTAATGATATTCAATTATTGCTATTTTTTGAGATATTGCTGTTACGATTTTTTACTTGGGATATTTTTGCACTCATCAAATTGTATGTATCACTTACGCCACTTTACTTGGACACTAGCAACTTCATTTTGATCGTATGTTGCACATACTATAGTATACTTTGCTAAAGTAGTGTGTACAAATAACGTATAAATTTATAAATTACTAAAGTAAAGCTAATTTTAGTGGTTAATTAATTTGTAATTTAAAGTTGGAACAAACTAAACAAAACAAAGGAGGTATTGTAAAAAAGTAAAGTATTTTTATCTAAAAAAATGGAATTTTCCTGAGCCTACTCTGAAAATAATAAACTGTTTCCAAAGCATTAGCTACATATCTTTAAGTCCTGTTTTCTTACAGTAATAATAAATCTAAGTAAATAAAAAAAAAAAAAAAAAATAAGTGACGATAAAAATATACAAATAAAATAAATTTTATATTTATAAGATAAATTATATACAAATAAGTAACCATTTGTACCATAATATTTTAAACTAAAAAAAATATAAAGTTAATAATTAGTATTTCAAAATATTTTACATAATATTATTTATTTGCAAAATCGGAAATTTTTCGAATCGATTATAAAAACGTAATTAAACTTTCATAATAACGGTAGCGCTGGTAAAACAAAAATATACTAACAACTCTTGACCAATGAAATATAACACATAAAACGTTACTCCGAATCTGATTTACATAAAACTTGAATAGTATTCTGATATGCAGATAATTTAAAAAGAAATGTATGATGAATTTCAGGAATTATGCCGCTATTGCAAAGATGTATTAAATCATCCTTTTTAATTTTAGGTATAGCTGGTGGATTTTTGTAAAGCGGACCTACAGCAATATTTATTTGTTGTCGTCGTCTTATGTGTGTTTTTGTAACTATTGTCATGTATTCTGTATACATAAAATCATATTTATAATAAAATTTATTGGCATCTTCAGGGAGAAGAAACCTTCAGTTATCCTATCTTGGGCCATTTTACGGTGTCGCCCTTCAAATTTATAGATCAGTTTTTACCGTTTAATGTTTCTTTAAAGTCCAGAAAGTTTGTTAGTCCATTTCTATCTATCACGGTTGTATCACGGTATAAGGGTTGTTATCTGTTTTGCAACGCGTGCACGCTGTCTCCTTCTTGTGTGTCCTTTCTCTAAAAACGGTTCCACGACTTCGTCCGCGTTGAAAAATATTAAGTAGCCTATCCTGTGCCCCGTACGTCTAAATATTTATCTACCAAGTTTCATGAGAATCAGTTAATTCGTTTCAGAGTTATGGAGGAACATACATACATACAGAAAAAAATTCTAAATATCGTCAATTTAGTTTCAGTATCATGTATAGAGCCTATAAACACGATATCTCTGAAATCAAAGTAACTTACTCCATGACCGACCCTTACAGATTTATTATTAGTATTGATGACAAGTACAAATAACTAAAAACCCAATAAGGTTTCTATTTTGACCAGTACAGTTGTTGTAAAATCTGAATTCGATTACTCCAGATTTTACACCTTTAGATTTACAATGAAATCGGCAAGCTACTTCGTTGGCACCTCTTTTACCTTCTCCTTCGTGCCACATGTAGCAAGTGGCTTCTTTTTTGGATAGGTTAAACATAGTGAATTCATTGTTGGTAGTTTTCGTTTTTGTAGTATAAAACACATCTGTCCATAAGGTGTGTTCTATACTTTCTGAGTCGAAAATAGTACTAACAATCTTACCGTAAGAGGCTATTGCTTCTTTTTTGTCTTTATTTTTTAGCTCACGCGCAGAATTTTTATTCAGAATATGAAGTTCATATGTTTGTCATAGCGTTTCTGAAATGTCTTCAATATTAGTAATTGGAAATTATGTTTTTCGTAGTATTTTTCTTCCTTTATTTCAATTCATTCTATCATTCTTATAAGGGGACAGTGGCGTATTTGCTTGGGGTGTTGAATAGCCTGACAAGTTAGAAATTTGAGATACTTGAATTATCTATTATACTAGAGTTGGCAATATTGTTGAACATTGTTAAAAAAAATAGTAATTAAAAATATGGAAATAATAAGTAATTTGTTAATTAATTCATCATTGTTAACATTGATTTCAAGTGGATCTTTTTCAAAAATATCTTCACCAAGCATCATGGCAAGTTGTTCTATTTACTCTAAATTAGCTCCCTCGGGCAGAGGAAACCTTAGAATGGAGAGAAATTATGAATATGTAAATACATTTTAATTGAAATGGATTTTACGATTATAGATTACACACTACTTTACTACGTAAATAATTGTAAGTAACACATACTGATGATAACTTTTATACACAAGCCTAGAAAAGAATGGTAAGTTGCACATACGACTCATTTTCATATTATCAATGCAACGTAAAATGCCGTATGAGCACATACCATACAATTTTTAGAGTGAAAAACAGTGTAAACAATCGTATCTATCTCATACCACAGTTTAACACAAAAGTCGTTAAAAATCCTAAAATGAATAACATAAATAATATTTTTCTACAATTTAACTGAATTTGATTTATTGTCTTCACTATTATTAATCGTATTTAACAGTACGTCATCTTGATCATCAAATTTGAATTATCTTTCTTTGAGGAGTCTGCTTTGAGTGCTAAATTCAACATTTTTTCTGCTCTAGTGTGTCGGTGTTTTCTTGAATAATTCATGACTAAAACTATATAAACTAAAATATAAACAATCATATTAAAACAAGTACTAAATTCTTTTTTATCCATACACAAATGAAGCGCATGCTTTCGCGCATCGGTCGACGTAAAGTGTAGTATCTTGCACTTACGACAAGCGCCCCTCAAGCGCCCCCACTCACTTTTCTATCGTAAGAGACAATACGTTAGTTTACTGCGCGCGCATTCAAAAGATACGATTATATTCGGCAAAAAAATCCGTCATTTTAAGAGATATTTTAATTTTGAATACACCATAATAAAGATAGATTTTTAATTCGAATTATTGATCTGAAAACACAAAAACGTCAATTTGTTGGATACGATAGTTTACGTAGCTGCCATCGATATATATCTTCTAATATATAAAATTCTCGTGTCGCGGTGTTTGTTGCCAAACTCCTCCGAAACGGCTGGACCGATTTTGATGAAATTTTGTGTGCTTATCGGGTAGGTCTGAGAATCGGCCAACATCTATTTTCCATACCCCTAAGTGATATTTTTTTGTATGACAAAACAACGTTTGCCGGGTCAGCTAGTAATATATATAAAACTCGTCAATAGCGTCTGGTGTCTGTTATCGGCTATGAAATTACACAAGTCGATCCTAGTTCATATTGCACAAGCATTTTACATCGGACGAGCGCATGAGTACCCTCCACACTTTGATATAAAAAACCTCAAACCTCTCGCGACTGGAGGGTACTCGGAGCAAGAAATGTAATATGAAGATATCTTTCCTCTAAGTGTCGTACGAGAGCCCTTCTTTTGATGGCGTCACACTAAATAAATAAACCTAGTGTCTGTGGGAATATTTAAACAACCATTTCTAACATATTCTTAAAATATTTTAGGAATATATTTTAAAAGGTGACATTCGGGCCGACAACGGTCCTCTAGAATTGCTTTTATTTTTCGAAATCCCAAATCAAATTTTTACATACATTTTTTTACAAAATTATTTGAAAACCAATCTGGAACGTTTTATCTTTGCGTATTGATGAAAAAAAAAATTCAATAATTTCAGAAGTTAATTCTTTTCCAACTTTCCTCATAATTAAGTGTAAAAAAAACGCTCCATTAACTTAGCAACAACTTTTAGCAGACATTTTTAAAATGTAGGTAAACTTTGTATCTCATTATAAGTTATTTTGGTCCATGGTAATTACAAGAATTTCACGATCCATTAAATATATTAGAGAGGTAACGTTGAAAAAGACAATAAAGAATTTACTCTTGAAATAGGTAACTTATAAGAGCTTACTTTCCAACAGGAGCCCTGCCGGCGTCTGTATTTCCGAGCTCATATAACCCAAATCTTTTCAAAGTTCGAGTGAATAGACATCTTCTAGGTGAGCTCGCTCCAACATAGGCCTCATCTTCGCTACACAGCTAGATGTTGGCCAAGAACAAACCCATCTCTAATAAAAAAAAGATAAAAAAAGCTGCCATCTATAAATGTTTTTCTAAAATATTGAAATTGCTGGCGTAGTTCTATAGGTGGCGCGAATGTGTTGCGTCTTCGGTTATTCGCTTTAAAACAAGTTGAGAAAACAAATTTTTCCCTAATATCATTTTATTTTTAATTTTTAATTCAAATGATAAAACGAGATTAAACCTCAGTGGTTTTTAGTTTTATCGTTTTACATGTTATTTTATAAAGTAGCCCTTAAAATTGTTAAAATTATAAATAATAAATAAATTTGTTCGCAATATCGGGTTGTGATTTCTTTAAAAAAATATTATGCCTCTCCTCACAGTCTTGCTTAACAGAAAATAAAAATATATTTATTTTAGCAAATATAAGACCATCCAAACTACCTCGAGAAGATTTTAAAAGGGATAGGTATTCAAAATTGTTACTTGAAATAATGCCTCATTTCGACGGTCCCTACGTACATAAAGACATGTCAAAAATGGCTATTTTTTTAATGCATAATTGTCTAGATTACAATTATAAAGTTCCTAAATCTAATAAAATATTCTAGAAAAAAACAAAATTTATAATTACCTATACATATAATTATTTCTAGAGCAGTTTGAACATAAATTACGCTCTCCTGTAAACCCCGGTTTTAGACATGTCTTTATGTACGTAGGGACCGTCGATTTGACGAGCCCGTTTGGATGAATAGTTAGGGTGCTTGACTTAAAGTTCGGTTACAGGGTTCCCGGGTTCGAGTCCCGGCAGGGTCAACTTTTGAAATCTGGAAAGCATTATAAAGCAGTGTATTTTATATTATTTTTAAAAGTATAATTATTTTCTATATTTTTCTCTGTTTTTGACTTCGATGCCTACCTTGCCCCATATCCTTTAATCAATCAATGTCAGTAGCAATCGTGTTGTTGTTGTTGTTTACATGAAAAAAAAAACATCTAAAAACAACAAGCAGAAAGTCAAAGAAAACCTTTTATAATTGTGAATTATAACCTTTTATATACTACATTAATTTTGAAATTTCAATATTTTTAAAGTAGATATTCCCAGGAAAGTTAATCTCTAGATAAGATTAACCTTCCTAAGAGTATCTACTTTCTTAATAATTTCTAGCAAAATAGAGGTTTGCTTTTTTAGATTAATTATACAATAATAAATATCTTCACAATATATTCACACATTCCACACAGCACCATCTAGTTCCACACTATTATGGATACCAGACAGTTGATATAATACATATATTACTTTTTTTTTGTAAATACATACATATTATAAATAAAAACATCCATGACTCGGGTACAAAGGTAAATGTTAACACATAAACATTTGCCCCTAGCGGGATTCGAACTCGCGACCGTTTGGTTAACAGCTAGGGTTACTAGCCACTAGACCAAACGTGTCGTCAATAATAGAACATATTAATGTAATAATGTAATAAGTAAGTATTTCACAATGATATTTTATATCAAATTATCAAAGGTTTCAAATTCTAAAATTGTTATTTATATTGTTATTAATAAAATTATTATTTTATCATATTATTTATTTAAAAAAACAAGTGCAAGGAACTTACATTTTTTACTAAGTCTATTTATTATTATAAAGTTTGAGAAATAAAAAAGTAAAAACAGAAATCTTTATTAAAAATTGAAGAATGAGCTATCTGTATGATCACTAGTTCCTCTTAAATCTCGCAACAAATTTTAATGCAGTTTTCACCATTTCTTTCATTAAAACTTTAATAACATATTATAAATCCGTCATGTTTGTTTCTTTGCTAACTACTTCCAAACTACCAAACGAATTTTAATATGGTCTTCACTTATGGAAAGAGGGTTTAACGAGGAAGGTTTATGTATATAAAAAAATTTCGTGTCATGCCGCTGGACGAAGCCGTGAGCGAATCGCTAGTTACATACAATAAAAAAAGAAAACCACTAGAAGATTAAATACGATAATAATATTTATAGAGAAAAATGACACATAATTTAAATGTGTGCGTGTACAAATGTGTGTTTATGTGTGTTAATGTGTATTTCTTTCTTTCTGCTCAGTAGGAGGATGAAGATGGACTTTTTTTTCCATTATGGAGCACTCTCTAGTAAACTCCTACTAAACATTTAACAGGTTATAAACGTTAACAAACTGAACTTTACGAGATACCTTTATAAGGGTGGACACCCCTTAAATAATACGAGATTATTGACCCAATTACTCAGTGTCCCGAGGCTAAACGATGCAGGTACAATATTAAACAATAACCGCCCTTTTGCCAGTGCGAGCTGTTAGCTCAAAGGGCATAAAGCCTTGATACATCAAGCAGTGGACTGTTCGGTTATTTTGAAATACAAGAAAGAAACATTTAGCGTTTATCTATATACGTATATATTAAGCATATAATACTTTATATTGTAAATGTGAAATTGTGAAAGTAACACAGACAGACTGTCTCTCTGTCTGTGACCTTTTCACGTTTTACCTACTCAACCGAGCATGAATTTTACTATGAATTTTTGCATACACGTTTTCAGGGATACATAGGGCACCTTTCATCCAGAGAAAGAAGACTGTTCCCTAGGGATCATCTAAAAAAAACCAACGTCTGGCCAAAGTGTTATAACAACAAGAGGTCAACCGTTATTTTGCTTATATATTTTTATTTTTTAACTCGGACGAATATTGCGGGCAACAGCTAGTAGATATATATAAGCATATAATAGGTTTGTTAACATAAGGACAGATTCACAAAAAGACAGAATTAGTGTTAACTATACAGTGGAAGATTGAGGATTCGTTGTGTGTCTGGGCACATTGCATTCACTCAAATACGGGACTAGAATAATCACAACCTAAAGCCGATCGTCCACCGCCAACTAAACTAAGTTAGTTTAGCTTAACTCGCATAGTTGAGCCAGTTTTTCATACATGTGCGTCCACTGTAAACTATACCAGCTAAGTCACGTCAAATAACCCAACTAAGTCGAACTAACTTAGTTGTGTAGGCCAATCCGTAACTATGTGAGGTAAACTAAACGCCTCTGGCGCCTGTCGCTACTGTTGTTCGAATATAGCTTTTCGACAATTCAATCTTAGCGATGTCCTTGGCAGTCATTGTAATTAACTCATCAAACTGTTCTCTGGATACAGGATAGTACATCTTAAATTTTCATCCTCTAGTTCGTTGAACAAAGTTGGCGGTGGACGATCCGACCTAGATAGTCAGACCTAGATAGCCACCGTGAAATAACAGTGCCTGTATTTGTTGTATGAGTAAAGCACTATCTGTTGATCTTAACCTTAAAATTATCCGATCCGATTACAAAGCCTCCCAGTGGGTACTAAAATAATTATTAGTTGACAAAGGCACACCACGTGCGTCTGTCTTAAACTGGCTAGAAAATCTGGTGCCACTAATTACTCCCTTACAGAAGATAACCTTACAAAAAAAATTGTGCTATGGTTTCTTAACGAGTAAAGGGTACCAGAGTCCATTCTCTTACCATTCTTTATCCTTTATTATTTATCCTACTGGTAATTCTTTATCTAGGTCCACGTGGCATTTGCAACTACTCTTAGACCTTGTCAGTACTTATATGATGGTAACAACTTCATTTGCCATTCTAAGCTTACAGTTTAAAAACCCTTTAGTCTTTGTCTTTGAGTTTTTCCCCTCTGCTGTTAGCAGGTTCACAATTTAGCATTTTGCAGTATTGTTTAAACATTAATTTTTGAACGAGTATGATATATTGTGAATAAAAATTTATTTCTTAAAAATCTTTTCAGATTATTTTCACACCTCTTATAAGAATGACGTGAAACACATATTAAACATTTCATTTAAATTCATAATGTATTTATTTTTTATTTTATTTTACCTAAATAAATAAATAAAACAATGTGAATGAATGTGTTGTTGCAGACATTCTGCCCTCGACGTGGGTAGTGACTCCAGCAGGGACGGCGGCTCGAGATGGCAACCAGATGGTGACAGGTTCGTAAACTTATTTCAATTAATAAATAACATTTTATTTTGAACAATTTAATTTACCCATGGGTATTAATAACAAGACCTTAAAAACTATTTCAGTAACAGTAATAATAACAATGTTAACAGAAAAAAAAAACAGAAATTTTCCGTGACCCAGTGTGACTGGATGAGACATTAGTACCTGTATATTATTGTCTACATAATACTTTCGCCACTTCTGTATATTCTGTAATGGAGGATAATTATCTTTCTCATTATGACATGAGCGCCATATTTGTGCACATTAGCGAACATCTCTGAAGAACTGCAAATTTACGACAGCTCCAACAGACCCGTGTTAACTAATATCTCCATTCAAAGTCCAAAAGGCTTTAAACAGATTATTTTAGCCTCCTCATTACATTGAGAAGACCTCATCGAGCTCCAATAGAGCCGTGTTAACCAAAAATCTCTATTTAAAGTTTAAGCAGCTTAAAGCAGATTATTTTAACATGAGAAAACCTGGGAACAAACTCATATTACTTAGAACGGAAATTCTCTGAGCTTCCCTCTCAATATCAGCATCATCATTTATAAATCGGCAGCCATATACTTATTAAATCAATCAACAACCTTAAAAACACAGCCAGCCAACTTTGGTATTTCAACTTCCAGCTTCGAAAACTACTACCTCATTGTTTTTGCATTTTAGTCGGGGAAAAATAAAATTTTGAAGACATTATTTCGTATAGTTCGTTTTTCTTGTTTTGAATATAGTTTAGTTTCATTAGAAATCCGTGTTACACTTTTTCCCCTCCCTCCCAATATCTATTACGAGAAAGAGGGGGTAAAATATTTAATTGCTATATATTTTATTGTAAAAAACCTACAGTAGAGATTTTTAGTGTTTTCATTTAGTTCTGTATTTCGTTAATTGTATTTAAAAATTCCACAATTTTTTTTATTGAAAATTTTAGCTACACAATACGTTAAAATGTTGTTTTTGAAGAATTTCTAATAAACTATCTTAAAAAATCATACACACGGTGAATTTTTGATATTATGATCTCTAGATATATCCAGTAGCCACTATAAGTTTTCACCCGGGTGACTATAAAACATCTATAAAAAAACAGCTATAATGAAGTTTTTTGTCTTTATTTTACTGATATATTAATTGTACAGAAGATATTCTATGACATACACATTTGTATGCATATTATACACACTCAACAAAAAGTCACCAAAATTTTATGACATATTGAAGCAAACAGAATTAATTTAAAATTTAAATGCCAAATTGCTCGTATAGAAAGTGTCATAATAATACCAAAAACATAAATAAAGCTAGTGGTGTTACATTTCATTCGTAATTACCTATTTTTTGTATTTTTATTCAATAGGAACTTCAAAATAATCCGTAAAGTGGAAATCCAGTATAACTAGAGCTCCTTACGCAAATGAATTCCATGCTGTCTGAGATCTAACATATTTCAAAATGGCTGTTGTGTGATGTGACTATTATAACTAGAACGCTTTACAAGCGCGATTAGTACGTAGTTGGAGATCATTATTTTTTTTATTTAAGGACTAGTATAACTAGGCCGTCTGCATAAACAGCATTTGCGAGCTATCGGAGTTCAAATAAAATTGGTCAACCGAATCCAGTATTTTTGTAGCGTTCGCACAAACATTATTAATTATTTAATATTTTTTCATTTTTATTTTATATATTATACTTATTATACGATGTAAAGCGTGGAAAAATAAAATGAGAATTATTAATTATAATAGTTTCAACAAAGCTATTTAGTATTAATTTAACTTTACCATTTTTTTGTTTTTTTTTTTTTTTAATTTTACTATTCAACCTTTAATATTTTATTATACTTAGACTGCAATCAAATATATTGCTTCTTTCGGTAAAACAACATACTCAATTTCGGTATTTAGGCTAATTTAAGGAGAAATGGATAAAAATTATTCAAGATGAACGACGTGATGAATGCTGGTTACCAACGAAATTCAGTAATGTTCCAGTCATTTTAAGTCAGAAGATTTTTATTTTACGGTCGGCGAAAAATAAAATCCAGATCGATACAGATGAGCTTTTACGAAGATATTTGCGACAGTGCATAATTGACACGTAGAGTGAATTGGTGACGACTTTTGGCAAGTTTTACGGTTAAATTGGAGAAGCTCTGTAATATTGGAAGTATTCCTGGTCTGCGAAAATAAATCGTGTTCCTATACCCCTAAACGGCATTTTAACTTACCCTGCGCGTAACAATAGTATTGTAATAATCATAATATACCTAATAGCATTTCTTATAAATGTAGACTTTATAAGTCTATAATGTCATAATGTCACAATAAAACTGATAAATAAAAAAAAAAGAAAATAAAAAAAAGTTCTTTTACTTGCTGACAGTACAGTACCGACCGAGGGGGAGTACGTATTCCAGCTATCGTCACAGTCACGTTTGAAGTAAGGAATTATGAGCACTGTGTTGTCTGTGTTTAAAAGTGTGTTTAGACAAAAGACTCGCATTGCTATAAAAATGTATAACTGTGAATGTATATGTATTTTGTAACAATGTTTGTAACACAGTTTCGCTAGTAAGGGCACATCTCTCGATTTAAATCTTTGTCCTAGCTGTTGCACGTTACTTCGCCCGTTTAACTTTAAAAAATATAGCCCATGTTACTCGCTGATAATGTAGCTTTCTATAGTGAAAGGATTTTTCATTACAAACATAAAAAATACAAATTAGTATAGATTATTTTTTAATTTAATGTCTAATTTTTTCATCAGACTTGGTATTAATGTATAGATCAATACTAGAGGTACGAACAGTGATATGTTAAACAAGACAGGATGGGATGCGCCCTTACAAAAAAATGGTCCTCCAATTTGCACATTTACTAAAAATAGTTTGTTTTCATTGCCATCTTAATACGTATTTTTATTTCTTATTGGCGTATTCTGTTATTGTAAAGTGTTCTCATTGGTTGGTAATTGACTGTGTCACATCTGTGTCAAACTAATTGAATGTTGTAAGCAAAAACAAACCTCTTTGTCTTAACGGCAGTAAAAAAACTAAAAACAAACGTCGTGTAGCGCATGCCATCTCTTTCTTCATTGAGATAAATCACGATGTTAGATAGAGACAGCGACATTATTCTTTTGCGAGTCAAAATTTTAACACGTGTAAAAACGGACAGGGCCGGATTTGAGACGTGAATATTATTTGCTAAAATACAGGGCCGGATTTCAGATGTGAATATTATTTGTTAAAATACTTATTAAGATTAAGTGCAAGCAAATAATAATAAATGATTTAGTATTTATTTAATAAGTAATGAAGATTAAATAATTTCTTTGTGCAGAAAATATATGTATTATATTCACGAGCGGCGTTAGGGTTAGGTCAAAATCAAATCAAAAACTCTAAAAAAATATATTATCAAAAAAACACACTTTTCTCGTTTATGGGGTTTTCGTAGGGGTCCATGAGGTTGGGAAAAATCTCAAAAAAAATTTTTTTGGCCCCCCAAGATTTTTGGGACGAAGATATCAAAACCGGTGGGGGCCGCCAGACCCTTCTTAACCCCGCTACCCCCTTTGGCAACTGTGTCGATCGAAAATAAAATTGCTGAAAAAATCGACTTTGATAACCTAATAAAAGAGTTCGCCGATAGAAAGGCTAGAAAGGTAAAATTTTATTAGTTTTTAAGAAATGGTTATTTCTTTAATAAATCGTTATATCATTATGTTCTTTGCCTTTTTTTCGTATGGGTTTGAATTGCAGTTAGGGGGCGCCACAGAAATCTCGCCCAGGGCGCTGCTAGTGCTAAAACCGGCACTGATTATATTATGAGTAACATAACTTTATTAAGTCCATATAGTACATAGGTTTGGGACAAAAAAAAATTTTGATTAAACACAAATGTAGGGTGTACGCGACTATTACAATCTGAGGTCAAAGGACACAAAACACAAACGCCTTCGATTCTTCAGTTGCAACAACTGTTTTTCTTGATGCCATTCGACAGCTGGACTCTTCGCTTTTGTCGGATTTTTCCCGATTTCGGCTTCCACGGCATAGCCGAAATTCTGCTGGTCCCCACTGGTGGGAACCCTTAGTGGGCCTCCGCGGAAGCACGAAAGGTAACCATAAAAAGAAGAACGACCAGGCGAGTGCACCGGAGAAAAATCGTTCAAATCGGACCAGTAGTTTCGGAGATATAGAAAGATTAAAATTTCCCGAAAACTGCCCTGATTTCGGAAATCTGTGTCTCCTCAAGGAAAAAGTCGCGCGGTAGTGATCAACAGTGTGTTACAGAGTGTTTCCTCCTCTATTTTTTGGCGAAAAAACCAAGAAGATCAGCCAAGAAACCGCAAAGATACAGCCAAAAACATTTTATACAATAATCGGGACAAAATTGTGAAATTTTATTTACGTAAAATTGTTTTAAAAGTCAAAATCCTCAAATCCTCATTTTTATCAAAAAGGCATATACCATCTGATAGCCCATCTCAAAAAGTGGGGATATTGAAAAAATTGTAATTTTTGGACATTGAGGACCAGTGTTATAGGGCACCAAACTTTTTCATACAGAGGAGTCCTGTTAACTGGGCTGTGTCGACGAGTCTTCTGCTTACCCTGAAGTCCAGGATCATCGAAGGAGGAAAACACCACCACCACTTATTCCACTTTTGCCACTCTATCCGACGACACAAGCAGCTCCGGAATCGGACTCGGGCGGGAGCCGGGACACTTCGGGAGAAAATTGTAGTTCCTCTCTAAGTTGACCCGCCGCACTGTGGGACGAAAAGGTCATTCGCGTCTCATAAATGTTTTTATCAAATCGATGGTATTGACCATTTAGCGATTGGAATAGGTTTAGGAAGACTTGAATTACATAATGACTATCTTTTTTTTTTTTTTCTTTATTATTTCTATTTTTATATGACTCTAAAGTAGTTACTACAGATTACCTCAAACTAGCAGCATTATATATTTCTCTTTTTGATGATTTTATGTATTTTACTGTTAAGAGTGATTACAGAGTGTTATATATTTTTGAAAAGGTTGTCTTTTCGGGAATGCAAATGGATTATCAGAATACGAATAAATGTATATGCACAGACCGTCACATATTTTTAAAGAAAAGCCTTCCGTTTTTTGTAAAATTTAACTTCTAATAGAGTTTTATACCTTTCCGCTGTCCTCCGCTGCTGATTTATCGGCCTTAATTAATTGATCACATTACACTGAAGTAGAAAAAAGTAAAATTGGCTGCTGCTTCTCTGCATTTCTATGCTTTTTAGCGGCAAAGGTGACTTAAGTCAAAACGTCAAACAAACTGAAAACACTATTTAGCGCACTTTTTCTCAAGTTCTATTAAAAACAAATAATTTTTGCATTACTCGATATTTACCAGACGTGTATGTATACTCAAAAGAAAAATCTCTATAATGGGCAAAAAAATATATATTGCCACAGTATGGTCGAAGATAAGGCAAAGATAAAAAATAAATTATCAAACTTTTCTCACGGTAATTTTTTTATTTTTTCAAGTTGCATTGGTTTTGTGGTTGATAACTAATCATAAAAAGTGGTTTTTGCACACCAAACTTTTAATGGTTTTAATTTCTCACATTTGTATTGCACTCAGACCTTAGGGTAAAATAGGTACTATAAAATGCGTGGTATTTTCATTAATGTCATCAGAAGCTCACCAAGCTTTTAATAATAAATCATTACTTTCGTTAAGGGGTTTGCTGGTAATTTTGTTCATCATCCTAACGGTGACACAGAAATTCAATAAAATGAGTGAGTTTACAATTTCTAAACGTGATTTGTGCAACTACATATTTAATTAATAATGGAAAAGAAATGGAAGATCTTCGAGTTTCTACACGACAACTTTAACTTGACTGATATAAGACTCGAAATCGTGGTATTATCTATCGATAAAAATTTTATTTCAAAATTTAATGATCGCTGGGCTAAAGCAGGACGATCTAAAGATCGATTCGAAAAAAACAATAAACAGTGGCTGGACAGTGAATTTGTTGTAAGGTTTTATGAAAATGAACCAACTCCATCTTCATCTGGAGAGCGTGGAAGACCTATTTTACCTTATGATGAGTCATCTGAAAAAACAAAGAAACGAAAGAATATGGAATTGATCCAAGAATTTGGATTCGATTACGTACAAAATGCATACGTGCAAGAACTACTGCACAACTTTATAATTGGTATTATATGCCTTCTTCAGTACATAAGATATTAATACATGGTGAAGCTATAATAAAACATTTCGCAGTATTGCCCATAGGACAGTTATCGGAAGATGCACAGGAGTCACGCAATAAAGATTACAAAAAAATTCGTTTGACACATTCAAGAAAATGTTCTAGGGAAGCAACAAATGAAGATGTTTTCCAGATTGTTATTAACATCAGATCCATTTATTTCAAGCTTTAGAAAAACTAAAGCATCAGTAAGCAAAGATCTTTGGGAAGAAGTTTTAGCACTTTTGGAAAATTAAGTTTTTTGGTGATTTAAGTGCTTAGTAAATAATAATAACTTGGTTTTGTGCATAATTTTTTTTGTACTCTACTTTAAAAATTTTTAAATTTTTTTTAGTATACTTGTACGTAATTTAATTTAAAAATATGTATATTAATATTTAATTTTTGGTTAATATTAAAATAATCTATGATTTATTTTATAATTTCTAATATTTTTAAATTTAAGATGTTTTTACATATATTAAAAATAAATATATGCAACGAAAAACTTTTGTTTAAATGATAGTAAATATATTCAAGAATATGTGTAAAAAAAAATCATAACATTATCTAACTAAACTCAAAAGTTATAGAATTATGACACGCGAATGACCTTTCCGTCCCACTGTGCGCCGGCCGCTACACTGCTACCATACTACTGCCTGCAGCCGGATGTGTCCACAGAATTTAAAATAGATCTTAAAGAGCTAATATCTCCACAACCAATAGCGCTAAAATTTTGTGAGACACGCCGTCAGGTTTGGAAAATTAACATCTGTTTTCCCAACTTGGAGGGACCACTATTATCCTCACCCGACTTCACCTGTAAAAAATTGAAAAACCTATAACTTCCCTGTCCTAAGTAGTACATAGACGTGCGATACGTTGTTGGATAGGCCTCGACGGGACCTGTCTGGGGACCTATAACGCTGGACTAGTGCTACACCCGGCTTCGTCTGAAATTTTAAATTAAATTATTTTTGGCCATATTTATCTAATACTTAAAAATCTTTTCTAAATTCTCTCCCAAGCCGACCTTTGAGAACCTTCCTCCCCCCTTATTTGGCTACCCCCCTCCCGATTTTTTTGCAAATATCTCGTTTTCTATGGGGTTTTCGCTATTTGTATTTATTATCAATATTGTAGAGGATTAAATTCCCTACAACTTTTGTTTCAAAAAAATTTTTAAACGTTGAATCGTTTTCGAGTAAGAGGGTGGAGAGCGCGCGGTTAGAGCATGATCTAAGGTCATGCTATATAAAGTTTATTAATTACTAGCTGACCCGGCGAACTTCGTTCCGCCTAACAGTCGATTCTTTTAGGTTCTTCAATATTACAAACAGACACTCCAATTTTATTTATATTAATAATTTTCATTATTATCTTATTAGCTATTATAATCAATATTGAAGTCATAGTGGCGAAGTGGTGGAGGAACCTCAGCTAATGACAGAAACACGTTATACAATTACAATTACCAACTGTTTATTATAATAAATTACAACGACGGGTATGTTATGTGAGGTTTGCCTGCACTTAGACAAGACATAAAATTTGCTACAATTTGAGTGCAACAACAGCTATGTATGTCTAACAGATGTCTAACAGCTATGTATGTCTAACAGTCTAACAAATAGATCCCGAGATACACTACTTCAAAAATCGGTCATTTTTCCCAAAAAGTTAGAAATTTGTAGTTAGCTGTTTACCGTGTGATAACCGTGTTAGAAGTCGACGTACATGTTGAAACTTGAATCGGACCGCATTGACAAGGGCAGCGTCCTACCTCACCGCCCGCTTTACCCTTTCCCCTCGATAAATATTTCATTACTATTTTTTGCAAATACTAGAAACAGTGTTTGTATTTTCAGGTGATAATTTCATTTTGAGACAAATTATCAATTATTATTTTATTTGCATAAAATAAATTCTGTAGATTTACTCATATGTATAAAAAACAAAAATAACGGTTTAAAAAAAAACCATAGTAGTCACCCGAGTGAAAATTTATGGTATAGTTTTCCATAAATAAATATATGTTATAGTGAAAAATCACCGATTGTCGGGTTTTTATTTTAGAGTTATATTTTTTCCATTCTATTTAAAACCTTTGAGACCAAAAAACCACCTATTTTTAAGTAAAATAGGTGGATTTTTTGGATTTTATTACTAATATTTATTATAAGTCCCTCAATAAAAAAGTCACCCCTGTAGTATTTACTCTCATTCAAATATTGAAAATTTAACATTCAAACGGCATTTAAAAAAACATCCGGAACGTCACCCTGTGAAAAATTCGAAAATACCATTTACAAGCTAATATTTAATCAAACTACAAAATAAAACCTTCTGTAAGATTTAATGTAATTTTTCCATACAAACTTTTTTTCCTTGCCCGGACTATTTGTACTGGAGGGCATGCTCCGAAGCATACTGTATTCTTATATTCTTCAATACGTTTTTTTATAACCAGAAAGGAATCCGTGATTAAACCTGTACACTTGACATATGACGATTATTTATTAATACATCGTCCCAAAAATTTTGGCCTAAGAAGTAAGAACTTCTTTTAGTTCATTGCCTACTTCCTCCGGGTTTTTTTCTGCCCTTTCTTAACTATGTTTTCCTTAATAACGTCTGTTCATTTCTTCATTGCTCTTCTCCGTAATATTACTTCGTAGTGCATAACATCGAGCTCATATCAACCTTTTCTCCCTGCTGTACGTACAACTTAAAATGGCCGCTCCATCGGCTTGCAAATAGAGTTAAGAGAGGTACAAAGTGAAATATCCGCTGAATGTTAAGTGTCTTTGTCATGATTAAAGTTATAATTGTTATGCAAATTCAGTGTGAAGTTGAGAAAGTTTCCCAGCAGACGCCCTCCACCAAGATGACGATCCATCACAATTGTTGCTGTAGCAATCGAGTTCACTTCGACAACATCTCAAAACTCTCTAATTTTAATCATTACTTCATCCAATTAAGGCTTTAATCTCCATTATACTTTCACATTTTGTAATTTTCTTGTTGTTCCAAGGTTCCAAGAAAATGACAATCCAAAATCCATAGCATTTTTGAAATTTAATTTTTGATTTCTATTATTAAAGGAATAAAGAAAGTATTCCTTTTACTAGGAAATGTTTTATGATGACCTAGCTAGATTACTTTTGCGATACTGATCCGATACACATTATCGGAAAACTTTAATTGCGATCTATAGGGGCGGGCGACATTTCTTACCTTCGGCTCAGTTTACTTCATGTTTAATGTTTTTAACACTTCTAGTCTTTAAAAAATTATAACTTCAAGATGAGTTATAAGTTATTTATTATAGATTTCTGTGACTGTTACTGTTATCATCACCTTATCGTGTTATTGTTTATCATTTGAATTTTTTTCCTCTGTTTTAATTTTGATTTTATTTGTTTATTTATTTATTAGACATGACATTTATTTCTATTATTTTCAATTATATTTTTTTTATTCTCATTTAAATTCATTTAGATATATTAGATTTAGTTGTGCTTCCTATAATTGCGGCAGCACCCGCCAAGTGCTAATTATTTTGAAGATTGCGTTATTGTTTGATGCCTGCCTCGTTGGAGGCTTTGTATATTAAAATAAATAAATAAATAAAAGCACCATTTCATCCGTAGGCCACCCCATAATTTTCCAAAAGGACCTGTCAGAAGAAGCCTGAATCCACTGTCGATCCTTGGCCCTGATCTGGTCGTCTGTCCTTGTGGATGGACGTCCTACACTGCGATTACCAGTCCGTGGCTTCCACTCTAGAAACGCCATACTATGTGTCCGGCCCATTGCCATTTCACCTTACTAATCCGCCGGTATATGTCGGTAATTCTTATTCGATCTCGCAGTGTAACCCCGAACATAGCCCTCTCCATAGCTCGTTGAGTTGTTTATGGCAACCACAGTAAGCCAGGATAATCTTTCTATAAAATAAATTGCCTACACCTGCGGACCTGTATCAGATTTTGTTCAATAATACTTCCAGTGATATTATTTTAATGGTTAATATAATATAATACATATTATATATTTTCAATGTGAACCAGTTCTATATTTACATATTTACTTAAAACTAAAACAATATAAGAACGGACCCTGCGGCATTGTACCAAGGACGCTGGCAGCATTTCCTCGTTGAATGGCAAAAACTAATACGTTGGCCGAGGAAAGCGCCAGCTCTTCGGTCTCCCGTCGCATCAATAAGCCTCTTCGAAATATCTTTGAAAAGCCCATTGCTGCAGGGCCCCACGGACCGAGTGTCTCAACTCCAAATGGTACAGAACTATATTCGGCGCCGAGGCCACTATATTTTAGAATTTTATTTTTCTCAGCCGCCTCTGCAGCGGTTGCTGCCTTTGTAGATGTTCCATGGAGATGCGAAGGGGCTAGTGTGTCTACACAGGTAGCATCCCACACCAGCACTCTACCCAATCTCCAAGGAATCAGAGACATCTCATCCGGTCTCCTACCATCGTTTCTCAATATACCTGAGGGCTCTAAAAATTAAAAATTTAAATGTAGGTAATTATTAAAATTTACATGTGAGCCCATATAATAAAAGAAAGCTGAATGCCCTTGAGACCACGTTCTTGTCTTAATTAAATTTTACTTTGTATTTTTTATTGCCGCTGACATTGCCATCCGCCCACACCACACACCCTCTTCGTAACGTATTTTTAAACAAGTATTCTTTAATACTTTAGGGATCTAAGTGATTTTTAAAATCTAATAATACTTCTTATACACTTCGGACAATTAATAATCAATGACTATTAGCTTTTAGAAATGTACACAATTTTTTTTTTTTTGACTAGCTCTTACTTTTATAAAGTTAGCCTATGTTACTCGCTGATAATAGCTTTGTACAGGTGAAAGAATTTTCAAAATCGTTCCAGTAATTTTTGAGTTTATTCATTAAAAACATACAAATATTAAACTCTTATAATACAATATTAAAATATTATTATAAAGAGTTTAGACAAATATTAAACTCTTTATAATATTAAATAAAACAAACATATATATTAAGTATATATAAAGAATGATTATTGTTTTCAGTTTGTACATGAGCTCAAGAAAAGTTGAATCAGTCGAATATAATATTTCGTAACTTGCTCTGTGCTAAACTGTAGCCTTTTAGACTCATGTTTAAAGCCTTTTAGACTCGTGCCATATCTTCTGATATAGAGAAAAGTTGTAGAAGTTTATTTTTTTATTTTTCTACTTGTAGACTCATCAATTCACTTATACATCGTCAATTTTTATCTCCGTCTGGTGCTGTTACACCTTCTTACAAACTGGTCTTTCTTTTAGAAAAAATATTAAACAATGTCTGTATTACTGTATACCAAAATGTTTCAAGTTCACACACATCAGTTTCTAAGTTGTTCGTTTGTTGATCATGACACGTTGCCATCACTCGTGAAGCGGGCAATAAAAGTCCAAATTGCGTCTCAATTACTGGTCCGTTTTACTGAGACTATAAATCGTATGTTGGATTTTATAACCGACCGTTTGGGATACCGCTTTCCGTGTTAAACATTTACAACAGTACATGTAGCAAGCAGATAATATAGAATCTCAAAGCCATAGCAAATATTTTCACATGTAAGTTTCTCTTATGAAGTGTACATATGGTCTTTCCCAAGCAGTCACGATTTATCGCTCGATGTTATCGATTCGCAATTTTATGACCTGTCTTTTAGTACATTTGGTATAAAGTCGCTAGCGATCCTACATAGAGCGATAACATGAAACTAACAAACAGTATAATACATGTCATACTGTTTTATACTAGTTAATATACTATAACTGGTATAAAATAATAGTTATATATACTACCTTATGTGATCAGAAATACTGCAATCTTGTGAATCTCCCACGTAGTCGATATTATCGCACGATTTTCAAAATTATCGCTAGAAATTGCCGAAAATTTTTACCAACTGTAAGTTCGGTTGCTGGTGGCATCTTTATAATTTTTACTCTCATATAAATTTCGAACTAGGAAAGGTTCAGAATCCATTCCTTGTTCGATGCTTATTATTAATTACAATATGTTTCTACCGACAATAACCGGTTACAACTCGCCAAATAAACTGTTATACACAAAATTAAATAGTCACTTTCTAATCTCCTCGGGCAATTTATATACCTACACTAGCTGGTGCCCGCGACTTCATCCGCGTTCAAAATGTTATATAGCTAATAGCCTGAAGCCTTCCTCGATAAATGGACTATCCAACCCAAAAAGAATTTTTCAATTCGAACCAGTATAGTTCCTGACATTAACGCGTTCAACCAAACAAACTCTTCAGCTTTATAATATTAGTAAAGTACAACATTTTTTAAATGTAGTTACGTAAAAAATCTTTTACTTTTAACTGAGTAATTCTTAGAATTCTCCTGCGTAGTTTGAGCTCTGCTTCTACTGTGATTTCATCACAGGTTGTCAACTTATCCGGCAACTGATCGGTCGACGTCAACACTGTTGCGGTGTCACGCGGCGAAATCGGCGGAGTGCGGCCAACAAAGTCCACCCAGAAGTCGAGCGCCTCGCGAGTCGCGGCGGGTGTCGCTGGCACAAGCCTCAGGATACGTGCAGCTCAATCAGTACAGATTGCTCGAGCCCATTGGCCAGGTAACTGGGGAACCGGAGAGGAGAAAGCTACAGTCTAAAATGGAACTCCTAATTAACTTTCATACAACCTTACAGGGTTCGTACGGTATCGTCAAGTTGGCTTACAACGAAGAAGACGACACGCATTATGTGAGTAATCATATCTTAAGTATATCTACAACATTTGTAAAATAGAAAGTTTGGTGTAGAGGTATTAATCTCCATTAACTCATCCGATTTTAAAGATTCTATCATTAATGGATAGTTAAATTTTAGATGAATGCTTAAACTATATTTTATTTTAATGGATAAGAATATTTAATACGAAATCACAATATTTATAAACCAAGCTGGAGAAAAATCAGCCTGCGCTTGCGAAAACGTCGGTCACAAAGGAATTCATATAAAGACCAAGATAGCATTTATATCTATGCTACATTAAATAACTGCCTTTCGTATTACAAGCCAAAGCCGTAGGCTATTTACGTTGGGCAGGATTAGTCAGTATACTTTCGATCCCAATCACCTTGTTTTTTGAAATTAAAATTCCAAATAGAATTGTTTTAAAGTGTTGTTTTAATTCTTTAATTTTTTAAGGCAATGAAAATTCTCTCAAAACGCAAGTTGATGCGGCGAGCTGGTCTTTTTGGTCGAGCTCCACCCAGAAGGCCCGGACCTGCTCCGCCGCCTGGCCCACCGCCGTTGCCTCCTGATCCACTGCAGCGGGTCTACAGGGAGATAGCTGTGCTCAAAAAATTGGACCATCCTAACGTTGTTAAGCTAGTAGAAGTAAGTACCATTTCGCTGAATAATCATTGAGTACTGAAGTCTATTACAATCTCGTAACTCTAGTCAATTTCTTTCAAAGGATTAAAAAAATTAAGAAAATTATGAATTTTTATTTACTTAATAAATAAGACTTTGATAACATATTATTAAGGTGTTTGATATTCTGCGAGAAAATGACTGAAATCTTATGGGTTCATTTTTCTTGGGTACCTCAGCATCCTCATTTTAAACAAAATTTTAAAAATTGTCTTCAATTTCCAGCCCGTTGTTTTTTTTTTGTTGCCAAACAAGAAAAATATTTACCAAAGTAGACAAAAAAAAAATTGCTATAAATTGTCGATAGCATTCATACATGCATTAGGCGAAAATATATTATAGTCGTCATCTCAGCCGCAGATGTTCACTTCTGGAGAAAGGCTTCCACAATAATTATCCAGTAGGACCAGTCAGAAGAAGTCTGGACCCAAAATCAACAAGTTCCATATATTACATCATCTCTCTTTTTCTTATCTTCTGGGTAAACGTTTTAAGCTGCACATGCCTTCATGGGAAAAATTCCCAAGCCCAGCGACCGGAAACTATAATACCTGCAATAATCTCTGTGTTCTCTCTTCAAGTGATCTTCAGTCTTGAAGGTACATCCATAAAAATCGACAATTTTACGATAACACTTTACAGGTTTTAGATGATCCAGCGGAGGACCAATTATACCTCGTATTCCAGTTATTGGAAGGTGGGCCTGTGATAGATATCCCGACTGACAATCCATTGAGCGAGGACCTCGCCAGAAAATACTTTAGAGATTCTCTCCTTGGAGTAGAGTATCGTGAGTTTTATCTATTTTTTTGTTGTTTTTACCCTATTCTTGGAGCTGATCTCCTAATAAGGCGACGCTCTGACTATTTTTTTACCATCAATATCAAGTTTTGTGTTCTTTTGATACTATTAACTGATTTGCTTAGTTGCTCACGCAAATTTTAATTTGTCCAATGCAATAAATTATTGTCAGCGAATCAAGTAGTATCAGACTCTACAACTACATGTATACATGATTTTATAATAAAACTCAAAGCAAATACAAATTTCAAAGCTGGTTTTTGAAACTATAAACGATCGTTATATTACTACAAGGACATATCACATTTTTTTATGGTCGGTCACTAGCGTCACCTATATGCAGCTAACACAAAGGCCACCATTAGACTTACTGAGGCTAGTGACGTGTTAGTATTGGAATAATTTTAGTGTGTGTGTCGCCTGGTGGCAGTTCACTTCCAGCGTATCGCCCATCGCGACATAAAGCCGGCGAATCTGCTGCTGGGAGAGGATCGAGTCCAGGTGGCGGACCTTGGGGCTTGCGGGGAACTGGCTGCCGCCGGCCGGCTGAGCGGGATTGTCGGCACTCCCGCCTTCAGGGCTCCCGAAGCACAGAACACCCAGCACCGATACGATGGAGAGGTAATTTTTCAAGGTTTTGTCACACTCTATATACTTAGGAAGAAGTGCCCCATTAGTCACAGTAAAATTTTGGATAGTCCACTCACTCTAGTATAAACTATGGTTACTCTCAAAGTATTTGTCCATTTTTTGTTTATTTTTTATATTTATCTATCTATAAAATTTTTACAAAAATAATAAAATTAAATTAATCTACCATCGGTTGAAAAAGTTATTTCTATAGGGTGGAGTCTTTTATTAACAGAAATTATTTAATTAATAAATTTAAATTCAATGTGAAGACAGTGAAATTGGAATAAAACAATTTCCCACGCATTTTGTAAGCAAGTTTGTCTCACTACACAATTTTCTTTTGATAAATGATTTCAAATTTATTTGTAGATAGTTTCTGTGCAAGTCGGCAGCGCTTTGTAACTTATTGTAGTTCAAAAGAATTACTTATTTTATGGAGCCTGGAACTAGGGACAACGCTTTAAATTGTGGAAATTTCTCTGAAATATTCTTATAAAAAGTTTTCAAAAATGTACTGTGGCTATAAAGATTTCCTTATAGAATTTCTTTATAGATCCAATTTATAGATACTCATATAACCTACATCCGGCTTGAGTCTATGTCTATCTTTCTAAAATATGTCGAATTAACCACAGCCTGCCGACCTGTGGTCACTGGGGGTGACGTTGTTCGCGATGGTGACGGGGCGGGTGCCTTGGTACGGAGACAGCACAGCTGAGCTGCAAAGAAGGATCCTGTCGGAGCCTCTGCTGTTCCCGGCCCGGCCTCAGCTCTCTCGGTCCCTGCGTCACCTCCTCACACGTATGCTCGACAAAGACCCGCGAACCAGAGCCACTATGCAAGAGATCAAGGTATGCACATTTAGCAGTAGAACGAGAGAACTGTTCTATATATTTAAAAAAAACTAACAGGTCATTCGCATGGAATTCATCTTTCTTATGATATTAATATGAAATCTTATGTTTACAATATTACATAGAAACTTTACTGAAGCTGAGATTCTCAGTGAGGAAGTCGCGGGCAATAGTTAGTGCAATAATTAGTCAAAAAATTTTTTTTTTAATAATTAGTGGAGGAAAATATTTTTAAATATTTCATCAAATCGATAAATTACTAAATGAAGGTACTCAAATGACTGCACTGTTCAGGAGCACGAGTGGGTGACTCTGAACGGGAAGGAGCCGCTGCCGTCGGAGCAAGAGAACTGCCGTCTGGTGGAGGTGACGGACGAAGACATGGAGCGGGTCGTCACCTCCATACCGAATCTCTCCACTCTCATACTCATTAAGACCATGCTCAAGAAACACAGCTTCCAGGTGAGAGGGCTCCCTACTAAATAGTTCGTGAGATAATGAAAGTTGCAATCTGCGGCTAGTCTGTGTTAACGATGGGTATGCAAGAGATGAAAAAGTGGATTTGTTGCAGAACCCTTTCCTACGAAGCCGCGAAGGCAGTACGGCGACTAGACGAGCGGCCGACGCGACAACAGACGCGCGACACAGCGACACGACGACAAATAAACGCACGTTGGCTCGCGGCGGACGATCACTGTCGGCTCCAGGGAACTATTTGACTGAAAGGTTACATTCTTATTATAATAAATACCTAGGTAAATTATAGTAATAAATCCGGCTTTAATTACTAATTAACTGAATTGAATACGAAGCTAGTTTAATGATATCTCTAACTTTCTTTCTAAATTGTCAGTAGTATTTCATTCATTTTATTATTATTATTTTATTTTATACTAGCGGTCCGCTCCCGGCTTCGCCCGGGGTGCATTTTTTTTTACTTAAAAACCTTCCCTGATTATACCTCTATCCATGAGTGAAGACAGAATTAAAATCGGCCCAGCCGTTCTCGAGTTTTGCGCTTAGCAACACATTTAGGGATTCATTTTTATATAGATTTATTTTACCTATTACCAAAGATTTAGTAAACTAGTCATAATATTTCTCTTCTGACTTGATTCACAAGGTTGAACTGTAACTCAATAATAGTGGTGTTAGTTTTAGTATTTTTCTATAATCAAGTCACAAGTGAAAGACATTATACCATACACTTTTTATAGTGTAGAAGTGAAAATGCTATTATCAATTTTCAGTCGTCAAACATCGTTCGAGATCGCCTTGGACTCGGTTCAAGAGTCGCGCGATACGGATTCCTTACCGCAGGAAGAGGCAAAACTCACGGATACTAATACAGACAAGGACCATTTGAACAATATGAAAAAACAAAAAGAAGAATCGCGACCAAAAACGAGACTAGAGAGCGAACCTAACAAACCTAGTAGGCAAGAGAAACAGTTGAGGTGTGAAACGCGACCGCAAAACGAACAGAAATTGGACAGCTTGCGACAAACCGCGAGTCATCAATTAAAAATCGCACCACAAAAAATCGTGCCGCAAAAAGTGGCGCGACAAAATGTCGGCGAGCAACCGCAAGCGCGGTGATACAAGGCCGCGTGCGCTCCCCCCGCGCCGCTTTCTTCACACCCGCGCTCATATACTAAACTACTTTTGCCTACAAATTAGGAATTAGGAATTTTCCCAAAGCACATCCTACAAAATTAAGCAATTTTTTTTCTTTCTTAAGTCATTCTTAATTCAGATTTTATAGATTTCATAAATAAATATGAAAATAATTACTTGTAATTGATAAATGCACGTTATTTTAATACTTTTAAACTTAGATATCTATGAAACCCCATTACCAAATTACACGATATTTTCCCATTGAAATCTAATAATTTCTTGTCACCTAATAGTACAATTTCCGTTCAAAACTAATTAATCTCCTTTCATAAAGATTTTTGCGAATAAAAATCGCAAAGTCGTTTAACAAGAATTAGAAGACGAGTTGTTCAATTAGTTGTTTTAATAATAATTTTCGTATTAAGTTATTACAGTTTATTGTTATTTACGTTATAATATAATAGCTACGAGCTATTACATGTTATATGTTTATTAAAATAAATAACATTGTGTTACATTAAGATTATATAAATTTTGAACACTTCGCAAGCCTAGATCAAAACTGATTCAGCTTAAAAATCTTTACTTTTAAACGTTTTTCAAATCTTCATGAGATTGTATGAACTACAAATGAATTCGTAGTCACCTACTTATGTGGTTTTTTTTGTATAATTATTAGGCGAAATACAATTTTTTTTTATCGAGACATGCAAAAAAATAAACTTTACCATAATATTTCAATACATACTTAGTCTTCTTAATTATATACTTACAGAATTTTCTTTTTCTTGAGCAAAGGGTGTTATATTATTACTATTTTTTTTTACTATGTAAGATTATTTATTACAGGAAACTATATCTACTTTAGATTAGATTTACAAATATAGATTAGAAAAAAAAAATTTTTTTTTCTTAGTTTCGGAATAGCGAACAGTTTTTGATATTGGGTTGCGAGTTTATAAAGTTTGAATGAAAGACAACTGCCCTTAATTTTAATTATAAGTAATTTTACATACAAAGACATGTTCACATATATAAGTTCACGCTTATAATCGCACAGATTTTATTAGTTTTATTTTCCAAGCGAAGAGAATGAGAAACGTGTTCAAACAATCCAGTCTTAAGTAAATAGTATCTGTGCAAATCTGACTTCGTCCCTCGGCCACCTCTTGACTCTTCGACTATAAGGGGGATGTTACACTATCAATATTTCATATAAAAGGCTTTCTCTCATATAAAGGGGTGTTTTTTTTATTTGTGCGCGTCTTACTATGTCTTATATCTTATGTAAGACGCGCACAGATACATATATATGTATACACATGTATACACAAGATACTGTATGAATGTCAATGTGTACAGTCGTGTACACAAGTGACAATGACATGAAAACTTGAACTTGGACACAAATTCTTCATAATTAATTAATTAATTTACTTATTAATTAATGTGTACTTACCATTTTTTTTCTAATTATAATTTTACTGTACTTATATTATGATGTGATTGATTCCATAATTTTTTAACAAGTCAAAAAGTGCATTTACACTTGGCAATTACTTATATATAGTAGGGAAAACATTGTGGAGTACTGATAAACTTCTATTTTTTTAATTAATAAATTAGATAGTACTTTAATAATAATTAATAGTCATTATTGGACATTTGAAAAATTACCTTTCACGTTTTTTAATATGTAATGTGTACGTTTTTGTCCCTTTTAGATTTAGACAAGGCACTTCGCTAATTAAAAACTTTTCACCATACGTTCTAACTTAAAGCTATTTAAGGGCCCAAAATATGTAACTGAAGAGTAAAATAGTACATTTCTTGAGATTAAGTTCAAGTAAGTGCTGACGTGAACTTTGCAGTGACGCGTGTGGTTTTAAATGCGATACTTTTAAGAGCTGTTAGTTGCTTTTGAAATGGCAAAACAATTTGCGAGGGACGTGCATTGTGAGTTTCACGTAAATTATATGAACATTAAACTGGTGTGAGAACGCCGGGGAACAATTTATATTCTGAATTCCCCAGACATTTTAAAAGGCCGAACTTGGAGTGGGCAAAAAGCCAAACGAAAACCGAAAAAAGAGGTATGCCGTTTTGTTAAGTCTCTTATTTTTGTAATTAAGAGTAAAAATTACTATTGAGAACAAAACCTTGAAATAACAGCACTTTTCTTTTATTTCTTATTGATGTTTCTTATATTATAGCAAAAACCTTAAAGTGAATAATCAGCCTGTCACTCTTATGTAAAACTCTTGACACACAGCAATGAGAGCCTTTAAATCAAATTTTACATTTGAGTGCTTAAATTTTTTTATTGATGTACTTTCTACGGTTACAAATTGGTATGCCATATATTAATTACATTACCTACATGAAATATATTAATCATAAGACTTAACAGATAATTTTGTCATTTCAATCTGGCACTAATGCCAGTGTTTTTCTTAATCTTATTATGTAATAATAATTAAGTACTTAATGTAAAAAAAAACCTAAAAGTGTGTCCAGACGATATAACAAAATATGTTATAAAACATAGTTATATAGCACGTTTTATATGTGTTATAAAACGTTATAAATCAAAATTTCGTATTGAAATACACAAACCTTCCTCCGTAAAAAAATCCGTTAAGTGGTTTAGAAGTACGAGTAGATGTCGGAGAAACAGACAGACGCAGACAGTTTCGTCGTTTTGATTGCAAAATATGGGTTTTTTTCTGCTTAAATAAAAACTTAGTTTTTACACGAGAGTGGTTTGGTTTAAGAACTCGCTCCCTCTTTCGCGCAGCAGTTTCTAAGGTCATTTCCAACCTTCGTCTCTAAGAAGAAAACCGTTGTATAGTTTAGGAGTAGTCGCGCTTAAGCAGACAGACACAAGCGGAAAGCGACTTCAAATTATACTATGTAAAGATTTGCGCTTGAGCCACATTATCACAAATGTACTTCTAGTAGGGGAGCTCAAGAGGGGATTTTGGGATTTACTCGAGCGCGTCAGATATTACCAATGTATATTCTCCAAGTGTCTCCGATAACGGATATCTATTAATCTGCCGGTTTGGTTGGTGGGGGTTGAGGTAAAAATTTAAATTCAAATCGAGAACGTCAGATTTTCAGAGGGGACGTTAAGTGAATCCAAACTAAGCTCCTCTTTAAAATACAGACTATTCGCATATAACGCAAGCTCGTGGCAGCTTTTTGAAAATGCTAAAAAGATTTTAGCAATTGCCATTTTATAATACTCGAGCGCGTCAGATTTTCATACAGACGGTCCAGCCTGAATTCCTGATCGTGCTGATTCTTAATCTGACGATTATTTGGATGATTTTTTTTAATACAACGTCTATAAAACTTTGAACGCCTGTAGACGCTCACCCCATCGCTGAAAAGAAAAACATCATATAACCTTTTTTTCTTCCTACCATCTAATATTCAAAATCCACGACGTTCGAGTGACTCCACATTTAGCATCATGGGCTCCCCTACCATTCATGATGCGACCGAAACAATTGTAGATATGTTAAATAACATTGATATATTGCATTGTCATTTTTATATGTACAGTCTAGTTCTATGTTGCAATGTTATACAACAATGTTAACTAATTTAGACGTGTTATATAACAAAGTTAATTCGGACTCACCTTTAGGGAATTTTAAAATGATGTTTCGCCTCTTAATCCTTTGCAAGTGAATGGTCCAAAATTATATTACATTATGCCTTTCGATGTTGTGATAGATGGTTAGGGAGAGGTGATTGCTTTTTATCATTATTAATGACCTACTGATATACTAGTTCTTTTAATGTACATACTATAAATTAAGGACACATTAAGTGAAGATTTTTGCATTTAGCCATTAGTTTTTGTAAAATATATATTTTTTAACTGTTGCAAGACTTAATTGAAGTTTTTGTGTACGATATTAGAATTATTATATTTCACAATAAACACACACAAAGTTAGAGCCTATTATTTGACCCTTAGGTCTGTCACACTGGTAACGCGATAGAGATGTAAAGTGATGAGGCCTTAAGAAGTTTTGGTCAAATAACTAAAACATTTACGTCAACATATCAATGTATCTCTTGATTCTATATGTAGAGAAAATATTATTTAGAAACTAATATTTAGTAAATATATCTAATTCAGTAATATTATATTTATATCAAGTCTTTTAGGACACTGGATTAGCAAAAGTTCTTTAAAACTTGTTTGAAAGTTGTTTACTTTTTTTAACAAAATTAAGAAAAATTGTTTAGAGATATTTTTTACTAAACTTGACGATTTTCCATAGAAAATGCTTGCTCCAAAGCCCTTTAACTCGTTATGCGAGGTCATTAAGCTTCTTAAGGCCTTAAAAACTAACTAATTGTGACCATCATCGCGTCACTATATAAAATGTTTGCATATAGATTACATAAAATGTAATGACATTGAAAATAGCACAATTAATTGCTAAGCTTATTACGTAAAATGATGTTACATTATTACTTATGGGTGCTGTCGATTATATCATAATTATTATTTTGTAATATATTCAATAATGGTTTGTTGTTTTTTAAAGTCTAAATGATTAAAATTAAATTTTACCTTTATTACTGTGTTTTTATTGAACTGTATTAAATGTCATTTTGTGTGTTTGTGAAGAAACGAGGGATCACATGAAAATAAATTCAGCGCCTGACAAAAAAATATTTTATGAGCAAAAAGATCTATCATAATTCATTGGTATTTTGTCACAGTCAGGACATGTGCAGTGCATGTTGTGAATATTGACCTCAGTTCCCTATGCTTTTTTCTATCATACTATGATTGGCGAATCACTTAGGTACATCACCTGTGGGCTGTGCGTTGCTTGTGTTATATAGGCGACGGTAGCCACCATCAATTACACAGTCAGCCTGTCTGACAATGTTAACATAAAAAATAACTTATAAATCTCAATTGAGACAAATATATTAATACTTTGAGTAAGTTTGATCAATTTGAGTAACCGTGAAATAATTTGGACAATGACTACAATTTTACTCTTTAAAAAACCACACACAATGATCTCTACCTGTTCGTCAAATATTAACATTAAAAAAGTATATGTAACAAACGCATTTAAAAATAGAACGAAATTCCATTCTCAATGAGCACGGAATTTCCACTTTGAAATACCCCGACTTGAGAAGTATTTTATGAACATAAAATAATTTATAAGCTGCACAGATCCACGAAATTTCCAAAGTTTGTTCGCATAGCGAAGGACAGGTAGGTATACATCTACACGACCAAAACAAACTCAACTTATAAAGCGTTTATAAACGCTATAAAGCGTTTTAATATGTCATGTTTTCTCTCCCCTTTAACATCACACATTTCATAAAGGCGACTGAAACTTATGTAAATACTTGTCTCAGGTTATTGCTTTATTAAACCCTTTGTTTCACATTAGCACTTTTCACGCCCACTGGCTGTTTCTATAGCAACGAAAATGTAATGAATGCTTTTAGAGAGAGAGTTCATAAAAAAATTGTTTAATGCTTTACAGCATTAGTCATTATACTAGTACGTCAGTGAGGTATCTCGTGATCTATTCCTCAATTTATTAAAGTTCGTCTAAATTTACTTTTCTCTTTTGTTACTTGTGAGTGCCCAACCGAGTTACATACTCGCTGTCATTTCATTTGACGGGCCCGTTGGTTAAGTGGTCAGGGTGCTTGCCTTAAGCTCAGTCTCATGGGTCCTGGATTCGATTCGTATAAATTTACTTCTCTACGAAGGTTGGCGACCATTATGGCTACCTTGACCTTGGAGGCTACTGCGCGAAAAAGGGTGCGAGTGCTTAAACCGAATCACTCTATTAAATTCTTCAACCAGGTTGTCTAAAATGTTTGCTGTATAAAATTACAGAAACCCTTGATGATTTTTTTTTATAATAAAGTGAGCCAGTCGCCCGGCTATCGCCCTAGCAGGACCTAGGACTACAAGTAAAATGAAGGGGGGAAAGTTAAGGGACAGCTTAGTGAGATGTTTTTTCATTGTATTATTCAGTATGTGTTAGCAAGGTATAATATGTAGTAGGTAAGTACTTACTGAAGACATCAGAATATCGAATAATGTGGAGAAAACTCGCCCCAAGGCACGGGTCGGGTCGCCGACACATTACGAGTAAATTTGCATAATATATTATGTCGACTAAACATGTGTTTGCATTGTTTATTTATAAGCCAGAGATATTTCGTATTCATGAATCTCACAACAACTTATATTAAATTTATACAAGTAGTTGTGAGACAAACCGCTCATTGAATTGGATGTCGTCTATTCTTGAAGAAAAGACCGCGAAAGACCACGGCATCTAGAATCCCATACAAAAGCATACGTGCTGTTTTTATTTTAACATAGTCATATATATCTGCAAGAGATTGATCATTGCATTCTATTTTAATCCGATTTTTTTATTATCAAAGAGACCGTCAAAGGAATTATGGCGGGGTCCAACAAACGACACCTAATGATGCAACAAACCTTAGGTATATGAAAAAGGTATGTGCAGTTATGAAAAAAAAATGTCATTCTTGTTATAATAAGTCGCATTTTATGAAATGTTTATTTCTACTCTATTTTATTTTGATTTATTAGCAAAATCCTTTTCACTTTTCAACATTAGAGGTATCAATAAAATATAAATAATATTTTAATAGTCGGATTTCGAAAAAAAGGCGAACACCAGTTTTATTAAAACATCTTCAGATCTAAATTCTGTTATTTCGTGTAGCGTGATAAGACAGCAAGTAGCGTCGGCTGAAAACAAGCGATGAGCGATATATTCCAAACCTTATTCCTTGGCAATAAGACAACATTTATAACGATACGTGTAGCCAGAGACAGGCCCGTGCCCAGGGGAAATCATGCGCCGTATTATGAGGATATGACTACCACCAGACGCCAGATACACGATAACTACGAAACGTCACAGAAATAGCAACATGACATGTATCGTGACGCCCTTCCTTATTCCCACATCTGGTTTTTAAACATGTTTTAATCGCATTGAATGTATTTTGTCCAAAAAATATTTATTTTATTTATTTATTTTTGAAAATTACGTCTAGAAGGCAAGATTCCGCCATGATTCCGCCATGATGGCGGAATCTTGCCTTCGCGCGTCAACGGTAAAAGGTAGTAACGGCCAACTTCTACTATTCATTTTAAACTACAATGTGTTGACGTAAAGTCCAAATTTCTTTAAACGACAGATGTTTGGTTGGTTTTAAATGACAGATGACAGAGTTCATGCTCTACGCCAGGGTTCCCCAAACTATTTTGGACAAGTGACCCCTTTTCAACAATGAACTGTTACCTCAGACCCCCATGGTCAAATTACCTACTTTTAAGACCAACCCCCTTATTCATAATGGTCCGCTAACTTAAAGCAGCTATCTATCTTAGTCTATCTTTAGTTTTTTCCTATTGGTACAAAATACCTAGGTACTAAGGTGCCAATTAGAAAACTTTGCACTTGGTTAAGTGAGTGAAGTTGATTTCATTTTCTCGTCAAAATTTAACAAAATAAAAAGACAATCCAATTCAGTAAATATCAAGTTTAATTTATAATTATTACAAATTAATACATAAAGCATCTTAAGTTGGTAGGAAATTATATTTTAAAAACTATTAATTCGCAAAGAGAAAATAAAACATTCAGTGCGATGGATGAACCTGGTGACTATCTACCAATCTAGCTACATCCGGTTCAATATTAGTGAGTTGCAGCCTTAAATCTCCACGTTCGTTGATTTTCAAACGGTTTCTTTGTTTTGTCAAAATGTTTGTTACCACACTGAAGCTTTTTTCAACTAGATATGATGATGGAAAAGCGATAAGGTATTTTTCAGCAATGTTCCACAATGTAGGATACTGTGTTTCAATTTTGCGTTGCAACCAGAACTTCTGATAGCCTTGGTTGAACTTTTGCTTAAGCTCTTCGTCTGTGCTGATGGTAATCAACTCTTCTTGCATTATCACATTGGCTTCTTCTATGGCTGTGGTGTTATACGGATTTATTATCCATTGAGGAATTTGTAAATTTAAAAGATCATCAAACCTCTCCGTAAAATCCTTGTGTAATGCGTCCAAGTGAGTAACATATAATAAAATGTCATCATCTTGAAGCATTTTTGGTAATTTTGACAAATGCGGAAACTGCGAATATTCTTTTCTGCCTAAATTTTGTTTATAAAGAACTAGTTTACCCACGAAGGCCGATATTATTGATTTTGTTTTAATCAAGTTAAGATCATCACCCTGTAGTTGCAAATTAACTTTGTTGAACATTCCAAAGATATCAGTCAAGTAATAAATATCTGTTTTACAATTGTTCAGATTTTCTTTCAAATTCGGATCTTTTTCTTGTAAAAACTCCAACACAGATTCAAAAAGGGCTGAAAATCTTTCTAAGCAAGAGCCTCTTGATAGCCAGCGAACTTCAGTGTGCAGAAGTAACCGAGTAAAGACTTCGTCGTTTTCGTCACATAGTTGAGCAAATAACCGAGAGTTCAAAGAATTGCTTCGAATCTTGTTGATAGCATTTATTACATATTGTAAAGACTTATGCAATCTAGGACTCAGCTTTTTTGCTGCTAAATGCTGCCTGTGAATCACACAGTGAATAACCAGTACATCAGGCAGTTGTCGCTTTAAGTGAGCTATAAAGCCACGATGACGACCAACCATAGACGGTGCACCATCAGTCGCAACAGAAACAATATTCTTCCATGGAATAGCTTTATCAGTAAAAAAATGTTCCACGGCCTGAAAAATCGATTCTCCTCTAGTATCAGTCTCTAAATATGCAGCAAAAATCAGTTCTTGGCACATATTTTCATCTTTGATAAATCGAACATATCCTAACAATAGAGCTTCATTGCCGGGTAATGTAGACTCGTCCAACTGGAGAGAGAATCTGCGGGTCTGTAAGAACTTGCATAAAATGTTTTCCACATCGCGTCCCATCTCATCTATGCGTCTCTGAACGGTGTTGTTGCTCAAAGGTATTCTCTTTAAAATATCATGTGCGGGTTTGTGCAATACATTGTTAAGGACCTCCGCAATGGCTGGTAAGATAAGCTGCTCTCCAATTGTATGGGGTTTCCCCGACTTCGCTATTAGTAAAGATATATTATAGGACGCTCGTAAACCATCATTGTCTCGAATAGATGATGACGCAAACATCGATCCTATGGATGGCCTTTTGTCTAGTTTTTCTTTCAGTGCTTGAAAATATGACAAGGGCTTACTTTTTTTGTTAGCATGTACTCTTGATAAGTGGTCATCCATTTTTGAAGGCTTCATGGCATCGTTACTAAATACTTTTTCACATATGAGACACATCGGGAAGTGTTGATTTGATGGAGATGCAATAAATCCGAACTTCAAGTAGTCCAAACTGTATTGTCTGCATTTTTTTTTCGTGTCCGCCATCATAAAACTTTCAGTAATTCTGCAAACAAAAAAATAAGGAACCTAAATAAAAAACAATAATAAACTGTTAAATTTGCACACTATCTTATTTTTATCACACTCAGTTAATGGATTCTTGTTAAGTATTACTGACTTACTCTTTGATAAACTTTGATACCTATATTGGGAAGTAACTACAGTAGGTAATTAGGTATAGAAACTTCGTATTAGGTAATTAGGTAGAATAAGAACGAAAACCAAAGACTTAAGTGTTAGTAATTTTTACAAATACAATTATACATACCTATTTAAAATATGTTGTATGTTGTGTTTAACACTTTTTCAGTCACTTTACTTCACTTAATTTAGCTTTGTAATAAGTTTGTAATCTCTTGAAATAAATGAGTACTTAGCTATATGAGTTTTTATCGTTCAAGCTCCAACGAATTTCAAAACGCAAATGAACTTTCAACCTAAATGCAAGCTCGTTAAATAGTAAAATATCAGGAACATGTTTGGACTTGATCATGAATTCGTTCGTCTTAATTCGCGTAAAGCCGCTATCACACTATTCAATTTGAACGATTCCAATTTAGGAAATCGGAAGGTGTGATCGCAGTTAGAACAGATTGGATTCAATTAAGAGTTTATCCATTTTCAACTCTATATCTTCGATTTAGAAATCAATTTAGCGTAGTGTGATCACGAGCTCACTACTTAGATTCCTAAATAGGAATCGTTCAAATTGAATAGTGTGATAAGCACTTTATCGTCAAATAGAGAGCAAGTCAAAACGCCGCTGAAAGACGTACGCTCCAACTCAATCTTGCACAAACTTGTCCACATAGACTTGCCGAGTTTTTCATCTTGTACGAACTTGAAACTTTACATTCCTGGAACATTATTTCCTACAAAAATATTAATTATTCTTAGTACACGTAACACAACATAAACAATACAGTAACTACCTACTTACCTATCTTGAAAGTTTTAAATAAGAACTTGTGTTAATATAATAGGGGTCGATTTTTAGACCTCGTCGACCCCCAAAATCACTTTTCGTTTATGTCGACCCCTAGGAAACCGATATCGACCCCAAGGGGTCGATATCGACCACTTTGGGAATCCCTGCTCTACGCATATGTCACGTCACTTTTAAATGTTCCACAAAGTACGTAGTGTTTTGTATGGCATGCGAAATCCATAGTTGTAGTAGATTGATGAGCAAACCAAGCATATAACCAAGATCTGCAGTTTTGTTTATTAAAAAATGTTAGGTTCTCGTGGGATTTTCAAAAAACATGCGATGTTGCGGTGAATTTCGTACGCGTAAAATTAATTATTATGAAGTAACGTTCATTGTTACAAATGTTCTAAAACTTATTTCATTTAGGAATAAAATGAAAAAATGAAAGTCAATATTGTAATCCAGTCCAGTAGCTATCAGCTAAAAAATTAAACCAAGCTCAAATGACATTTATTAACCCCTGATAATATGCTTGCAACAGTAGGTAATATCGTATAACATTTACTTATCCCATAGATAGAACAATGACGGGATGAGTGCATCCCTAAAAGGATCGGTCCCCGGAAGTGACTTTAAAGCCAACAAGAACGGCTAATGGCCATATCCGGTGGCATACGAGCTCTACTAAAATAGAATGTGTCACTTCATAGAGCCGTCGAAAGAATCTAAGGAAATATTTTTACGGTAAAGCGTAGTAGACAGACTGACGTTTCGTTTGACGGCAAATAGATAGCTACGCCTGTGAACAAAGGCACCCCACGTGACTAGAACGTTCCAGAACCATTTTACCGACTTGCATAGATTGCATGTCTATCCAAGCTGAAACATATATGTCTTTAACAGTAATTAGTTTTAAAAAGACTGTATGTACTTATTCTTTTTTTATGTTAAACTCGACAGACAGGCTAACGTTCAGCTTGATGGTAGGTGGCTACCGTCTCCTATAACACAAGAAAAGCCACCGGTGATGCAAATGCGCTGCCAACCATAGTAGGATTACTCACTCACTGAAACACAACAGCACACGTGCTATTATTTCACGGTGGTCTTCTGTGAGGGGCTGGTTACGGCCGCCATTTACGGCCGCCCAAATGCGAAATCCATACCAGAGCCAACTTTGATAAGTTTGTTTTCAAAGTTGACCCTGCCGGGAATCAAACCTGGGACCCCTGAGACAATCACTCACCCATTGAGCCCTTTGGATGAGTGATTGTCTCAGGGGTCAAAGTTTTCTTTGTTACATTTTTTTCAACTTCCTCACTAAAATTTGCAATGGTAAGGAAATTAACAAGCACATGGGCAAATTAATTAAAAAATGAAATATGATTACATGCAACCGGCAGCGCCCTCTCTTGATAGTCAGAAAATAAGCTGTACCTAAAGTCGTGCCAAAATTATCTTGAAAAAAAAACTCATTGCAACATCATTTTTTCTGTATTCTTACAATAAAGTGTTTATTTATTTTTGAATGAATAATGAACTATCCAATATCAGAGAGCGTGGCAGGCAAACATATTCATATGGGTATATTAAATTCAATTAATATGATTACAAGACTGGCAGCGCCATCTCTTGACAGGTAGCTGCACCTCCTTTTGTACTAAAAATCTCTTTTACTTTTAACATGCATTATAACTTGCTTTTTCTTTATTATCTTTTTTTATATATAAAATAAAAATGTTCTTTTGTGTACGCATCAAATACTCGAGAATTGGTAGACCTATTTTAATTCGGTTGCCACATCACATATGGAAAGAGGGATGAACGGGCAAGATTTTTATTTATAAAAATTGCACTCTGGGCAAAACCAGGAGCTGGTCGTATGGAGTAAATTAATTATTTTTGAACTAATAATAAAGTAAAATGAACTATCCGACGATAGAGGGCGCGGCGGTCGGAGCAGCGGTCGGCGTTAATGCGGCCATCATCATAGGTCTCATCAGCCTCATTAGAAACCTCTGTTCTATCCTCTGTACGAGAGCTCTCGCGGCAGCCATTCTTCTGCTTGGCTGTTGGCCTTGTTGATTCCGCTCCGGCAGAAGACGGCTTAGGAATCGCTTCTGGATAACTCGCGGTACTTCCCCGACTTGCCCCGGTGTAACATCCGCGAGTGCATAACATATTATCGCAAGTAGGAAACACTGTAAATAAAATTCTACTGTCATTATTCACAAAAAACCTATAGAGCCATTAATTGGACAAAACATACTAATATAATAATATACAATAATTTTTTCTAAATAACTTTAGAACAATATACTCAGTCATTAACATAGGGAGGTATTTAAAAGATTTTACTTTTTTTTTTGTAGCAGGTATGTCGTATTTTCATTCAATACAACTCATAAATGAGTAACCGCACGTTTTAAGTCAATAATTTTCATTTATTTTTATTAAGCCTTTGCCCATGACTTCATCCGAACTTTGATTCAAAATTTAATTAATAAAAGGAAAATAAACAAACAATACATAACTATGGTGCGTAAATGCTTTTCATAAATCAGAGATAAAAAAATATTTTCCTTAACATTATTTTCTTGACATATATAATAACGGATACTCACCAACGCTGTTATCCGCATAATTAGGTACTTCCCCTATTTATTTTATGTTATATTTTCTATATAAACTCGTATAGTAACGTTTACCGCGTTAGATAACGCTATATATGTGGCTAATATAGAATAGAAATAATTACTTTACACACAATTATCGCGATCTTGATCTTTTACATGCGATTCAGTTGCACTTTGCCGTTCTACAGGGGGATCATTTCGTATAAGAAACAGTGTCTGATTTACTTCTATTGCAAATACTAATTCAAAATAAATTTTTTGCTGAATATCGTCATACATAATTTGTATATTTTTATAGTGTCCACATATTCAACCGACAAATTGCGTCATTAAAAACAGTAAAAGTATAATAATGAACATTGCAATACCTAATCTTTGTATCCTAATCTTTATATAGTATAATATAAAGTCGTTTTAATGCGGTTTTCACTAATGTTTCCATTCTATTAGTGAGCGTTAAACGAAGAAGGTTTTTATATAAAAGTAATTTGCAGAAAAAATTGCAGCCGTGCAAAGCCGGGAGTAAGTCGCTAGTAGTATTGTAGTGTAAATGCAAAAGTTTTCATGTTTGTTACTCAATCACACGAAAACGGCTGAACGAATTTGGATGAAATTTTACACACAGATAGTTTATTACCTGGATTCAACATATAGGGTAACTTTTATACTTGCAAAATGTTACGTTCCTGTGGTATTTTCAAAAAACTTACTACAGCGCGGAACGAAGTCGCTCGCACAGCTATATAGTATGTTTGTAAATATTTAGTGTAATTTCAATTTCATTCATGAACATGATAATCTCTTATTCGAAGCTAACTTAAATAACATGTGGGTTTTTGTGTTTCGGTGCTTAAGGTATCCCTTCTTATATTTTTGGCGAATGTTGCCACCTATCAAGTGGACCGTTAGCTTGTCTTACAACTTTTACACATAAAAAGGGAACTATAGCAACCTAGTACAAAAGACTTAGGTTATATACAACAGTTGATATAGCCACAACACTTCACTATGAAACATCAGCCTGTATATGAAACCATAAATGCACAACCTTGAACTACCAACGAATCTTGACCTACCAAACGTGAACAATGCAACTGCCTTATTGCTTGCAGCAAACGCACGCACATATACCTAATTAATGCTTTGCTAGCTAATGCAAAAACCTCATTACTCTAACTATTCACACATACTATTTTCTATAATAAATAAAAATAAAATTTCAGGTATCTGAACTATTAGGAAAAGTCTCACTAGTTCCGCTACGGAACAACTTCAATAATCCTAACAATAAATGTTTATCTACCAAGTTGCATGAAAATCAGTTAATTCGTTTCAGAGTTATGGAGGAACATACATACATACATACAGAAAAAAATGGTGCCCGAGACTTCGTCCGCGTTGAAAAATGAAAAAGAAAATCGAGAAAATATATCATTATCGCTGTGACGACGGTGGCGCCGCCACTCTTGACAACAGTGGCGCCAAATTTTTTATATTTTTTGGCCATCTCTCGAGAACTTAACATCTTTCCATGATAAACTATCTGTGTGCCAAAATTCATCCAAATCTGTCAATCAGATTTTGATTGAAAGAGTAACAAACATCCTCACAAACTCATCACAGGCATTTATAATATTAAGAAAAATTAATGAATTAAAAATGTATATCAACCTTTTATTATTATTTAATTAATATTTTAGTTTTTTTTTCCACTGATTTCAGATGTACATAGGTGTGTAAGTATGAAACCGGAATTTTTGTACAGAAAAAACACGTTTATTGTAATGATATGATACAAAGTATTGTCCGTCGCTATCTATACATTTTTTCCATCTTTCTGGCAATTTGTGGATTCCGCGCCAAAAGAACTGTTGCTCTTTTGAGGCACAGCAGTCATCGAGCCATTTTCGTACATCTTCGTAAGAAGTAAAGCGCTGCTCAGCAAGTGCGTGTCCCATCGATGCAAACAAGTAGTAATCGGATGGGGCAAGGCAACAAGGTCCGGTGAGTAAGGCGCGTGCTGAAGAATCTCCCAACGGAACGACTCTATCGTTTCCTGGACCTGTTTTGCTTTGTGTGCTGGTGCATTGTCATGCAGCAAAATCACCTTGTGTTGTCTTTGTTGGTATTCTGGTCGTTTTTCACGCAAAACTCGATCCAAATCGGTCATTTGTTGTCGGTAGCGTTGAGTATTGACAGTTTCCCCAGGTTTCAGCAGCTCGTAGTAGATTACGAAAAAACCGTTAAAACCGTTTAAACCACTCGAAACACTGTGTTTTACCGAGAGCATGCTCACCAAACGCCTCCAGAAGCATTCGATACGATTCGGCTGCGGTTTTCTTCAGATGAAAACAGAAAAGTAGGGCTGTCCGCACATCGTAATTTGTTGGCACAAAACTCGACATGTTTATCTCTAATAAACTAATGTTACTGAATGAAACTCGTGTTATTGTGAGTTGGAAATCTTTGTCGGATATCAATACAATAACAAGACACCGCTGACGTGATGTGTCGGTAACTGCATCGACATCTAGGGCCACCTATGGGCAAATTCCGGTTTCATACTTACACACTTATTATTATCAAGGATGCTCATCAAATATGTCTCTACTACAATATCATCTCCAAATCATTATTCATTTATTAAAAGCAGTAAATTTAAATAAAACAAAAGAGTGGTGGAAAGGCTAATTTAATTCAGTCTTATAAATAATATTTACAACTATGTACAGAGTTATACTTAGACATTAGACCCGTCAGTTTATCTAAACTTATTATTAGGAAATCGTGTCCATTTTAACATTGAGCCAAAGTCGTGTATTCAACAAATCCAATCAACAAACTTCGTCTTTTCTAAAAATATTTTATTTTATTTTATTTTGACTTTTACGTGAACATATTATTGAAAAAAAAAAATGAACTTTAATGAAAGCAAACATTATGACAACTTGACATTTATTGTCTTTTAATAGAAAAAAAATACTATGGATCGAAAGATTTTAAATAAAATATTAAAGACCTAAAAAAACATTAAATTTGCTGAAATTTAGTATAGGTATAAGTTTTATAAAAATTGCTATTTTACCTGCATTGGGGTAAAAAAATGTTCGTCACCTTAAAGTATACATTTGTTTGCACCAGCCCAATCAAAAGTAAAGCAAAAATTTCATTTCATTTTTATTTAGTTTCAAAACGTATTAAAAGTACAAAACTTGTCAAGTAATGAATGAATTTGAAAACTGACGAAGGTTTTAGTACCCTGACTGTACAAGTTACAATTTTCGAAGATGAGGTCTGTGATGGAGCTAGCTCGCTCAGATTTAACAAATTAGGAAATTTTAAGACATTATGAATTAAAACGATAAAAATTAAGAAATTAAGCAATTAGGAATGAAGAAATTAAGAAATTAAGCAATTAGGAATGAAGAAATTAAGAAATTAAGCAATTAGGAATGAAGAAATTAAGAAATTAAGCAATTAGGAATGAAGAAATTAAGAAATTAAGAAATTAAGAATGAAGAAATTAAGCAATTAGGAATGAAGAAATTAAGCAATTAGGAATGAAGAAATTAAGAAATTAAGAAATTACGAAATTAGGAATTACGAAATTACGAAATTAAGAAATTAAGACAAGATTGGTTTTGAATGGTGTCCTCTGCTGCTGGTCCGCTGGTCTACCGGTTTAGTGGTCTAGTGGTCTAGTGGTCTAGTGGTCTACTGGGCGCGCTGTCGCACCTGGTCTTGGTGGTGCACGGCGCAGGGTCTGACGGCCATGTTGGGCGTGAGGAAGTCGGCCAAGGAGGCGACTCCCGAGCGAGGGGCGCGGTCGAAGGGGAATCCCATGGCGCGCTTGTCCGGGTACTTCCGGTCGCGGATGCCGCAGTACGACGCGGCGTCGTTGCAAGCGCCCACCAGATCCTGCTTCACCTGCACGTCATATTATTATCATCACCACAATCATACTCAATCCCAATACGATCAGCTATGCACAAATAAATGGTTAGAGTGACTCACAATGTCCTCCGCGCCGTCGGTGACCATGGCGAAGAGCACCGTGGGGTAGCCCTGCGCAGTGCCCTTGGGCACGAGCATGTGGTGCGGCCACCCGCAGCCGCAGAAGTCGAACTCGGCCGCCTCCGCCGAGCCGGGCTCTCCGGCCCGAGTCGACTGGCTGCGGAACGTCCGCTCGTACGGGATCGTCACGGACGAGTCCACGCTGCGCCTGCGCACCGTGTTGGACCCGGCGTTCACTGCACACATTTCACTTCACACTGTCATTACTGTGAGACTATTGCAAATTTCCATTGCATTCTTATCCAAATTGTCTTGAAAAATTATAGATATAATGAAGAGAATTAATTTGGACATCGATACTGATGAGTGCAAAATTTATTGCATTCAAAAATAAAAAAAATATAGTACATAAATAACGCTTGACTTCTTTATCGCTGTCGCGTCCATTTTTTATTTTTAATATTCTTAAACGATCCCTCGGGAACCTAACATTTTTTAAAGGATAGAAAGTAAATCCTAATAATTTGACTTGAACTTTCATACAAACCCGTTCAGTAGTTTTACGATCAATACATCCATACTCACAAACTTTCGTATTTATAATATTAAATATAACTAGGATTTATTCCAAAAGATTTCACAAAAATCCGTTCAATGGACCGGTTCACAACCCGGAACCCAACCCAACAACCTGAATCCCAACCCAACAACCCGGAACCCAACCCAACAACCCGAAACCCAACCCAACAACCCGAAACTCAACCCCACAACCCGGAACCCTTTTTTTTTTTTTGACGCGGGGAAATCAGCGACCCTGATTCGACTGCCAGCAATGGGGCGCTGGCAGGATATGCGGGATTTCTACCCGCTAAAACCCCGCGGTGTTCCTATTCCACGCACGCGTGGGACGGGAGAGAGGTGTCAGCGCGAGCATTTCGTCCTGCTCTCCCGTCAGCGTTCGCCCGATTGGGCGCCAACAGATGTTCATCGGTAGGAGGAGGGCGGTAGACTCCCTCCTCCCCGGATGGCTGGGTGTGGGAAGACGTGCCGGAACACGAACACGTCTTTCACCGGAGCCGGGTTGGTAGGTGAACGGATCCCCATATCCGCTCACCCTCCGGCCGATCACGGGGGCGCTTGGAGTCGGCCGTACAGCCTTCTCCGCCTCCCGGATCGTTTACGACGGATGTCGTCGGCGAGGGCGGCATCCTCCCTCGCCCGCTCCGCCGCCTCCTTCAGCGAGAGGACGTCCTCGCTGAAGGAGATCACGGCCTGCCAGGCCTCTTTGCTGCCGACCATGGACAGAACCACGGCCGGCAGCGATAGGTCTCCACCTACAACGGACGTCAGGTCGCCCCGTTGCTGGTCCCATGCTGGGCATTCTGCCAGCGTGTGGTACGCTGTATCCTCCGGGCCACCGCAATGGTGGCAGGAGGGTGTCCTCTCTCGTCTTGCGACGTTACACAGATATCTGCCGAAGCAACCATGCCCCGACAGAATCTGTGCAAGCCTAAAAGTGATCACACCCTTCCTGCGTCTGCACCATTGCTCCAGGACTGGAGCGATGGCCCGGATGGTGTGAGCGCCGGCAGTTGGCTCGGCGAGCCTCTCGGCCCACCGCGCCAGTGCGACTCTCTGCGCCGTGCGGCGCACTTCCTCCGGCAACGCAACGCCCCGAGTGTGAGCTGCCGCTCGACTAACGTAAACCGAGGACAGAACCTCGGCCTCCAGGTCCCACGGGGGGGTACCCGCCATAACGCACGCGGCGTCGCACGATATGGTGCGGTATCCGCGTATCACCCTGGTCGCCATCACTCGCTGAGATCTTCTCAGGAGCGTGACGTTGTGGCGATCCAGGGCGTCCGCCCACACAGGCGCGCCGTAGAGCGCCATGGAGCGCACCACCCCCGTGAATAGACGGCGACAGCCGACACTCGGTCCGCCCAGATTTGGCAGAAGGCTACCTAACGCCGAGGTGGCCTTAATCAAATTGGGGCTCAGCCGCCGGAAGTGCTCATGAAATCGCCACCTGGAGTCCAAGGTGACCCCGAGGTAGCGCATGTGCACTCCGACGGCGATTCTCGTCTCTCCGAGTTGGATATGAGCTCCCTGAGGTGGGCCCTTCCGGGGACCATGGAAGAGCATGGCCTCGGATTTCTCGGGTGCCACCCGCAAGCCCAGCAGCTCAATCCTTTTGACCACGAGAGCGGTGCTCACCGTGGCCAAATTTGTCACCTCCTTGTAGTCGTCTGCACACGCGACGACCAGCGTGTCGTCGGCGTAGCAGACGACATGTACACTGTCAGGGAGGGCGCCTCTCAGCGCCCAGTCAAATCCAAGGTTCCACAAGAGCGGTCCTAAAACCGACCCCTGTGGAACGCCGCAGGACATGGTCCTCTCGAGGACGGTCCCGTCTCGGCGACGACGACAACCCGGAACCCAATCCAACAACCCGGAACACAATCCAACAACCCGGAACCCAACCCAACAACCCGGAGCCCAACTCAACAACCCGGAACCCAACCCCACAACCCGGAACACAATCCAACAACCCGGAACCCAACCCAACAACCCGGAGCCCAACTCAACAACCCGGGTTTATACCTCGGAACCTCCGGGTATTAGGGCACTCAACTATGTACCATATGCGCTTAATTTAAAAATTGAAACATACGTGGCTGCGTAAACTTGTCCAGTTCGATCATGAGACGGCGTTGCTCGTCGAAGGGCAAGGGGGCGCCACTCTCGTCGCTTGTTGGCGCCAAAAACACCCGAACGGTTCCAGTCACCGACTTGCCACTCGTGTTGTTCACTTCAATCACGTAAGTGAACGGCTCGTGAGTGAGATGAGTGAAGGTGGCCGCGACTGAGCCTCTAGGCGTGAAGTCCAGACCGCGTCCCAGTTCCACTGTGGACTGTTCCCATTGAGTGCCTATGCGGTTGGCTCCCGCTGAGCCTTCTAGGGAGACACTAGAGACTCGCACTCCGGGGAAGTCCAGCTGCTGAGTGGAGTACGGAGTTAGCTTCGTCTTGTACAGGTTGAAGATGTCGTCCACGTAGGCGTGCCAACGGTAGAAGATCGGATCGCGCATGGCAGTCGCCGAGTCTCCCATCACTCCGAACTGCTCCAAGTGTCTGTGGTCAGGGTCGTGGGCGTACGAGATGAACACGTGGCCCATGTTGTGAAGGTCCCCGTAGTAGGCTCGGTTGGGGCTGATGATGGAAGACTCCATCATGTTGCCGAGCATGTCTATTCCGGTCTCATCGTCTAGCGGCACTTGGCGCCCGTTGGGAAGACGAATGGATTTGGCTTCGATGGCCTGCGCAAAAACAATGACCATAGGTATATCAATTTTGAGCGTCCTTCTTATGGAGTGGTAGCAGACCGACAAATTTTACGTTGACTAAAGTCCCTAATATTATAAATAGAGAAGATTTGTATTTTTTTCTCTTAGTCCTTTATATCATACGTTATCTTACAAGATAACGTGAATAAAAAAGTAACCGCGAGAAAATAAATTCAAGCGGTCTCACACCAACGCGACGCGACGCTTAGTGTGGTAATATTATGTTAATTTTAAAACCGATTCATATTCGATAGAATAGACGCAAAAAATTTAGTATTTTTCATTCCATCTGTCCATTGAGAAAGCGTTAATTTACCTGCAAGTAGCGTTCACGCCAAGTGTCCAACTGGGCCACGTCAATGCGGATCTGGTCCACTGGTCTGTCCAGGTCCCTCAATTGGGATCCTGCGAACCTCGGAGGCCAGGCTCGACTGGCCACCTGGGAATCCAGCTTCGGGAAGTAGCCTTCAGCTATTGGTGCTCGGAAGTCGTTGAAACGGGTGACCCTTCGCAGGCCGTTGCACATCCTCTCGGCGTTGTATCGAGCGATGATTTGCTGGTGCATGTAGTAGAACAGCTCCCCTCTCCGGTCTTTGGCCACAATAGACCTTTCGGCGGCCTCGAAGGGGTAGACCAGGTGCCAGTGCCAGTGGTGCAAGTTGACGCCGATGTCTTCGCGGAAGTAAGCCAGTCGCTGCTCGGGCTCAGATTCAGCCGCGGTGTAATTCGTAGGCAGAACTATGGGCATCTGTCGATATTGTAATGTACAAATTATATATTTTTCCATAGTTCTGTCGACCCTGCAAAATTTATTTAAAGCTCCTCTCCGATTGCAAGAACTGGGCCAGGTATTCATAGTAGATAAATTTAAAAAAATATTGTAAAAAGTTTAAAAAAACTGCATAAACATTTGCACACAGGTCTCTCTTCGACTTAAAGACGTAAAGGGAAATAGTTCAATGTTTAAAAAGTCTTCTTTTACTTTTATCTAAATGCTATGGAAAGCAGAATATTTTCGCAAAAATATACCACGGGTAAATTTCTTATTACTTTTTTTTATCTATAAATGTAAATTTTGAGACATTACAAATAATTTGTAACACCAATCACGACGTCTTAACCAATTTATTTATTTTGTGCGATACTTAGATCACACTAGCAATGTATGAGATTCCTACTGACCCTGGAACCAGCTGGCACCACGGTGCTGGTCTCTCGCGCCTTGCGGAACACCTTAGGGTCCACGAACTTGTCAGGAAACACTTCCGCGAAGGTGGGAATGTCCAGGCCCTTGGTGTCAGGTCTGAAAACGTACAGTCATACAGTACAATGGTGTCTCTTGAGTTTTAGTCAACACAAGATCAGATTATGTCAAATCAAGGGGCCCATTCCCTCATGTTCAAGTTGTCCTTTAAGAATTCGCCAAGTGTAGCTTATGTCTCTAGACGACGGTAGTCGCTTGCCATCATTGGACCACTCTGTTATAAAAAAACCTATACAAATCCCAAGATCCCAAGTAAACCAAGTACTAAGACCAAAAGAAGCTCATTAATGGCGAAAAGTGGTAAGTGCAATACAAAATGAACCTTATTACCTGTGCAGCAAGGCGACAGAGAGGCAATAGTTGAACATGTAGGGATTGATGCGCAGTTGGCAATACGCGCACACCGACTGCAAGTCGTCTACGTCGCGCATATCTGCAATATTGAGGAACCACAATGAGTATTCGACTAAGAGATCAAAAGTGCTTCATGGGGCATATGAGTAATCAACTAAAAGACGAAAAGTGCTTAGTTGAACATATGAGTACTCGACTAAAAGACCTAAAATGCTTAGTGGGACATATGAGTAATCGACTAAAAGACCAAAAGTGCTTAGTGGGACATATGAGTAATCAACTAAAAGACCAAAAGTGCTTAGTGGGACATATGAGTAATCAACTAAAAGACCAAAAGTGCTTAGTGGGACATATGAGTAATCAACTAAAAGATCAAAAGTGTTTGGTGGAAAATTATGAGTAAAAGACAAAAGTGCTTAGTATGTCACTTTTTATGGTTTAGGCGAATATTGTAAGTATATGTCAAAAAACTTTTAAGACTTAAGTATTACTAAAAAGGTAATGTTTTTTCATGCCCCATATCATTAGTGCTTATATTGTGTTTATAGGCGACTAAGGTGGCTATGTAAGGCGGCTTAAATGTCGATTATAAAAACAAGTATCACAAGTAACTTTTCAAGGCAATTTAAGTGAGTTTGTGTCTTGACCGCACTCGTAAAATGAACAGTATTACTGCGTCTTTTGATTCTATGAATAGTAGACAATGATGTAGATATTCTATTTCTATACGTTTATATATGAAGTAAGTAGTGTTCAATTTATTTATAAGTACTCTAACAATTATTGCCTTATAACTGTTATAATAATGTGTTATTTTGTTAGAACCATCCTGTTTGTGCAAAACTTACTCATAAAAATGTCGATGAGATTGCCGGCCATCTGTCTATGCTTCGGCACAAACAAGGAAAATTGGTCGTAGTAAGGAAGTTCTTGTGCCATCGACAAGTCCGGAAGGGCGATGTTACGAACCGGAATCGAGCGTCCGGATCCGGTACCGAACCGGTCCGTGAGAGTAGTGCTGACACTCTTGTATTTGTCTGGCTGAAATATTCCACAAAAATTCAAATTAGGTATATTCGATTGGTAGAAAGTGCAGCTTTCTTTCTTCGTCTCGTAAATAGTGGTCGATATTAGGTACAGTTATCGTTTAAAACTTGTTTGAAATTTTAATTTTTAAAAAATAGACAAAACTTCATCATTGCAGCAAAATTTATATGAGCAAAACGTTTTCAAATATCTTATATCATAAAACATTTTGATAGTTTTAAAGTAATAATTTTTACACAAAATATTTTTGGGTTTTTAATTCATGAGAATAACTAACAAAGCCTGTGAACGTTATGTTAATCTTAATTCTTATAAATAACATTAAGGTTGATTTTTATTCTTCCTTAGGGATACAGTTGGAACTCGCAAACGTCCTAACAATAATAACGTCCTTTCGTTTATTTTTACAAACAAAAATGCTACAGAAACCGCAAGTGGCGGAAAACCACATTGAAAATATTCATATTTTAAATTGTTATTTGCGCGCGATAAATGCGTAGGCGCATAAGTACAGGCGGTATTTCAATTATCGCTACATATTGCTATGTTTGTACCTATTTAATATGGAGAAGAATAATCTTTATAATTATTAAAATTTAAAACGCAAAGGCGAGGACTCAGCAGAAAAGTGTATCTTTCTGTCTTTATTAATTAGGTTCTATTACTAAAGATTTAATCGAATACTTTTTTTTTTCATAATATGCACAATATATATGTAAAGAAAAATATGTACATAATTTTCTTCAATTTATATTAAAACTCTTTTTGTTATTACTGTATTTAAAACTATTTGGTTAAGCTACCATGAATTATAAAATAATGACTTATGTCAAAAGTCAACTTATAAAAATACATTAAAAATATCTGTTGAAAATATTAGGAAAATATAGTTAATGCTGAATTGTAAATATAAGTGTAGGAATCGACATTGTAATTAAAAACATTTAATGTCGTTTTATAATTATATTTTTCTAGTGGTTAGGACGACAGTCAATTAAAACAGAATTGAGTTTCTTTGTTTACAGAGAAACTCAATTCTGTTTTAATTGACTGTCGTCCTAACCACTAGAAAAATATAATTATAAAACGACATTAAATGTTAAATTATACATTAAACGACATTAATACATAAAAATACATTAAATACATTAATACATTAATACATTAAATACATAATACATTAAATACATAAAAACGACATTACATTAATACATTAAATACATAAAAACGACATTAAATTATACAAATCAATACCACAGTCAATTAAAACAGAATTGAGTTTCTTTGTTTACAGAGAAACTCAATTCTGTTTTAATTGACTGTCGTCCTAACCACTAGAAAAATATCATTATATATATAATTTTTAGAAAAATCTTAAAATCTTAAAAATTTGATTTCCATTATGCACCTAAATAGACAGTAGGTTATTAGGTTCCGCTAATTTTTTTTTAGTTTGTAAATAAACATTGTGTTCGTTCTGAGCTCTGTCCCTGTCTTGAAACTATTCTCTAAAAACAAGAAGAAATAAATGCTTACGTAATAATGTTCTGGTATTTCGAAGACCGCGTTGTCATCACCCTTCTGCATGAAGCATGGCTCCGACGGCCGGTCGAAGAACAGCAACAGATTGCTCTTTGAACTCATCTTCAGCCTCTTTCAGCCTCCAACTGGACTAATATTCATTAATTTATACTTTTACATTGAGAGCAGTCATGTTTCTTAAGTCCATTGGATTAGCGTTAGCACTATATTTATACAAATCAATACCATCAATACTAATAATAAATCTTAGAGGGTCGGTCATGGAGTAAGTTACTTTGTTTTCAGAGATATCGTGTTTATAGGCTCTATACATGATACTGAAACTAAATTGACGATTTTTACAATTTTTTTCTGTATGTATGTTCCTCCATAACTCTGAAACGAATTAACTGATTTTTATGAAACTTGGTAGATAAACATTTGGACGTACGAAACACAGGATAGGCTACTTAATATTTTTCAACGCGGACGAAGTCGTGGGCACCAGCTAGTAAATAATAAAAAATGGGTCGCTAAATTCAGAATGGCTAAACCAATTCGGCTAGTTATATTTTTTATATATTCGTTAAAGTCCGAGGAAATTCTTATTAAGTATGAAGGTAAAAATTGGAAAAGTTAAATCTGTGAGAAGCCCGGGCGAGTCGCTAGTATCGGCACATTTTATAGTTATTTTTGATGGAATTTGTAGATAGCCAACACCATCAAGTGAATAAAGAAAGAATAGGAGAGTGGGCTCAGGCCAGGAATATCTTAAGGTATACTCACCGAAAAGAAATAGCAGATATGCTATTATTTTGCTTTATGGGAGTCTGCTAGGCAGTGTGCCGTGAACAATGCTAACATGGTTAATTTATTGCGAAAACAATAAAATATTTTAAAAAGTTTCATAATTTAAGCTATACTTGTGAGGCATACTACAGTTAAGTTAAGTACAACTTGCCAATTGCCAGGTAAACTTGAGATTGCTAAATAATTACAGTAGAAACCGGATATAACGACTTCGGTTATAACGACATATCGGTTACAACGACCAAATGGCAAGATCCCTGTTGAATGCCTATAACGATTTAATATTGCTTATAACGACTATCCGTTTATTACGACCAATTTTTGTGGTTCCATGGAAGGTCGCTATAACCGATTTTCACTGTAATTTGTAAACATTTTTATAAGTTAAGCGTTAAAATATGAACACTCACCGTATGATGGAATTATAAATAAATAGGAACTGTTGAAATGTGTAATTTTTTCCTGGTGTTTTGTGTGCCGTGAACACCACGGCGCCGGCGCAACTGTGACTGATATCCCAATTGTTGTAACATTTATACACAAAACGCCATGGGAACTTCGTTTGGGCCGTGTGCATCTATCCCGTCTGTTTGTTACAAAATAGCGGAATACGCTGATAATTTTTGGTAATGCGGTTGCGGTTTCTATGTGGGCACGTGTAGATAGGTAATAAAAAACGGTACCTACACGTGAGAAGTAAATTATTGAACAAACCAAGTAGGTACCAAGCACCTACCCATGGTGACTTAAGCGGTTATCACACTAGCGGACCACGAGGCGCGGGCAGGGGTTTCATCCATTCGTGGTTGCCGTTCTTCGTTCGCGCACGAAGCGCTTCAGTTCCACCTTCCTTGTCCGAACTGCTAAGGAGTGGAACTCATTGCCTGCGTCCGTGTTTCCGCATAATTACAATCTCGGGGTCTTCGAGTCAAGGATGAATGGGCACTTACTAGGTAAGCGTGGTCCACCTTCGGCCGCATCTGCACCTTACATCAAATGAGATCGCGGCCAAGCGCTGCCTTGATTTAATAAAAAAATAAAAAAAAATAAAAAAATAAAACTACAATTTGAAGGAATACAATTTAGGTACCTAAGTAGTGAACCTAGTTATCACACTACACTAAATTGATTTCTAAATCGAAGATATATAATTGAAAATAGATAAAATCAAAATTGGATCCAATCTGTTCTAACTGCGATTACACTTTCCGATTCTAAATAATATTGTAAAGTGCGATAACCGCTTAAAGACTTAAACTGAAACACTGCAAGTGTCCTTAAACAATAATAGTAAAATAATGTACCTACCGCCAAAATAACACTTTACAAGAGGATATCCTTAAAACTATTCTACGATAGGCAGGACTTCCTATCAATTCCTATGATATAGGAACATATTAATATAACCTATGTCTATATAAAAAATATATTATAAATACCTATAAATATATATATTATATACCTATGTTTTTATAAATAAATAAATATAATACCTATGATTTCCGTCCAGTGTGATAATGTCGATGTCGACGATTTTTTTTACTAATTATATTAAAGTACTTATCTAATATTTTAATATTAATTTTATTACTGACATGTTGAATTTATGTTGTTATATTATTACTTTGACTTTTATAATTACTTAAATCTTAAGTGATGCTTAACTTTTTATTTGTAATTTTTAATTTATTATTTTAATTAGTTGTTGACGAGTACATATACTTGGGACAAACAGTCCAGTTAGGTAGAGCCAACTTCGAGAGGGAGGTCAATCGTCGAATCCAGCTCGGATGGGCAGCATTCGGGAAGCTCCGAGACATCTTCTCGTCCAAAATTCCTCAGTGTCTCAAGACAAAGGTTTTCGACCAATGTGTGTTGCCGGTGATGACATATGGCGCTGAAACGTGGTCTCTAACTATGGGCCTCGTAAGGAAGCTCAATGTCGCTCAACGAGCTATGGAAAGGGCTATGCTCGGGGTTACACTGCGAGATCGAATCAGAAATGAGGAGATCCGTAGACTCGGTACGAAAGTTACCGACATAAGCCGGCGGATCAGTAAGTTGAAGTGGCAATGGGCAGGGCATATAGTACGGAGAGCCGACGGCCGCTGGGGCCGGAAGGTTCTCGAGTGGAGGCCACGGACCAGCAAGCGCAGCGTAGGACGTCCACCCACAACACAACACAGGTGGACAGACGACCTAATTAAGGCCGCGGGTCAACGGTGGATCCAGGCTGCTTCTGACCGGTCCTATTGGAGAGTTATGGGGGAGGCCTATGTCCAGCAGTGGACGTCCTGCGGCTGAAATGATGATGATTTTAATTACTTGCAATAATTAATTAATGGTTAGGTATTTATTAAGTTTTTATTTAATATTCTTAATTAACAAATACAAAATGTAATAGCTGTAGGTACCAGTAGGTAACTGGAGGTACCTACTGGTACCTCCAGTTAGATTAGTCCTATATATTAGATTATCTTTTGCATTCGAAATAAAGAGATGCCTTATAACGACTACCTCATTACCATAACACCTTCCCGCTGACTTGCTAGGTTTACTTTATATTATAATACAGTCATTCTGTGTAAGCAATGTATGGGGGAAGCAAACAAAGTGGAAAGGGGCCATATTATTATATCGACCTGTATCGTGTTTTGTATTATGTGTTTTATTGATTTAGTACACATTCGACAGATTATTTTATTTTTCCGTATACCTAGGTCAGAATTTTAAAACTGCACTCCTTCAGCAAGGTGGAAACAAATCCGACAGGGTGGGACGGTTATCAAGCTTTTTACTTTTACTTATACTTAAAACTTTTTACGAGCTATTATATAAATAAAAAATAGTTCTGAAAAAAATTATTATGCCTTATAATAATTATTTTTATTTCTTAACAAATCTATAAACATGTGCATTGTAAAACTAATTTTATATTTTTAATTACGTTGATTATTAGCATCTAAACTAGGCCGAGCCAGATTCCAGTGAAAATCATTTTTTTATAAAAAAATTCCTAGTTATTTTCGAATAAAAACAATGTAAAAATGTATGGCAATAATTTTCCAAAAGGTAAAGAATTTTCTGATTAAGCATACAGACGCAGTGGATACTTTAAAAAAAAATTGAAAACTCAGTCACCTATATGTCCATCCGAAGAGTAGGGTACCTACTAGGGCATGAATATCGGAATCTCGGAATATCATAACATCGGAATCTCGGAACCATATTTACGATTAATTCCGATATTACAATTCCGATACTGAGTCATTTAATATCGCATAATATCGTAATTAAATTATTTGCTATATTATGCTTTAAAACGATATAATCGCATGAATTGTCTAACGTTAACAACATTCTGTGTAGTAAAAATCAAATAAAACATTTGATTTTATTAAAAATGTGTACCTATCTTATAAGATAAGAAAGAAGTTTAAAGTTGATTTTATTGAAAATTTTAAATAATCATAAGAAGTTTCAAGACTAGTTTTTATTTCTAATAATTGTTGATTTTATTTGCGATTATTTTTTTGTTTTCATATAGTATAAGAAATTTCAACTGATATGCGAGTACAAATGCCAAAGTATATAATTATAAGACTTTAGTGTTGATTTTGAGCGAAATAATTTTCCAGTAGTAAGTACCTATTTTCAACGAGAAAGTTATTCTATTTTAATTATAAAAACATTTGGGTAAAATGATTATTAAAGAATAATTATCAAAAATTTTACTTCTTTTATTGTTCTCAATCAAACCTTTGACGAAAATGTGTAGTTAATAAAGAATATAAGCACTTTCAATAATTCCGATATTAACATCGGAATTTCGATATTAGACTGTAATATCGGAAATCAGTATCGGAATTGAAAACCGTCCGATATTACATGCGCTAGTACCTACCTACTGACTGTGACACAAAAAAAAATTATAACCATTTAATAAAATTGTTAAATTTAGAAAAAAAAGTATATAATATACTTTATCTCGATAATTATTTGCCCTGAGATCCCATAGAAGCCTTTCATGGGAAAGAATTTCTCAAGTTCCGGACATTCCTTCAACCAACTTAACTTAAACTTGAAATGGTTGAACAAAGTATCTCTTAATTGTTACATAAACGGAAGGAAACACTAAAAAGACTATGCGATTACGTTTAGTCACGCTCGCTGAATAGATAGTTAGAGCGGAGCTAATATTGATTATAGTTGACGCGACTGTGGCGTAGTAAAGTCATAATACTTTTCAAATTTGCCAGTCATTTTGGCAATTAAGGGTCGCTAATTGGTGTTGAGTCATTGCTATATAAAAGCGTTTAATAAATACATATAGAATTGTATCTACATTAGGTGGAATACAAAGAGAATATTTTTAAAATTTTACATTATTAAAACTTTGAGCATGAATAATATATGGATAATATCAAGTTCATATCGCCAATAGGTAGTACTATATTATTAGGTATTCCTTGGCAAAATATTTATACCTTTTAAAAGGTTCCAATGTTCCACAAGGGAAGAGAAAATCTATTCATTTTTTGTATATCCTTATATATATAAAAATTACGTGTCACATGTTTGTCCGCGATGAACTCCCAAACTACTGAACCGATTTTGATAAAATTTCGTAATTATATGTAATTTGGTCCAACTTAAAAGATAGGATAGTTTATATCTCATTTTGTTTATTATTTTTTTGCAAATTATATAATATTATTAACATAGCGCCATCTGTTGATACCTATTCAATACAGCAATTATTTATCTGTGAGTTCCAAAAGATTCTAACAGATGGCGGTGTAAGGTAATTTATTAGCTGGATTGAATAAAAAATTTGCACCCGTGCGAAGCCGGGAGCGGGCCACTAGTAATATGTATGAAATAAGATGGACACCATTAATTAACTGTTGTTAAACTGTTTATTGTTTAATAAACAGGTAAAACAAATTCTATTGGGAACAATACTAGCATTCTATGATTCAATATTATTTATATGTAATGACCCTGGAGGCAATAATGTATGCGACAGTTGCATGGCAACAACACTTTGACTAGGAGTTCAATCATTTTATTGCTAAAAAAAACTAAGTTCAAAAAGCAACTGAGGATTTCAGAAATTCCTTCAGGTCCACGACGTCGAAATCTTAAAATGTTGAATTCCCATAATGTTGAATTCCCTTAATGTTGAATTTTTTCCATGTAGCATAACGTCTAATTCTTAAAATGTTGACTTCCCAAAATGTTGAATTTTCCTTACATTGAGAATTTTCTGCTTACGCATACGAATATAAGTAAAGAGGAATTGTCTATAAAGGAATAATTCGTTTAGATAATAGCCAGTTATGTCTTAAGCCTCTTCAGATAACAAATCTTTAATGTATCATGATGACATCCGTCAATACTCATTTGAATTGACCATACCACTGGTGGTATGGTTGGTGATACGGTGGGTCAGAAAGGGTATTCGGGAGGTGGACGCTGAGTAAGAAGGATATTTTTTGACATAACAACCTAGATCACTTTTCCTTGATTCTCTTGTTTGATAACTAACCTATAATACATTTTGGCAATACACATAAAAGCTCAACATTTTGGGAATATACATTATAAGAGTTCAACATTTTGGGAAATCATAATTTTACATTCTGAGAATTCAACATTATGGGATTATACGTTTTAAGATATTCAACATTATGGGAATTCAACATTAAGATTTCGACGTCGTGGACCTGAAGGCAGAAATTGTGTCCAATGTCTCAAAAATTTTTTTGTGGGCATTAAATGAACGACATGATATTAACGATTATCTCACAAAAAATTAAGTACTTATAGCAAAGTTATTCTTCTGTATTTTATAACAATTCTGTGTGAAAATGTGGTTGACAATTAACAAACCAAAATTAAATTGTAGAAGAAATTTCAGATTATTTTTTTAATTGTATAGTAAAAGACGAAAGAAGTCTATTCTTCTGAAACCAAACCACTGCTTAAGCGAATATACTATGGGATCCTTGACGTCCAGTTAATTCCCTTGCCGTAGTACCATCACTCGCCAAGTTACCTTTTGACAGCAATGGAACTATGACACCATGGTTTAACAAACGATTAAGGTGTCTCCCACCTCAGCCATTTAGTCAGTCGAGATCCCATCATTTCTCTCCCAAGTGGAGGGAGGCAACAAAGGATCTCCTGGGGGATTCAGATGAACTCACCCCATTCGACAATCGTTTAACTAAACGAAATAAGAAAACTTATCATGTTTATAGGTTTCAGTACATCTCATTCCAGACTGTGCAGACGAGAGACTGTACGGTTCCACTAGTTCCACAGATTTATCCAAAGGGTAGTCAAGCAATAAATAAAAGTCCAAATGTGACGTTTATAAGAAAAAGTTTAATAATAGAAGTATTGAAAATATCTCCAGTGAATGTATTAACAAAACAATGAAAATAAACAACTAATTTAGTTAGTGTTTGTACCTACTAAATATAATATGACTTTAACACTATACTAGGTTTAGTCTAGGAATAATTAACTAAAATTTCTCGCTTTAATACAATAATAATAAATACACTAGAAGTGAATGTTTACAAGTCAAGGTGTGCCTCAAATATACAATCGCCCGTCTAGTGTGTGTGTCCCCCGTTCACTCACTCACTCACTCACTCGCTCACTCACTCACTCGCTCGGTCGCTCGCTCGCGCACTCGTTCACTCGCGCCACTGGCACACGCACGCGCACGCACACAGGCGCGCCCACAGCGCTCCAGACACACACACGGGGGACGGGAAGGGGGGGCGAGTGGGTGGGGGGTGGGGTCGGGGGCCTAGCCGCTCTTGAACAGCAGGATGGCCACCTGGCCCAGGTAGAAGTAGATGAAGTGGCGCGTCTCGTGCGTCACGTACGAGCCGAAGTTGCGCCCCACGATGCAGTGCCACGTTGGGTTGTACTTCTTGTCAAACTCCTTCTTTATGAACGCAGCTATGTCCTGCGCAATCACACCACTCCCGGTCATTTACGCTATTTGCTCCACTAGTCCACATCTCAAAAACATTTAGGCAGTCTGTGACCACTTCTAGATACACCCAGTTCTGGTAAAGTCCATTCCTGCTTTTGACCATTTCAAGTACAATGTGAAAATAAGTCGCACAAGAATAGGTTAAAGAGGACATTTTAAGAAATGGTCACAAACCACCTAACGCTCAAAAGGTCCATTAATAGCTATACATTGGATAGTCATTATTATATACATAAACTAGAACCTATTATTAAAATTACATTTAGATAAATCAAATTGAAAATTAATTCCCATTATTATATGCCCGTAAATGTACCACAAAGGTTTCTCCCTATATCTGATTTTAATTTTATTTTAAGAGATGTATATAACCACTAAGCAAACAGTTTCCACATGGTGGTTGACTGGTGGAGAATGTCTCGGACAAAAAAGAAGCGAACCTTACTGTAAAAGTTTTCTCTAGCAATCATCAGACAGGTGCTTTTCTAGACAGATAAACCCATATTTTTTCCACCACTAGACATTTCGCGATATAGACATTTTGATACTAGACATTCTGAGATAATGGACATTCTAAGACTTTGGACATTCTGAGCGTGAGCTGTTGGCTTTGTACATTTAATTATTGCAATTAAGAAAATTGTTCAACAAACACGACAAAAAGTAAACAATATAATGTAACAGATATAGGGCACACTTTGTGATATGAACGGATAATCCATATATATACATATAAAAAATGAAAAATAATACCTTCTCAATGTTAAATTTCTCGAGTGCCTGCGTTGCACAATCTACAGCGTCCTGCTGCATCTCCTCACTCATGTCAGCATTCTTGATCACAGCTTTGCGGTCACACATCTTGACAGTTTGATTTCTGTAAACAATTTGCACCCAGATATTTCGAATTCTAGTGCACTTCTAGGCAGCGAGTGCAGGAAGGGTATTGGCACTTAAACGCGCTTTCTATGATTGTTATCGGCGTTCGATCGACCACTCAAAAGGTTATCTCGCAATGATAAGCACAGCGATCCATCAATATTTATTACATTATCCGCGGTGCGCCCTGGATAACCAGGGATTTCATCGATTGTTTATATTCAATAACACAGACTATAAATAGCACACAATAAAGGTCAGGGTGCAAAACTAGGATTGATCCAGTCCTTTTCATGAAAACACTGCGCCTACAATATGCACTTTCTAATGTCATATATTAATACGTGCTTCTACGATTAATGTAGTGTAGGTAATAAAATGGAGATTTAATTATTTATACCCGATATCCTGGTCAATTTGAAAGGGTTTTTTAGTAGATATCCTAATCGAAGCACTCGCGGTAAGGCCCGTCATCAAAATTTAGAGCGCCCAGCGTTATTGTAATTATTACAACTGACTATAGTACGCTAATATGATTTTCAATTAAAAAATTAAATTTCTAGGCTATTGCTATGGAGACGTAAAAATTAAATCAATACATAAAGAAAATCCTTGATGTTGAGAAACTGAAAACTTTATGAAATACCGCTTTCGAATTTTTCTCGAAACATTTTATTATTGAAACGCAATACTTGTATACTAAATACGGTTAATACTTCACAAAATGAGATAAAAGAAAATATAATAAAAAATAAACTCACATTTACTTCAGATAAACGAACAAAATTTCACGTACGATTTTGATACCGGAGATTCAATGCCTACTTTCTAGAGGATTCTTTCACAGGCTTCTTTCAATTGAAGAGTAGACAATTTAAAGTAGGGACGTTCTGAATTCAAACATCGTTTTAGAAAAATATTTTTCGGCTAGGAATTTTGATGCAATATGAAAAATTACTAGATATTTTGTTTATTTTTTTTCTATATATTCTTTAAGTTTCCGTTTGAAATTACTAACTTACAATAAAATATTTTTGGGATTCTTTATCATTTAGTCTATGTCAAGGATTATGTAAATGAAACTGGATGACATTTTTTTAGTTTCTCATTTTTAAATTATTAAAATCGCAATGCAGTCTCACCTATGAGAAAATATTCGCTCTGAAATTAAATAGCCTAATAAAACTCATTGGACTATAGGATTCAAAATGAATATAAGCATATTATGCATTTTCAATTTATTCTTCAGTGGCAACCCCTTTTACGTATAGAGCACAGAGAACAGAACACTATGTTATTTAATTAAGTGTTCTGTGGTGGCAACACCGCGCTGACCCCGACCGATTCCGAATTCCGATTCCGGCATACGCCATCTTTGAGAATTATTTTATCAAGATTTGTAAAAGTGTATTTAGTGTGGTGAAAATGTGTTAATGATAGTGAAAGACAATCGACTGGACGCTAATACAATTAACAAGTAGGAGAGAGAATCCGATTTAATCCAATTGTTAATTCTTTAACTTTTCTCATCTATTAACACTCGGCAAAATGTCCGGTGGAAGTGGTGGCAACAGAAATGAATGCAGGATATACGTTGGAAATCTGCCGCCTGACATAAGAACAAAGGACATCCAAGATCTCTTTTACAAATTTGGCAAAGTAACATTTGTTGATTTAAAAAATAGAAAAGGACCACCATTCGCTTTTGTTGAATTCGAAGATCCCAGGTAAATATTGTACATTTTCTACCGAACATTAATTTCAGGACATGACGTAGCTACTTTGATCACATGCTTATTCTTATCAATTTATCATTAAGTTCCTCGATATAAGACGTTTTAGGTCGTTATTTCTGCGTGCAATTTTGCGAATGCGAACACGAAGCCATAATGACCTTGGTTATATAGGCAAGGATATTAGGTTATTGTTCCCAAGCTTTTAACACCCATATATTGTATATGTTTAACAATTGACACTTAGTAGGAACCATATAGGTGCCAGTTTATATAGTTTAAATTTCATTTTACATTATAGATGTTTGTCATGTTACAATATAAGAAAATTATCAAGTAAATCAAAATAAGATACATAACCTAAGTTTTAGTCATTTTAGTTCTATCATACCAATTATTTTCCTACTAATTCAACAGTAAGATAAGGCAATGAGATAAGGTGATATCTACTTCTTTAAGTGTTTTATAATACACTCGGTTGTTCAGTTGAGTTCATCTTAACAGTAGAGGACATATCATGATGCCCAGTTCATGACCGCATAGTGCAGCATTAATGTCTCATTGGCCAAGTATGTACAGATTCATTCTATGGTTTATAATGTGATTTGAGTAAATAACATTAAACATCTTCACAATCTTTCGTGTTTTATAAAAAGTGGATGTAGACATCAAACCATTATATCAATGGCATAGAACATAATATATAAATGTGGTATACCTATGTTCTATGGGGTATGTCTAGAAAAGTAAATTTTACAATACAGAGATTTGACCCTTTTGTCAACGTTTGATTATCCAGCTAGGCTGTTTAGTGAAGTTACCACCATCTTGCTATTACTTTATCCTAACTGGTACACAAGATGTTTACCACTTGACTTTGTGTACTTATTTTTGCAAAAAAAAAAAATACAAGATATATTATGTACTATGTCATATGGTATGACTCATTATCCTTGCTTTGCTTGCTGTCAAATAAGAATTTGTTTGGGGGCAGGGATGCGGATGACGCTGTGAGAGCCCGCGACGGTTACGATTACGATGGGTACCGGCTACGAGTAGAGTTCCCCAGAGGTGGGGGCGGAGGTGGAGGCCGAGGTTCACGTGGAGGTGGCGGTGGAGGGGGCGAGCGCTTCGGGGCCCGCGCGGCAGGCAGGGGGCCTCCTGCGCGCCGCTCGGAGTACCGGGTGCTCGTCACTGGATTACCTCCATCTGGCTCTTGGCAAGTGAGTAAACTTTTTATATAGCATTAATTTAGTGGATTTTTAATCTATTTATTTTTAAGGTAGTGCAGTAGCTTGTACTTATCTTAAAATTATATACTTTTTAAATGATTAGGATAGGTCATGATGATAGGATGCTTTCTTTAAGGACTTAAAGGATCACATGCGGGAAGCCGGCGACGTTTGTTTCGCTGATACGTTCAAGGATGGGACTGGAGTTGTAGAATTTCTGCGACACGAGGACATGAAGTATGCTGTCAAGAAACTTGATGACTCGAGGTTCAGAAGCCACGAGGTAAGTGAGGACGCCACATGAATTGTGTCCGCATTTACTCGTAGAAGATGTTCTCTGTCATTATGGACTGGTCTCAGTGGAGCATTACCTGGGATTAATGTGGCTATAGGGCGAGGTGTCGTACATCCGCGTGAAGGAGGACTACGGCGGCGGCGGAGGCGGAGGCGGAGGCGGGGGCGGGGGCGAGCGCTACAGCGGAGATCGCGACCGCGACCGCTCGCGCTCCTACTCGCCTCGCCGTCGCGGCTCGCCCACCTACTCGCCCGTGCGACGCTCCTACTCGCGCTCGCGCTCCCGCTCGCACTCGCGCTCCGGCTACTAGCTAGGCTAGAGGTCAGTACTCCACTTTGGAAAGTTATACCATACCACCGACTTCCTTTACTATATCATCATGCGATGGTATCGCTTAAGGGTCATGCAACAGAAACTATTTTCACCTATTGAACTACTAACGACAAGTTATACCAAAGTATGGTAAAATTTTCTCTGCTTTATAATAATGATTTTGTTCATTCAAATTAGCCATATAATAGTCCATTTTTAAGAATGATCAAAAAGGTAGTAAGCAAATATGGCGTTGCCAGGGTTACCTGACCTGTTTTAGAGATGGGATTATGCATAGTGGACTCCAGTGAGTTTTAGAACTCGTTTGTATTGTTCAATAAAGAGATGAATTTCTTGTTATTAACACAATATAATACAAATTATTGGGGGTAATTTTAAATAATCTAATTAATAAATGCCATTTAATCATCATTGTTATGAATTATGATAAACTGAAACTTTAAAATGTATGTAGAATTTCGAACTTGATAATTTATGTACGAATGAAAACTTCATGCGATTAAAAATGAATCCCATCTCTAAAGGCGCGTTCGCTGCGCCAAAATTCTAACAGAACATTTTTAGATTGCAAATTCTTCATCCGCTGCGACTTGAACAATGTTTAGTAATAAAGTTGTCTTTTTTTGATTAACAAAACATTTAGGCCAAGTCCCTATATTATGTCTTCTAACAATGTCTTGTTAAAAAACTGGCACAGTGAACCAGGTTTAAAACCCAAAGACAAAATCTCAAACATCTCACAGTGATATTGTAGGTTATGTGATGATTTTATCGAGTTTTTTTGCATTTTTCGCTGAAAATATGCAATAAATATTGGATAAAAATCGTAAAGAACATTATAAATGAATAAGTGTATATGTGAATGTGTAATTAAGGCTTAAAAATTCCATGTCGTGATTTGTTTACCTTTTTGATCATTCTTAAAAAAAAATGGACTAGCACTGAATTTTTTACATTCAAGGGAAATAAGTTGGGGTATCTAACATCTAAATGGATAATATTTTTAATTCAACTGTTTCATTTTAAAATATATATATATATAATAAATTAAATAATAATAATGTTTAGAATAACAAATTCATTGTGTTGATTAAATTGACATTAGATAATCAAATCTAAAAATGTGATAACTTTTGTTTTTGTGCTGTTGTGCTCACACCGATGAGAGATATGCTTTATACGTAAGTTCCTAAAAAGATCCTTTATAGATGTCTCTTCCTTGCGGATATAATTGCGATTTTTGAAGGATTCGGAACTTTAAAGGATTCATGGGGAAGGATGGATCACAATAATTGTTAAAGGATAAGGATTAACAAACTGTTAAAGGAAATTCAGGATTCTACTAATAATTTTTGAGAGTAATCGAGAGAATTTTAAGATAAAAGCGAATTTTGTGGACTTCCAAATGATGATTAGCAAAGATATGTGAGACGAGATGCCTCCTGTCAAATTGAAGTAAAAACAATGGATCAAATCGAAACATCATTCACCTGCCCTTGTAACAAAACTGATTCAACTCGAAAAATATCTGTCTTCAGAAACTTTGCTATCCGTGCAACAAATTTTACAAATATTTTTAAAAAGATTTTGTAAAGATTTTTGAGTTGGACCCGTTTCGTTCAACGGACGGGATACACGTATGCGATTCGCAAGTGTCCGGGATGGGAGTGGTGAGATGTGAACTGAAGGATGTGTTTATTGACAGCGTAGCGACGGGCGGCGCGCGCGCAGCGGCATCGACGGCGATATAGCGATACGGTGCGATATCGCGACAGTATCGCTCACCAATCGCACACAAACCTAATATTAAATATGTGAAACCCTTAGTGTTAAGAGTTTTAAATCACAATACAATGGGACGAATGATGAAGTGTATTTTCTTTTGTTTCATCCACGTGTGGATTTGGATGGGATGGGATCGTTGGATGTGGTCGGCCGGTGGTGTGAGTGGGCAGCGGGATGGGACAGTGGTGTAGGACTCCCAGTGGAGGGGAAGGACGTTCGGATCGGATCGGGAGTGTCTCGGCGTTACCTCCTAACTAACGGATTGTCTTTGAATGTTTGGATCGCTCGGACACAACCTCCGCTGGACGGATCTTTTGGGTATGATTTTGACACTTTTTGCCAAATTAAAATAATCCCATGTTTTTTTTTTTTCTTTGATCCCCTCGCTCACACAACTCTCTGCTTCTCGATGTTTATACGCAATTTGTAGGATTTAATGTCTAGTATGACCGCCCCAACGCGACTCCGCCGACCGCGTGACTCGACAGTGGTCACCGCCACCACGGTTCCCAATTATCCCATACGTGTGACATTTGTAACGAATAACGCATCAGCCTTAAGAGGGTATAACAGTTTTAACACTCACGCGCGTCGTTTTGCATGAATTTTTGATCATGATTCATGATTGTCAATGAAATACTTATTAAAAATTCAAAAATAATAATTTTAATTTTTATGTAAGTTACATACTTACATAAAAATTAAAACTATTATTTGTTTTACATTTTTTTTATGTTTTTTTATTTTACTATCAAAAAGTAATCAAATCACTCAGTCATATATTTACCTTAGAAAAATTGTTAGGAATGTATTTTAAAAAATATTCTCTACTTTTATTTGTTGCAAAATTTCAATGCATGAAAATAAATAAATATAATAAAATAAGACAGTACGCGCGCAGCGTAAAACTGTTAAGCGCTCTTAAGAGCATTCATCCATTATAATCACTCTGGAGTCAAAATTTTATGATTTCAGTGGTTTCAGATGTTTTAGTTTGCAGATAAGATGTTTAACGTTATATTATTTGTAGTTTTTTATAATATTAGTAAATGGCTGAAAAATATTTTAAAATGAACAGCCCCTTTTTTTAAACTAGCTGTCAACGGTCTACGCAGATAAATATAGAACTTATTAAAAAAATTATAAAACAATGTTTTAGAACATAAATGACTTCACATACTAGGTTGAAGAAAAAACAGAAATATCTCAAATTTGATCCTAAAATAAAACGTTTAATATCAAGAGAAATTACTAAAATGTGATGCTTTTGATTATACTTTTCTAATTTACAGAAATCGTATTTATATAAGTATATATTTCTATAAGTTTGTCACATATAATTTTACTAATATCTCACTTCTGCGTAGACCGTCGACCGCTAGTTTAAAAACTGATCCAATGGGAAAATTATCCCAATATTTTTCAGCCATGCACTAGACTAGATTATAAAATTACAAATAATGTGACGTTTAAAACCTTATCTGCAAACTAAAACACATATGTAATTGTTTTATTTTCCGTCGGAAATAATATTTCTGATGGAGGAATGCTCTTAATAGGAGATAATTGTGAGCCGTGGCAATGTTAGTGGCGGACGTCCACTGAGTACTGACTCACTCGAGTACTGGATGAAAGGAATGCCTAGTTTTTAATGTATTCAATCTTGTAATATGATTATTATAATTTGACGATGCATCAGTCGTCGTTGTACTTGTAGTGTTGTGTGATGGAACAATGTTAATTTAGGTACTGGATCAGCATTCCAAAACACCGACAAATTTGAGGATTAATAAAATTTTCCCAATAGAAATGTTGGCCTGGTTTCATTTATCATCCCTCAACGTTTATCCCCAAAGGGAGGTGTTAACAAAAAAAGATTTATTCGATAAGTGTTGTCATTAATAGAATATGAGAAAATACGCCAAAGCCAGACAAAAAAAAAGAATAGAAATTGACACTATTTTTAAAAAAAAATCACAGGATAGATTTACTGACCCAGATATTGCTCAAAATTGTTATTTGCTGTTCTAATTTTTCGCTAGGTAATATTATTATTATTTTTGTGTATTGGAAATGGGATAAAATTTGTATTATATTTTAGTTATTAGTTAGTATATATGCTAAAACATTCAAACTATACTATGTATGAACTGGTGACAGCAACATTTATCCACAATTTGATACAAACAATCGTAAAGTGTTTTAACGTTTAATAAAACAAAAATATATAGGCACATAACAAACAACAAATCAAGTCACTCAATCAATCACCATAATATTTTGAATTATGGCGATAATTCCCCTTCTGATTGCCATTGGAGCCAAAGTGGAGTCTAGACCGCAGGAGTAAAACTAGATTTTAAATCCAGAATGAATGGCGCAAACTCCAAAGGTGAGGTTCTCGTACGTCACCTGTCTGAAGCCGGCCTCCTCGATCATCCACTTGAACTTCTCCTGCAAATCATCGGAGACATGTCATGTGTCATATTGAGCATAATGGGCACAACGGGAGGAAGACGGGTGGCAAAGGGTGTTGGGTCACCTGGTCCGGGAACTGACGGATGCTCTCGACGAGATACCGATAGGGCCTCCACTGGCCTGCGATGAGCTGTCCCAGCACCGGGATCACTTGGAACGAATACTGGTCGTAAATCCTAAAAAACGTTCAACCCTTTGAACACTTGATGGCTCTTGTTGACCTTCGCTTAACTGCACTTGTGCCGTTGTTTGAAGGTCTCCTTTGTGAGGGAATGGTTTTAGTAAAATCATGTATTAGAAATTCTTTAGAGACGTGATATTGACATAAATAAATAGATTGACATAAAATGGCGATTTAAGACACATTCGTCAGATTCCTTTTTCGTCAGGATAAATTATAGCCTGTTTTTTTTTTCGGACGAAAACGGAATTCTTTGGACAGAAAAAACTTAGGTTAATTTTTAAAATATTTATTTGTTACATCTATTAAAAAATCGATAGGCTTAATCTAACGAGTGTGCCAATTGTCGTAACCGTCGCAAATTCATGGTGTGATTGGTTTTCAATGTTTGCCTTTCTCGAAAATTTTTTACTAAAGTGGTTATGCCAACCTTCTACGCAGTTAGTTGTAGAATGCTTTTCACTAAATGTACTAAAACTTTTGAATACCTGACTTGACTTTTGAACTTTTGAATAATTGCAAAAATATTTTCCCCTCTTATTGTATTTAATCCTAATAATTTGCCATGTTTTTTTAATCGCCTTATTGTAGCCACAACCGCTAACTTTTGCATCAGGATAAACTGTTTTGATGGCATTACACATTGCTGTTTCATAATCTAATTTAAAAAGGATGGATTCCAGAGGGGTAAATTGTTTTTCAGTAGACACGAGTCTCGTGTGTCTTGATTTTTATTTTATATAATAAAAAAAAAAACAACTAGTTATAATAACTTAAAAATGTAAAATATGGGTCCAGTTGCCTGCAAATAGAATTTTGTCATCTTCTCTGTCATTACACAGTAAATTACATTGAAATCTTTCGGGCAACTCAAGTTCTCTTAAAGTACTGAACTTAATTTTTTTAATTTTATTTGCTCTTTTTCTTAGATTTTTCTAGATGAAACGATTTTAATACCCTTTTTAAAACCTTTACAAATATACATTAGCAGCAAAAATATTGCTGCTAATGTATATTTGTGGTCTTGAAAATGACTGAAGAATACATTTTATTCTGACGAAAACGGAATCTGACCAAAAGTTCGTTTTCGTCAGAAAAAAAATAGGCTATAATTTATTCTGACGAAAAAGGAATCTGACGAATGTGTCCTAAATCAAAATGGCGTACCATTGCATGGGGTCGTTGGTGAGATGGCTGAATTCCAGACATAAGAATCGGCCTCCGGGGGCCAGCACGCGGTACGCCTCCTCCAACACCTGTTAATGTCACCGCTAAAACCTTTTCATAAAAGAAACTTAAAGAACCACCGGGTCTAATTAGGAATAGGAATGTAAACTATACAAAGACTTGCTATTTTTCTATAAAAATTAGTCCTGTCATTTCAGAGTTTGGTAACATTGGTAAATATGTAAAAAAAATAAAAGATGTATACGAAGCAAAAAAAAGTATGATACATAAACAACTATTTCATTTTATGCTTTTACACCTTTTTAAACTAGAAATCTAGCTCAACCATTAGCATAGGCCTAAAACAAAAAAAAAATGAGAGCCCGAGCAGTGCTAGTCATTAATGTCTTTAATTATTTATACATATACCTACAGCTTTTAATACAATATTATATAGGAATATACCTTATCGATGTGGGTACAATTTCTAATTCCAAAGGCAATAGTGTAAGCTGTGTAACTTTCATCGGGCACGGGAAGCTTCTCCGCATCACCGCAGAGCCAATCTATTTCAACTCCTGTTGACTCCTTCAAGTAACCTTGTCTAAAAGTTTTTTAGTGTTATTATACAAGTGTATAGTTGACTACCTGCCACTTTTTTAGTAGAAAATTAGAAAAAGACCCCATAGTTTTACTATTTTAACATATAATAGACAATTAAGATGATGGAACACACCTTTGAGCGCGTAGTTTTCCTACGTCAAGCATGGCCTGATTAATATCGGACACTGTGACACTGCTGGTCTTAACTTCTGCTGGTTTACTAAGGTTCTTTAAATAATTTATATATCTGAATGATATGTCACCTGAAACATTCACCGATATCACATGATATCTATAAAAAACAGCTGTTTTACCAAACAGTGGATGGATTAATTTTGACTATAGATAAACAAATAGAGTCCACACTTGACCCGTTGTACGGGTGCAGGACGGGATGAGAACGGATGCAGGTGATGGGCATATTCATCCCTACCTACCCTAAAATTTATCTCCGTCTCTCCCTATGCCTCTTAATTTTGCAGGCGAAAATTCACTTAATGATTTGCCTATAAATGTATTTTTTTTTTGAGCCAATAACTATGTAAAAATATGTATTTTAAGTTAAAAATAGTTTAAAATGCAGTTATTAAAACTAAGATCCCCAATCTATAGTAATATTATAAAGAGAATATTTGTTATATTTTTGTTTGTAATTAATAAACTCAAAATTTACTGGACCCATCTTAAAATTTCTTTCACCTATAGAAAGTTACATTATCGGTGAGTAACATAGGCTATATTTTATAAAGTTAAACGGACGAAATGGCGTGTAACGGCTAGTATTAAACATTACCTGTTCCACCAGCTACATCGAGCAGTTTAGTTCCGTGTGTTGGCGCTAATCTGTTCATAAATATGTCTTTCCATACTCTGTGAATACCAAACGACATGGCGTCATTCATCACATCATACTTCTCTGCCACTGTCTCAAACACATCATGAACTGCAAAAAAAATACATTGTGTGAAGAACTATCGAGCAGTAAAGCATTAATCAACACCAGAAAACGTCTGGTTTGCAATTAATCTAACCTAATCTACAGACAGAATATTAAAGAACAAACAGTTTTCCATATATCTAATTAAAAAGGAAAAACTAACCCCTTTTCCATTTTTCTTTTTCATCTACAGTTTCAAAACCGAAGTGGGTTTTGTTAGGATTTTCATTATGATCTGTAGAGGCTGTTTGTGCACTTAAGGAGCGTAAATTAACGAAAGGTCTAATCACATTTCTCTTAGTAATCGCTCCTGAAATTGTTCTAAAAGCCATTTTTCCTTTCACTGCAATTAATTCACATCCATTCCAAACACAACACAACGCAATTATTGCCGATAAATTCCTGTATTTTGTATACTAGTAGTATCTTCTATATAGTTTGTGCTTTTGTATAGATAGAGGCAAGGCAATCCACAATTTCAAAACAAAATACATGTCACGGTCACACCGTCACAGATTAATTTAACTGTGGGCGATTGTCAAAAACTCGTAGATAAAAAATCTGGCATCTTACATATGCAGCGATAAAATAAAGGGTTCGCATGTAAATAGTATAGAAGCAAAAAAGAAATTAGTTACTCAATATCCACGCATGGATTATATACTGAGTCCAATGAACTTAGTAGGTAGTATTCAGTCGTTCAAAGACAGTCACGCATACACGTGATACGTTAAAATACGGAAAAAGTTTTTGTGAAAAAAAAAAGAAATTGTCTTCACGTGGATATGTACATAGAACATTGATAGAACAAAACAATTATAGTTGTCTATCATTTATATATTTACGGTTTTTTTTTTTAACAAAAAATGTTCACACAGATTCCTTCATTGTAGTCTTGGGTCGGGGCATCCCCTGAAGCAGATGAAGCAATCAGATGAAATCTGATACGTACTACACGATATGCGCCTTTGTATTTATTAATTAATAATAATAGAGGTTAAAATGTCATCATAAATTCATAACAGCAGCGATTTAGAAATACATGTACATGGTGGAAAACTGATTTTAATATTTATAAAGAAAATAATTAAAATTGAATATTTATTTTCACACAATTGTTCTTTGTGTGCTTTGGCTTCGGAACTACGCATATATATATGTAAGTACTTACCTACCCACGTAGTACTGATTCAAAATTGTAGGAAAAAACTAAACATAAACAAGAAAATTTTGTCTGTAGAAGGGAAAAGTCTGTCTTTCTCTTATTGCCCCTCTACATATTCGGCCATAGCGTTGGCCAACTATGATCGGTGAGCGTGTGGAGGGCGTATTTGCGTAGGTTGGCTTATGGCGCGTGCGATTGTCGTGGGTTGGCTTCGATGTCGGTTTTTCCGCCGCACATCAAAGGCAGTGGGCCAACGATGGCGGTACGCATCCACACGTGGCCCATTCCTCAGTGCCTGCTCGAACGCGGTTGAGTGTGGACGTCACGCTTTGTTTATTAATTTATGAATTTTCTTAAAAATGACTAATACGTGGCCTCATAATGAAGTACCACACACACTAACACACACACATGCACGCAATCACGCATAATATGTTTCTATATGTATGTATTTGCATATAATGTATTATAATATACATGTATCTATAATTATATAAGCATATTATACATTATATGCAAACTTAAAAATTAAAAAAATATAACAATATATATATAATTTTTTAATATAATTTTATAATACAATTTTTGTTATAATTTTTTAATTATTCGTTTTTTTTAAATGTATTTGTGAAATGTTACATGCTGTAACTATTAAATGAATAAAAATAAAAATATTGGGATAGATATATATCGGGATAGGTATAGATATATTGACGCAGCGGCAAATGCTTCCACGTCCATCTCGGAAAACGTTAAGATCACAACTGAATGTCGCCATTGTGTAGTTGCGTATCAACCATCGCATGGCCATCTCGATTGGCGAACGTTCGCCGAATATGTAAGTGGGCAATTACTTTTACCTTCCTTCCGATTATAACCAGGTGTTTACATTTCAGTTGTGCAGTAGGTATAGGATAGGTATGCATTGCAAGCTTGCAGTATTATGAGTTGGTTAGTAATATTACGCTAGAGCACCAAGAGGAGTTGGCTGTTTGTTTGTTCGGTTCATTTTCGCTTGGATTTCATTTTTGGTGAGTACTTAACGTTGTTAACTTTAATTAGTTATCTTTCTTATTTCTCTCTCTTTAGTTAGAACACAATACTTTATCAATTTAATTTGCAAGTGATACAGATATACTTAGTAGTAGAAATGTTACATGGAGAAGGGCAGCATAACAATAGTGAAATCATTGTGAACGTTTGTATACTTACTTAGGTTTTTTTATTTTTAACAATGTTTTCATTATTATAAATGAACAAATCACCAATACCAAAGTAAGCATTTACCTATAGGTACTTGTACTATTTATTATGGTACCTATTTCGTACAACAGGATACGGGGAGGGGGAGATACTCAGACCATTCAATTTTGAAATGTGCTTGCGTATTTTATCCAGTATTGAAACTTTTTAGATAATGTGTTTTTACAACAACAACAACATGAAAAAAATGTTTATTAACAGTTTGAAAATCGTTTTTACAATAACGCTACCGCTTAAAAGGAGTCTTCAATCATTGTTGTTGTAAAAACGATTTTTCAAACTGTTAATAAACATTTTTCATTTTTTTTTTCAATGTGTACCTAATATCTGTTTCAAAATTGAATATAAAAAAAAAGTAAAAAATTAGGTAAGTAAGTAATATTTTTATCTATAAAAAATTTAAAGATTATCTTTTAAAACATCTCACGACAATTTACTATTGACTAGGTATATAGGTGTACATCTTTCTTGAATTTTTCAGACTTAAAAAAATGTCATATTTATATTCTAGGTATCACATAAAAGTACTAAAATGGAATGTAGGTAATAGATAATCACTGCTCCTAATACAAAAATTAAATAGGTATTCATCCAAAATTGTATGCTATATAACAACTAAGTAATAGGTAATTTTGTTTACTCTTCGTATATCCAGAAAAACAACTTGGTACAACATTTAATTACGATAAGTATCATATGTATATATGATACTTGGGAATTTCCCCTATTCCTCTTAATTTATAGAAGAGATGAAGTTTATCCAACCACGTCATAAAAAGTACAAAACTATATATAACGATAATAGAGACGAATAGTCGTAATGAAATCATTTGTGCTCTGATCTCAGCAAATGCGTACTAATCATTGACTTGTATATCATTGGTACTAAATACTAATATTAAAATTGTTGTGAATTTGAAACATGTTTGAATGGAGTTTGATCCTCGTCGCCTTGGCATCTTTCGTCCCCATTTTCAAGACCAATGCTGTAAGTTACTTTACCTGCATTCATATTGATCTAGTTGCTCTAGTACCATTGGACTGCACCATTAATAGTACTAGTGATACTACTTGGTATAGCCAGTATACCATTAAAAAGAAGATATACCTACCTACTAGTTAAAATATCAATATCGTGTTGTAATGTTATATTTTGGCTACCCTCCACAAAAAAAAAACGACTTTATATAATAAAATACTTCCAGTTAAAACTAATGCGCAATTTTAAATCTTTGGCACAATTCATGTATCTTTTCGGTGGAGCTAAAAATCTTTTGATTAAATATTTAGAATGGAGGAAAAATTTAGGATTTTTTTTAGATTAAATATTCTTTACTATAAGTATGTAGGTAGGTACTTTATTTACACGAGTATTTCTCATAATAAATGTACGTAACGAAATAGTACTTAGATGTATCTATTACATTAATAAAATATAATTTATTTAATGTACCTACTTAATAAATATTCTGAATATTTATTACATTAAATTCACATATAATGTTTTTGTTCATACATAACTATCCCACTCATTCTATTTTACTTTATTGCTAGCAGTAAGTGCATTGACTATAAGTACTAATATTATACCTAAATGCGAAAGTGTTTGGATGTTTGTTACTCTTTTACTTATTTACCTAATTAATTAATCTAGGTAATTACTTTATATTAAAGTTCATCGATGCCCCTAAAAATTATTACCTACGTAGGTACTATAATAATAATAATAAATCGTTTATTAAATGTAAGTTTTTTTACAAAACATTTACCCTCGTCAACATTATTTTACATTTACAAACTACCACCGGTTCGGAAATCTGCTTCTAGGGGGAAGAACTCTGCAAGAAACCCCCTAGTTGCTCTTTTTATAAATTAATCAATCAATTTACAACAACACGTAACAATACTTAGCAATCTATATAACACCATATTCAACTCCAAGGACGTTCATCATTTACATAGTCTAATATTCTATAATAAACCTTTTTGCACAGGGTTTTCTTAATCTTAAACTTTAAATTTATTCGTAGATAATTGTTGTATATTAGCAGGAAGCCTGTTGTAGAAGCGTACACATTGTCCCATAAAAGAGTTAGGTATAGGTAAGTAATTATCTAGAAATTATTTAAAACTAGATTACCTATTAAAATAGTGACAAATAATTTTAATAAAAAAATTTCAATTTAATTTTAACATATAATTTATATTTGTATCTACGCCGAATTTTCAGTTGGTCATGTTGGAGCAATAAGAACGTTATCTTATTTATTTATTTTCTTACTAGCTAGTGCCCACGAATTCGTCCGCGTTGAAAAATAATAAGTAGCCTATCCTGTGTCCCGTACGTCCAAATGTTTATCTACCAAGTTTCATGAAAATCAGTTAATTCGTTTCAAAGTTATGGAGGTACATACATACATACAGAAAAAAAATTGTAAAAATCGTCAATTTAGTTTCAGTATCATGTATGGAGTCTATAAACACGATATCACTGAAAACAAAGTAACTTACTCCATGACCGACCCTCTAAGATTTATTATTAGTATTTACCATTGCATCATTTCGGTCATTGCAAATAATTATTATTCTCTTTGAATTACTCTAATTGTATTTCCACTCGGGCGCTAACGAAGTCAGAAATACGATGTCGTTATCAGTTCAATGATAAGAAGATTGTTTATCAAGTGCACTATATCATGTAACACTTACTTACACAAATTTTAATGTAATCAAATTCACCACTTATTTGTATTCAAGTGATACATTTTACTTTTGTGAATTGGATCTAGATCAAAGGTAGGCCTTTTGATATCTGCAATCACACCTAACTAACCTGTAGAGCCTTAACTAAGGGAAATAAGTTCAAACAAGCACTAACAGAAACCTTAAATATGAAACTTTGGCCTTTAAAAAAAGGATATCATAAATTTATACAAATATTATAAAAAGATTTCTATTTTTGTTTGTAATGAATAAACTCAAAAAATTGTGGACTGATTTTAAAAATTCTTGCACCTATCGAAAGCTACACTATCAGCCAGTAACATAAGCTATATTTTATAAAGTAACCGCAGGCTAAGTCGCGTGTAAGAGCTGGTCTTTTATATGTCTTAATATTAAGCAAATTTCTAAACGAAATTATGTGCAAAAGGCTTATCCTATGCAATAACAAGCTATAATTAAAATTATAACTACTTTCTATTGAGCCCACACTACATTTCGCTGCTTAAATTCAAAAGTACCACGAATCAAAAAATTCCAAAAATACAATAAAAATCCTTCATATTGTACTTTGAAAAAATATGGTTGTTTTATTCCATATTTAGTATATATTGATATATTTTTTGTATATTCAAAAATAACATATATGCTTATATCTACTCTAGTATTTAGTTTATTATAAAAGTACTTAAAACATTTAATGCTACTTAAAAATACGCTTTTTAACTATGTATAATATGCATATATCAAATATACTTACGCATATTATACATAAAAAAATATACAAATAATAAAAAAAATTTTCGATTAGCTCTCCTGTAAAAAAGTGTAATTTTGATTTGTGGTACTTAATTGGTACTAATTTAAGCAGCGATTTGTTGAAGCCAAGTGGCTAAGGAGTTGGGTCTGCAGACTACTTGATGTGATGCTGCACCATCAGGGTAAGGTTACCATGTCATGCCATGTTCTTTTTTTCATTAGTGAAAACTGTATGAAAATGCCTCCAATAGTTGTTATCGCGAACATACGTACAGACAGACGCGGCGGGTGACTTTGTTTTATAACATGTAAGGATTCCAAATTGTTTTTTCCTCTATGAATCAAGAAATAAACGTACAAACAGACTAGTTAGTTTATTTAATTCAAGTGACATTTTCCAGCACACGATCCACACACTCGGCAAGATGGCAAAGAAGACGGTCACAAACGACAGATACGTCGGTGTATTGGAGGCGATGACCATCCCTGTTGACCTGCACGAGCGTGATGGTTACCGTTATGCGAGTGTGGGCTCCGCTGTACCGGTCCACTGCTGCACTCCCGACCAGGTGGCTTCGAAGGCCAACTCCACACACCACTATGCAGACGTTTTCACCGATGAACTCTTCGCACCTCTATCCGAACTCGCTTACGTCAGGGTCGATGAGAACACTACGGAGAAGGTCTTCATCAATCGCAGCAAACGGATGCTTCTCGTATCCAGCGATGGAGTCTTGGCTCAGTGGAGAGCCACTCCCACTTTTGAGTCCAACAATGATTTCTTAGCAGGCACTCCGCTTGTGGACGAACGTGGACGAGTGGTATCCTTGGTGACTGCCCGTCGCGGCAACCACTATGCCGTATCCAGTTACGACGGTAGCGGAGGCTACTTCGAGACTCCAAAACCTTGGAAACTCCTCGAGACCGGTGAGGGGCGAGTGGTCTACGGAGACCGTACGTTCGCGTCGCGCGAAGACCTGAGGCAATACATTGCTGGTTTACCACCGATCGAGGTGAGAGTTGGCTGCGAGCCGATTCCTGTACTGCACAGCGGACCCTCGCCTCGTCTAGCCTTAGTGGCCCACAACGGGCGACAACTCTCTTACCATTTCCTGAGCCCTTCTGTCATCACCACTGACGTTCAATACATCTAGCCTTCTTTCCCAAAAGTTTCAAAGGGTACGTCAAAAACGCAAAAACATTTGTCTCAATATATTTTTAATCAATCAATATACAATACTATGCACCATGCACTTTTCTTAACATACAGAATGTTGGTCATATACTTCAATTCGAAAACGACTGACCGTCGTCGTTGGAACTGAATTCGATGGTAACAAATGTCAAAAAAATATAATTTTTTTATTTATCATTTTTTAAGTGGTACACACGAAAAAGTTACTGGGAACCACTGTTCTAGCCTATTGTTGTAACCTCGCTTTTATAAATAAAATTGTTATAAACCAATCCCCGACTTTCTATTGAGCCAAAGACCTATCTGCAGTAAGTTGCTGAGGAGTCGGATGTATTGAAGACTACTTGATGCTGCAGCATCAGGTCAAGGTTACCGTGTCATGGAAATACCACCGCAGTAACATATACCAAAGGAGATCAGTTTATTTTCCTTTTTTATGGCTAAAACTTGTACCAAGAGGTAAGAAGACATTATACATAGGGTTTCATAGATATTTAACATTGAAAGTATTAAAAAAGTTTGAAAGTAAAAAAAAATCTTATTAATTTTCGAACGTTATCGAAACACTTTTATTACCAAATTATTTTTTGTGTATGTTAAAAAAAATAATGGCCTCGTTTTGAACAATGTTCTTCAAGCGCCTGAGCAGATCTTTATAAATTACTATAAAAAAAAAATAGGAACAAATCTCAATCATGTCGGCTTTCAAACAAAAAACAACTGGATCAAAATCGGTCCATCTATTTGACCACATTTTATACGATTCCACCACACACACGTATCAAACTTATAACACCCCGTTGTACCACAGCCCTCAATGTTGTATAGCTAATATGACCCTAAAGCGAATGTGACCCCTCGTTGAGATAGAGTCGCACCAGGTGTTCCCTGGAAGCGGGGACTCCCGTTGCGCAGGCGCCTTGTGACGTCAACCGGCGAGCTGCGCACGAGTAGCAGTACACCAATCTGTCAAAGCCATTATTCATATGAAAAACGGCTTTGGAGTAGCACTTATAGGCTCGTGACGTGATGTGAGATGACCATACAATGGACAGTACATCCAAACCAGAGTCAACTTTGAAAAGTACTATTTTAAAGTTGACCCCGTCGAGAATCGAACCAGAGAATCCAAAATTCACACATTCCACACAGCACCATCTAGTTCCACACTAAGCAACTAGGCTTGTATTATAGATACCAGACAGTTGATATACTACTCAGATTACTTTTTTTATAGATACAAACATCAATGACTCGGGTACAAAGGTAAAATGTCAACACACAAACATTTGCCCCTAGCGGGATTCGAACCCGCGACCGTTTGGTTAACAGCTAGGGTAACTATAGCCACTAGACCAAACGTGTCGACAATTGTTACAAGTAGTTTTTAGATTTACATTGAATGTCGTTGTTGTCAAATGAAAATCTGCTAAAAAGTATACTTTTGAAATATTAACAATTAACATTATTTTTTGTTAACTTGTCATCAGTCGCCAGACAATAATCAAATGTGGCGAAGTAAAATTGGCGTTTGCATAGAATAAACCCAGTGCCTTATTCTAAAAAAAAATTAAGGCAAGGTTTTTAAGGTTTATTTTTAAAAATGAAAACTTAATAGTTTATTTATTATTTTTATAAAATAGAGTATCTTTTGCACAAAAAAAATTCTAGCTGCTGTATATAGCTAGAATTTTAAGAGGTCGTAGTTCAACAAATAGTGCTCATATGTACTCAACAGCTTTTTTATAAGCTAATCTCTAAGCTCAAAATGTTGGTGCACATAGCAGATTTTGGTTTCATAACAGTGATATATTCTGTGATTGTACACAATCTTTTTGTATAAGTTTTGAATTACTTAAAACCGATCATTAGAAGAAGCTATCCTCACCCCGAGACTGAGAGCGCTGTGGGATTCTTCCACGGCTGAAGACACTCGGGACACCTGTTGGTCCACCTGAGCGCTCTCTCATCCCTCTGCGGGGGTGGGGGAGGGGGCAGGTGGGCGGTGGAGGGGCGAGCCGTATCCCACCAGCGCAGGAATTGTACTGCAAAGGCCCCGTACTCCACCGCTCGTAAGAGCGCACCACCTACGGTGAGTGAACCGCCTCCCTCGAAGGTGTGCGGGTGGTGAGGCGGGGGGGCTGCCACGAGGGCCAGCCGGAGGGCCGCCAGGGAGGGCGTCGGAGCACGAGTCCAACCGCACAGGAACCGAGCCGTTTGTACGGCCCCGCACACGGACCAAGCCGCGTGGGCGACGCTGTATACGCGCACTGCGGCGCGACGAGTGGCGCCTTTGGCGTCCTAAAACCAAACTTACTATTCAATAAATCAGCACGCAGACAATACCATTTCGATAAAACTTTCAAGAAACACTTGTACTTTCAATTTATAAAAATACTGGCAAATTCAAGAAAAAATAGCAACGTCCAAAATTTAAACTTTAAAAATAGAAATAAACTCATTCTTCTAATTGGTGCATTTATTGAAAACATTAGAAAAAAATTGATAAATTTAAGAAAAATAGTGACACACAATCTAAACTCAAAAAATAAAAATAAACACCTTGTTTCTAGTTGTAGACCCTATAAAATAAGTAATATTTTTTTGCTGACACCACTTAAGGGTAGGTGACTACCATCACCTAATAACGCTGCCGACCATAAAAGGACTAAGGTTAGGGGATTAGGAAAGGATAAGGCAATGGACTCTGGGGTGGTTACTGCCACCAAACGGGCTGCGTAATTTATGCCTGAAAATGAAGTGTGCCTACATTTTGCATATTACATACATATATTTTTCATCAGAAGTTGAAAATTTAAGAGCTGTAGATTTTAAATGAATGAATAAATAAATAAATTATAAATTTGCATTAAGTATTGAGAAATATACCCATATGTATTTAAAGTTTGTTAACCCTCGGGTATATAAAGCCAAGCATAGTTCCGTGTGGCATTTCAACCTACCTTCCCAAGTCTACCATCCTCTTCATCCTGTCTCCACTGTTCGACCAGCCTCTCCACTTTATCCCTCACGTAAGGAACAAATGCTAGAAGTGCCAGTGAAGCCTTCTCCAGAAAATCTGGTAATCTTTGTCCCGTGTTAAACTCATTGCTCACATTAATCGGTATTCTCAATAAACCATAAAAACTTTCAGAAAATGAGGCAGCTGAAAATCAATAGGATAACTTAGTTTGAAACATTCTAAATGTTTCATACAAATGTAATGAGATACTAAACATTCATTAATTACTTTATTTCTCCATAGAACATTATATTAAAAAATTCTTAGTATTTCTTTAAACTTACAATAATGTTTAAGATAATAATACTGTAAACAAGAGTCGATCAAAAGGTACAGCTCATCGAACCATGGTACAGCCCAACCGAATTTTTGAGGATACAATTCAGCCAAGTACTGAAAAAGTAGGCAATTGAAAAAAAGTAATCATGCATGCGTACATTACTGCTGACAACATTGCAGCTCTCACCTCGAGAACCCTTCTGAGTGCTGGTTTGACCGTGCCACCCAGTGATTCCTGTGCGGCGATTTGAAATACCGAAGGGATGCCTTGTAAAGTTCGCGTCAAATGTGCGGCATACACAGCCATTTCTAAGTGTAATTTAAGAGATGTAAAATAATACCTAAATCTCTGAATACCCACAAATTCTTTATGTAGTTAGTACCTATTAACCTACTAATTAAAAGTAGAAAATTAATATTATACATAAATACTACCTTAGAATTAGAAAATAAATATTCGTATGATTGATATCGTTGTCGTTGTCACTTGTCTGTCACTGTCATGTGTCACATCCAAAGAGTATATAATTAGATTATTCTTTTGTCATTGCTATAATGAACAGTTTTTGGTCTGTGTACATTAAAAGTCCATATGTCATTATAAATATGTCAACAACAAATGTCATTTCAAAACAATCAAAATCAAACCAATTTTACATAACTGAACTGATAACCATTGATAACATCCATCAACAACAAACAATATTATTATTGATTATTATATTACCTATGTAACTTAATATCTGTTGTCTTCATCATGTAATTTTCTCTTTATTTTAGTTAGTCCTAAGTCCAATATTGACGTATGCATTTAATATGATATTAGTATGAACTTTATTACCTATGTTTAGTCTATTAATTTAATTACTTTCGTATGCCTAGGACTGGTTCCCAATACTTTGTGTACTTTAAATAGTTATGTGGTTTTGTTAACTCTGTTTAGACAAGAATAATATGATTAAATAATTGCTTTGAACAAACTAATTCTCTAATATGTTGGATAGACAAAAAAGTGAGAAATTTGACATGCTTGCTCCCCACCGCATCGCAATTATAATCGTAAGTTTGTTGGTGATTTACGATTACTACCATACAGAGACACCCATCGTCGTTAGAATCAAGAATCCAAAGTTTACTTTACTCGAGCCGTATAACTCGTCGGAGCCTATTCTCAACGAAGATGTCTACGACCAATTGATAGACTTGAAAAATTTTACTTTTAAAGTCAACCCGCAACCATGTCAGGAGTACACCAGTGGGCTGCTACTAGTGGTTATAGTGTCTTCGAATCCACACAACTTCAAAAACAGAATGGCAATAAGGAATACTTGGGGTCGCTCCATAGATTCTATGAAAGTAGTCTTCCTGATGGGCGAGGTAGAGAATATCACCACTTCTAGCAGAATTGAAGATGAGAGTTTGGAGTATGGTGACATTGTGCTCGGTAGTTTTGCAGACGCGTACCGCAATATGTCCTACAAGCACGTGATGGGCTTAAAGTGGGTCACTCATTACTGTTCCACGGCAAAGTATATCTTGAAAACCGATGATGATGTAGTGGTCAACTCTCACGCGTTGAGACAGTTCCTGTCTCGGGAGCTGTCCCCGTGGGGTGCTAAGAATTTGATCACTTGTCAGGTGTTAGAGCATGCGGTCGTTCAGAGATCAAAGAGGTCAAAGTGGAGAGTGTCTCCCGCTGAATATCAGCAACATTATTATCCCACATATTGTGCAGGTAAAATATACTTTAAACCCCTATTGAAAGAATAGAGAAGTCACTTGGTGATATTGCATGGTGGTACTTGAATCATGTTTTATTTTATTTATACCATCTTGTTTGGTTCCAAAGGAATTCATGAAGACGTGAAATTATATAATATAATGAGTACTCACAATATATAATTAATGAGGCCCAACACCAACATGCGCTTATTTATTATAAGCAAACCTAACAGTAATTATAATACATTATACAATATTTATACATTACAAGCAAATTTTATTTTATTTTGTTTTTCAACGCCATAGACCCACTATGGGTTCTAACTCCACCTTACTGACTCACCAAAAACACAACATTTTTAAGTAGGTCTGTGAGAGGGTGGTTACTGCCACCAGTAACCATGTGGGTGTCACTATTAGTTTGTTGGCATTTTACATTATAGTGTAAACTTTTTCCAGGTTGGGCAATACTTTATTCCAGAGATGTGGTTCCGCGGCTACTCAAAGCGGCTCAATTGACATCATATTTCTGGATTGACGATGTCCTAATAACCGGTATAGTTGCACAAAAGATAGGAGTGCCTCGGACCCCTCTTGCGAGTCTAGTGCTCACGTGGACCAGAGCCAAGTTGCTGACTTCGGCCGGGCCACACTATGCAGGACAATTCCTACTCGGCCCTCCCGATATCAGTGTGGACAAGATGATACAAATCTGGAAGGCTATTCCTGAATAAATTGGCTGTTACAATGAGATTTGTAGAAACCTTTTCTCATTAATCCTAATAATATTATCAATGCGAAATTTTATATACGGCTGAAGGGATTTGGATGAAATTTGGCACACAGATAGTTCATTACCTGAATTAACATATATAAAAAAATGTTATGTTCTTGTAAAATTTTAAAAAAACGAATTATAGTGAAGCCGCAGTCACAGTTAGTATTATATATAGTCATTTGACTGTTGGATATAGGTCTCCAATGCCCTTGGCAAAACGTCTGGTGGCTGTAACCACTTTGAAATAACTGCATGCATACCATTGTTTCAGTTCAAAAGGGATTCTAATTTCCCTCCCTAATTCCCTATCACACTAAGGTTGCGTTAGCATACTGGGTGACGGTAGCCACCTACCACCAAGGGACCGTCAGCCTGTCAGATTGACTTTTGCCTAATATAGTATGTCGTCTTTATTTACACTGTTTTGATTGGAAAGTAACACGTGTGTAATCAAGAGACAATAATAAAGGAAGTGTTACTGTGCTTATGTGCTTATGCTTATGTCTCCTTGCTTCTTAAGAGTATTTTAAGTTTTAAGTAATATTTCATAATGTGGGATGGATATACCCAAACAGAGCACACCTTAGTTGAGTCAAACTGAATGGCACCTAATCTTTGAAAACACCAAAAAATCTAGATCTCAGGACCATAGCCCATGATTTAACCTCCATTCGTTTTAGCAGAAATATTTAAAATGCTTAATGTTTACAAGTATCTAATGCGTAGGTACTTATGAGATTTCTATTCATTAAAAACCATTTGCTAATTATATTAGTTTCAAAGAACTAAACATTCGAAATTAGCAGTTATCATCTTTATGGCTCAGTAGCATTATGTACAAGAAACATAATGAACGAAACTTAAAATGAACACAACAAGCAAAAGGAAATGCGTTGGATGGTTTATAAAAAAATTTGCGGATATAAATTTTATAAATTACATCCCAGGAGAAGCCGGAAGCGGATCACTAGTTATATAATAAAGGCACTGTCTGCTTCTGTCTATTTATCCGCTAGTTTTTTTATAAACCATCCAACAGATTTCCTTTTGCTTGTTGTGTTCATTTTAACTTATGACTTTGACTAAGTCATAACTAAGTATTAAATTTGAAAAGCTAGAGTTTTAACTCTATTGAGATGAATTCTTTTCATTTTTTTTGTTCCTACTTAGTTTTAAGTTTAAATGGTGCTTTTAATGTGGCTTTTAATCGATATTAAAAATACCGTGTATTTGACAATGACCAAAGTTAAATTGAACAACATTAAGTGTATGTAATACTTAGGTACTTAAGCAATGTTTTTTAATTAAACGTATGTTATCTTTTAGAATGTGAAATACCTAAGTATAATAAATTGTTGAATATGTAATAGATTTTTTTTATTGCAAAAAGTAACCAGGCATCCCTTTTGGTTAAGCTAGTTTAGCAATAAAAGCCTTAACAGGCCCTAAAGTATTTTTGACCATAGGTACATAAAACTAGAAGCAAAATCGTCTGTCTGTGTGTCTTCTATAAGATGTACTTTGGAGTATGCTCAGGAGAAGAGGTCAAACCGTCTTCTCTTTTCTTCCAGTGGACATTCAGACTTATGGCATGTTATCATCCATATTTTCTCAAAATTTCTTTTGCGGTCCAATCGCTTTAAAAACTCTTTCATAATAGGCAATGTCAAGAATTGGAACTTCCTTCCGTCTGTGATTCCCAGCTCATATAACTAAACCCATATGTCGTCTTTCCTGCAAGTGCATGGCTAGATGTTGGCCAAGAGCAAACCCCATCTATATCGACGACACGTTTGGTCTAGTGGCTAGTAAGCCTAGCTGTTAACCAAACTGTCGCGGGTTCGAATCCCGCTAGGGGCAAATGTTTATGTTTTAACATTTTAACTTTGTACCTGATTCATGGATGTTTTGTATTTATAACATGTATGTATTTACAAAAAAAAGTAATCTATGTAGTATATCAACTGTCTGGTATCCATTATACAAGCATTAGTTGCTTACTTTGGAACTAATATAGATGGTGCTGTGTGGAATGTGTATTTATTTATTACTAGCGGTCCGCTCCCGGCTTCGCCCGAGGTGCATTTTTTTTAACGTAAAAACCTTCCCTGATTATCCCTCTGTCCATGAGTGAAGACAGAATTAAAATCGGTCCACCCGTTCTCGAGTTTTGCGCTTAGCAATACATTTAGCGGCCCGCTTCCGGCTTCGTCCGGGGTGTATTTTTTCTAAAATAAACGTAGCCTAAGTTACTCCTTATTACATCAGCTACCTGCCAATAAAAGTCCCGTCAAAATTGGTCCAGCTATTTCAGAGATTAGCCGGAACAAACAGACAGACAGACAAAAATTGTAAAAAATGTTACTTTGGTGTATGTACCGCAATTTACATAAACAAAAAGTAGCCTATGTTACTCCTGACGACCCCCTCTTCATATCTGCAAAGTTTCATCGAAATCGCTTCAGCCGTTTCTGAGATTACCCCGGACAGACAGACAGACAGACAGACAAAAATTCTAAAAAAAGTTATTTACGTTTTAACAGCATGCGAATGACTCTCTAAGCTTAGTTTGAGGCAGTTTTTCGCAAATCACAGACAGACACTCTGATTTTATTTATATAGATTAATATTATTTACTCTATACTAATACAATAAAGAGAGGATTTGTATGTTTGAATGAAAAACTCAAAAACTAGTGCCCATTTAAAAAAAAATTCACCCATAGAAAGCTACATCCAGCGAGTAACATAGTATTTTATAAAGTTACTGGGACGAAGTCGCTTGCAACAGTTAGTCATTAATAATAATAAAAAAACCAACTCATGTAATCTTAAATTTTATTAAAAAAATATTATTTGTCAAATTACATAACATCTGAAGGCAAATACTAAATTAGCACCTATTACATACAACATACATACATATATTGCTATGTTAACAAAGCGAACGATTTTACAGTAAGTAATACTCAATTAAATACATCAGTACAAGTGCAACCAACTTATCGTCAACTTAAATCGAGTTAACTTAAATTTTCAATTGAGAGACGACCTTTGGTTCACGTACTGACATTCTATGCTCATTGGTACGCCCTTCTATGATTATGTAGCATATATGCTATGCTACTAAATTATTAAGCCCTACTTGTGCCACACTTCACTTAATCAAGTCCGAGCATAACAAAAAAGTTCATCATTTATAGCGTTGTCTTTGAGGACAAACCTAACCTAAAAATCTTGCTAAAATCTAAACAAATCTATGATTCAAGCCTTACTATTTTATATACAAAAGATTATAACTCGTTTAATTATCTGACTGATGGAAATTTTTGGGATTATTTGACTTATCACTTGATTACTTGTTTATTGTATACTAGCGGTGAATGCAAAAGAACTGACTGAAATTTAGCACATGAAATAAAGATATTTTTTTCTGCGGCATTGAGATTTATCAATCACTGAATTACTGAAACAGTATTCAGTGTCCAAATGGAGTAAACTATTCTAGTTGACGACATCATTCTAAACCTATCTCACAAGAATTGGTCCTTCGGTTAAGATTTTGGAAAAGTAATGGCGGTGCTATCGTTTTCTCATAACTATGCTAAAATACGAATTAATAATAATTAATGACTCTTTATATATGGCGCCATACAACTAGGAACCTCTTTGAAAAGTTATATATTTCATTAATCAAATATTAAGCATTAATTCATTAGTTTTATTATATAAGTTTTGACGTGAATACGTATTCAAATTTGCTTCCATAGTGAGAGGCAATAGAGAAGTTTCACGATATAGTCTATGTAACGCAATGGAATTAAAATATAGATCAAAACTATAATCATTGATTTTTTTTTTGAAATCCGTCAATAAATGACTGAGAAATAGCCTGTGACGTCATTTGACCTATCCGAGATCATTTATTACAGGGATTCCCAAAGTGGTCGATATCGACCCCTTGGGGTCGATATCGGTTTCCTAGGGGTCGACATAAACGAAAAGTGATTTTGGGGGTCGACGAGGTCTAAAAATCGACCCCTATTATATTAACACAAGTTCTTATTTAAAACTTTCAAGATAGGTAAGTAGGTAGTTACTGTATTGTTTATGTTGTGTTACGTGTACTAAGAATAATTAATATTTTTGTAGGAAATAATGTTCCAGGAATGTAAAGTTTCAAGTTCGTACAAGATGAAAAACTCGGCAAGTCTATGTGGACAAGTTTGTGCAAGATTGAGTTGGAGCGTACGTCTTTCAGCGGCGTTTTGACTTATGCTCTCTATTTGACGATAAAGTGCTTATCACACTATTCAATTTGAACGATTCCTATTTAGGAATCTAAGTAGTGAGCTCGTGATCACACTACGCTAAATTGATTTCTAAATCGAAGATATAGAGTTGAAAATGGATAAACTCTTAATTGAATCCAATCTGTTCTAACTGCGATCACACCTTCCGATTTCCTAAATTGGAATCGTTCAAATTGAATAGTGTGATAGCGGCTTTACGCGAATTAAGACGAACGAATTCATGATCAAGTCCAAACATGTTCCTGATATTTTACTATTTAACGAGCTTGCATTTAGGTTGAAAGTTCATTTGCGTTTTGAAATTCGTTGGAGCTTGAACGATAAAAACTCATATAGCTAAGTACTCATTTATTTCAAGAGATTACAAACTTATTACAAAGCTAAATTAAGTGAAGTAAAGTGACTGAAAAAGTGTTAAACACAACATACAACATATTTTAAATAGGTATGTATAATTGTATTTGTAAAAATTACTAACACTTAAGTCTTTGGTTTTCGTTCTTATTCTACCTAATTACCTAATACGAAGTTTCTATACCTAATTACCTACTGTAGTTACTTCCCAATATAGGTATCAAAGTTTATCAAAGAGTAAGTCAGTAATACTTAACAAGAATCCATTAACTGAGTGTGATAAAAATAAGATAGTGTGCAAATTTAACAGTTTATTATTGTTTTTTATTTAGGTTCCTTATTTTTTTGTTTGCAGAATTACTGAAAGTTTTATGATGGCGGACACGAAAAAAAAATGCAGAAAATACAGTTTGGACTACTTGAAGTTCGGATTTATTGCATCTCCATCAAATCAACACTTCCCGATGTGTCTCATATGTGAAAAAGTATTTAGTAACGATGCCATGAAGCCTTCAAAAATGGATGACCACTTATCAAGAGTACATGCTAACAAAAAAAGTAAGCCCTTGTCATATTTTCAAGCACTGAAAGAAAAACTAGACAAAAGGCCATCCATAGGATCGATGTTTGCGTCATCATCTATTCGAGACAATGATGGTTTACGAGCGTCCTATAATATATCTTTACTAATAGCGAAGTCGGGGAAACCCCATACAATTGGAGAGCAGCTTATCTTACCAGCCATTGCGGAGGTCCTTAACAATGTATTGCACAAACCCGCACATGATATTTTAAAGAGAATACCTTTGAGCAACAACACCGTTCAGAGACGCATAGATGAGATGGGACGCGATGTGGAAAACATTTTATGCAAGTTCTTACAGACCCGCAGATTCTCTCTCCAGTTGGACGAGTCTACATTACCCGGCAATGAAGCTCTATTGTTAGGATATGTTCGATTTATCAAAGATGAAAATATGTGCCAAGAACTGATTTTTGCTGCATATTTAGAGACTGATACTAGAGGAGAATCGATTTTTCAGGCCGTGGAACATTTTTTTACTGATAAAGCTATTCCATGGAAGAATATTGTTTCTGTTGCGACTGATGGTGCACCGTCTATGGTTGGTCGTCATCGTGGCTTTATAGCTCACTTAAAGCGACAACTGCCTGATGTACTGGTTATTCACTGTGTGATTCACAGGCAGCATTTAGCAGCAAAAAAGCTGAGTCCTAGATTGCATAAGTCTTTACAATATGTAATAAATGCTATCAACAAGATTCGAAGCAATTCTTTGAACTCTCGGTTATTTGCTCAACTATGTGACGAAAACGACGAAGTCTTTACTCGGTTACTTCTGCACACTGAAGTTCGCTGGCTATCAAGAGGCTCTTGCTTAGAAAGATTTTCAGCCCTTTTTGAATCTGTGTTGGAGTTTTTACAAGAAAAAGATCCGAATTTGAAAGAAAATCTGAACAATTGTAAAACAGATATTTATTACTTGACTGATATCTTTGGAATGTTCAACAAAGTTAATTTGCAACTACAGGGTGATGATCTTAACTTGATTAAAACAAAATCAATAATATCGGCCTTCGTGGGTAAACTAGTTCTTTATAAACAAAATTTAGGCAGAAAAGAATATTCGCAGTTTCCGCATTTGTCAAAATTACCAAAAATGCTTCAAGATGATGACATTTTATTATATGTTACTCACTTGGACGCATTACACAAGGATTTTACGGAGAGGTTTGATGATCTTTTAAATTTACAAATTCCTCAATGGATAATAAATCCGTATAACACCACAGCCATAGAAGAAGCCAATGTGATAATGCAAGAAGAGTTGATTACCATCAGCACAGACGAAGAGCTTAAGCAAAAGTTCAACCAAGGCTATCAGAAGTTCTGGTTGCAACGCAAAATTGAAACACAGTATCCTACATTGTGGAACATTGCTGAAAAATACCTTATCGCTTTTCCATCATCATATCTAGTTGAAAAAAGCTTCAGTGTGGTAACAAACATTTTGACAAAACAAAGAAACCGTTTGAAAATCAACGAACGTGGAGATTTAAGGCTGCAACTCACTAATATTGAACCGGATGTAGCTAGATTGGTAGATAGTCACCAGGTTCATCCATCGCACTGAATGTTTTATTTTCTCTTTGCGAATTAATAGTTTTTAAAATATAATTTCCTACCAACTTAAGATGCTTTATGTATTAATTTGTAATAATTATAAATTAAACTTGATATTTACTGAATTGGATTGTCTTTTTATTTTGTTAAATTTTGACGAGAAAATGAAATCAACTTCACTCACTTAACCAAGTGCAAAGTTTTCTAATTGGCACCTTAGTACCTAGGTATTTTGTACCAATAGGAAAAAACTAAAGATAGACTAAGATAGATAGCTGCTTTAAGTTAGCGGACCATTATGAATAAGGGGGTTGGTCTTAAAAGTAGGTAATTTGACCATGGGGGTCTGAGGTAACAGTTCATTGTTGAAAAGGGGTCACTTGTCCAAAATAGTTTGGGGAACCCTGATTTATTAGTTTGCCGTTTAGGTCAAGTGACGTCACACGCTGGATCGCCGCGCACGCAACTTTAAACTCCCATAACTTTATCATTTCTGGACATTTTTTGATAATTTCTTTCACAATTTTGTTTCAAATTTAATTAAATTTTTATAATTTATCCGTAAAGAAAAAAAATTAAACTTTTTCTTTCAGACAGACAGATTGATGATGTCTATCATCCACATCAAAAATTTCATCACACCACTCGATAACTAAATGATTAAGGAACTTTTTGGTATATCATTATGACATAGTATAAAACAAGATTTCTTCCCGCTGTCTATCTTTAAAAATTTTAAACTAAGCGACAGATTTTAATGCGATTTTCACTAATTCACATTGAGCTTTAATAGGGGGAAGGTTTCTAATATATGTACTTGTTATTCGACGCGGGCAAAGTCGCGGGCACCGGTTAGTATATTCGAATTTGTTTATTTATATACGCGATGATAATACGAATAAAGAAAATTGTATATGTATTCACGTAAAAAAAAAAGTGTTCACGACACAGTATCAAGTATGGATTTACTGCGTTCGGAATATCGATTCGGGATTCCGAACGCAGTAAATCCATACAGATCTATGGACCTATCGCACACATACAAAAGAAATTGAGCACAGTCCACAAAATATTAAACTTTCACTAGCTAGCCGAATTGTTGTACTGTGGTCTGCCGGCCAACTCGAGCAAATATCTGTCCGGATGCTCGATCCAATCGGCTGCGGACAGTTTCACTGTCCTTTGACGCTCCGCTTCGCGCACTTGCCACCTCTTTATCTCCAACTGAGTGTCGCGGGACGCTTCGTCCCCGCACCCCCACACCTCCACGGCTCGCAGGGGATGGGGGACGCCTTGGAACGTGAACTTGTCGAACTCCTCCGCCACGGAGAGTATAGGCGAGCGGGGGTCCGAGCCGGCTCTTAGGCCGCGCGGGTAACCGCGTATGGACGTGTTCAGGTAGAGCATTTTCGGAGCTCGCTCCACTAGCGCGAACGCTGGGTACAGTTGGAACAGAGCGCAATCGGGACTTCCCCAGTACTGGTGTGTCTCGCGCCACTCTTGACTGCTCGCCACCACTAGGGTTATCTCATCGCCGGCTAGAACCACAAGAGTCGGACCGCGATAGGCTAAAGTGTGATGTAGGAATCTGTTAGCCGCCAACCCGTGATCCCTTGAAGCGTATAGAGGTACCCAATGCGAGGGTACGGCGCAGACCAAACGCGCCAACCAAGCGGACGAAGCCAGCGTAGTCGCCGGGGGGCCTTGGGGCCGACTGTACAGTGGCGGGGCCGCACCGGCCAATAGCCACGCGGCGGAGGCCGGCAATAGTGCGTGCCCGCCGCCGTGAGTCTCCTGCCAGGCGCTCCGCTCTAGGACGGGCGTGGCCAACTCTAGCCCCGCCCCTCCGCCGTCCACCGCGCCGCCCCCCCTCGTCTCCACGTCCCTGTGCCTGGTGGAGATGACGTGCACGCAGTACCGGTGCAACGGGAAAATGAGGCGATGGCAGTGCTCCTCGAGCCAGCGCACGACGAAGCCGACGCTGTGCGCCTCCTTGGCGCCGAAGCAGCCTACTACGACGGAGGTGAGGGTCTTGTTGATCATGAGACACGTCTGAGGTCCGTCCGGATAGTGGTCCATGGACAGCTTGTACGTGGTGTACAGGAGGCTGCGGAAGCCGTCCGGTGTCACCGAGTTCTCCTCCGTCTCCATGCTGAACATTCTGCGAAGGAATGATCAGCATTTTTAAGTTACAAAATACTTCTTATATTAAAAAAGTAGCTATTTGTATTATAGAAAGGAAGAAAGCACCTAGCTCTTTTAATTTATTTATTTTTGTTATTATTTTTAACGACAAGTTTGGTCTAGTGGCTAGTAACCCTAGCTGTTAACCAAACGGTCTCGGGTTCGAATCCCGCTAGGGGCAAATGTTTATGTGTTTTACCTTTGTACCCGAGTCATTGATGTTTGTATCTATAAAAAAAAGTAATCTAAGTAGTATATCAACTGTCTGGTATCTATAATACAAGCCTAGTTGCTTAGTGTGGAATGTGTGAACATATATTTATTATTATTATTTCAACATAATATTGCAATTCACATACATATGGATAGAGAAGTAATTAAAAATTATTTTGTTACAAACTCCACATTCAATATATACTATGAATTATTAAAAATCTATGTACAAAGTAGGACCTTGAATATAATATTTGAGATTTCATTTAATTAAACAATCTGAACATTATAGGAACTTGGGCGAGTTCGATTTTTAGTATTCATATAGTGATATCTCACAAAATTTTAAGGAAACGGTTGATTATCATCCATAGACAACAATGCAAGTGCCACAAAAATTCACAAGATGGCGCTTTATTAAAGAATTATACTTGGTTTTTATGTAAGATTGCGTTTTTACAAGAAATACAACTAGCAAAACTTTATCTACATACGAGATTTCATATAAATTGTTAAAGGGAGGGTAAAAGTGCAAAAGAAAGAGAAATACAGAAGAAATGGAAAGCAGTCGGACGGGACGGAGAAAGAAAACTTAATGCCTACCTGACATATGTCTCAATGATATCCTTGTCGTCGAGGATGGCGAGAATCCTCTCGCACTGCAACCGGAACGTCGCCAGGGGGATGTGCTTGTTCTTGCATTTGCCTATCCTATGGATGTACTTGTAGAACTGTCGCGCCAACTCCGGATACATAGGAAACAGGTAGCTCTGAAAAATATACAAACATTAACCACCTACTTCATATTGAGTTAAACAGAAAATCTTAATCTTAATCAACTTAACTTACTGGTAACTTTCGTTCGTTCTTTCATCCCAATTCATTCTCACCAGGGAGCCTTTATCCTATCCCAGATCCTTAATCTTACTACAATAGCACACTTGCAGCACTTGTGGCGTTGATTGTTTTATATGCGACGGTAGCCACCTACCGTCAAGTTGACAATCAGCTTATCTGTCTACCTAACATAAAAATAACGCACAGTGTAACCTTGGGGCATAACACACACACTTTTCTTTTAAGACAGTGTTTTGCGAACTTTGGATAAGAATAAACAACATAGTTGGACTAACTGTGAATGATTTCTCCGTGACACCATTGACTCCATCTTCTTTTTGTGACCGTTGAACTAGCAACTGTGGACAAATTGGAAACAAATAAGTAACTACATTTTTTTTTATTAGTACCAGCAACTCTACTAACTAAACCACTCTACAATTTTAGTTAACAGTCAATTTAAGAAAATCACAATTTATTTTATGTAAAATGAATTATCAGTTTAATAAACCTTTTATTAACGTAAACAGCTATGACTTTTTACTTCTGTATTTAATAACAAATTATTTGTTAGACAAATATAAACACACATACTTAGTTAATCTACAATTATACATTTTCAAAGATTTTAAAAGATAAACTAATGACTCGGTGCAATATCAAATTGTTACATTTTTAATCACTTTTTCTGTAAGTACCTTACAAGTTAGTGATGCATGTTGTTTCTTCCCAATCTTACTCTTTTGTATACCAAATATTTTTAAATGTATATCATCCAAATGATCCATTCCATAAATACTACTAGTGTACACAAATTATTATGCATTCACTAATAAATATTTAAAGTGACTCTAACTATGCACAATCACAAAAACATTGAGATAGTTGTTTGCTGAAATCATGGTTATCTCGGTGATAGCACGGATAAGATTGGCTTACTTTGCTGGACAGCAAAATCAATGTCATTAACTGATTAAAGACAATTTAAAAACAGATGAATATAGCTCTTATCTCTTCTTACATTATGTTTAAAATATAAATATTTTACTAAGCGTACATTCAGTCCTCCTTTGGCCTTCCGTCATTTAAGGTAGGTCAATAATTTTTTAAACAATCCTAGTCAAGGCATTAGATACTGTAGATGATTCCATCTGTGCACAATTCAAATGAATATTCTGAATTTTGGATCCCATATACCTATTTGCTTGTAAAAGATTTTTTGCTATTCACGAGCTTTAATGTTATTAATACAGTTTTCTTTTTACAAAAAGTTAGTTTTACCAGCCAACCAACAGATATAGATATAGCTAGATAGCAAATCAAGATAAGCTATTTAATTTTATTTATTTATTTTATTTAAGATTAACTCTTGATTGATTTATTTATTTTTAAGACGAGCTCTATTGAGCGACTGTCTATAAAATTAATATAATATGATATAAGTATACAGATGAATATAAAAATAGATTGAAGAAAAATAAACGGAACAAAGTTTGGCTTTTTTTTAATTTGTCTTTACGACAACGGTTGGGAAACAACTGTGTTATAAACCAATGAAAATAAGGCCTCAGTTTACAATGTGCTTTTATATATACTGTACATGTTATTTATTTGCTTTAACGAAGTAATATAAATTAGCAATATTTTTATTAAACCACTGAAAAGGTGTAAATTGTTTTTATTTTAAATACTAGCTTTTGCACGCAGCTTCGTCCGCGTAACTTTATAAAATATAGCCTATGTTACTCGCTGATAATATAGCTTCCCAACAGTGAAAGAATTTTTCATGTCAGCCTATTTAATGCAAACAAACAAACAAATCTTTCCTCTTTTTAAAAAATTACATTGACATGCCAGAGTGGTATGTAGGTACATACATACATATTGCAATGTCACAATGTTGTTCACCTTTACTAACAATTCAATAAATTAACAAGTTTTTAACTTCATGTTATCACAATTAACTTAAGTGAAAGGTGCACACAAATCAGTGCAAGAGTTAAAATTTAAAATTTGTCACGCGCAACACACCACAAATTTATGAAGCCTACAAAATTTTCTTCTTGATGTTTTATAAACTTAATATAAATCCTAATAATATTATAAATGCGAAGGTTTGGATGTTTGTTACTCAATCACGCAAAAACGGTTGAGCAGATTTGGACAAAATTCGCCACATAGAAAGTTAATTACCTGGATTAACATATAGGACACTTTTTATCCTGGAAAGTACAGGGCGTACGAAGTCCCGTACACAGTATTAGTTTATCAAATTATTATAATATAACAATTAGAAACTATTATAGTAGGTATTATAATAATTTCGAGATTAGTTTGTCTAAAGTATTGTTAAAACAATGAACAAAACAAAAATTTGCAATGACTATTTGAAATTTAGAATAAAATTACGTCTGTATTTAACAGTTTCAAGTGCAAACATTGCGCGATGACCTCGTAATAAAATATTTATGAGCCTTAACCTTGCCGAGTTTCTCGACGGGTACCAATGAGGTCGTGGGTTGCTGTTTCTGGACATCCTGAAGGTCCGCTCCGGATCCGGAACGTGGGACCGAGCCCTTCTGAGAGCCCCCTCCCGGGGTGCTGGTGCCGCTGCCACTGCCCGGCTGATCACCACCACTCTTCAAATCGTGACTGTGATGGTTACCCATCACCGCTAAACTGACGCGCGCTTATGACGCAATTGTAATCAGGTGAAATCGCGCGTCACAATGTACACAATTGGAAAACTCCAGCAAGTCTATCACTGTTACAAGAAAAAACAAACGGCAATGAATAGTTGCTATGTGTTTAGCGAATTGCTACAAATAATTTATGACAACAACACTCAACAGCCAGCCGACATATGATTTAACTGACGGATGCAGTGACAATGACAATCTCATTCTGTCACAAATGTCATTGTGACATTTTCAATGCGTTCAAGAAAACAGTGAAGTGTCTGTCGACTTGACCTTTTTTTTACGATGGTTTCACGAAGGTTTCACGAACCACGCAACTTCATACAACTCGGGCGACTTAACTAGACACCCTGGCTCGAAACTCGGCCATCTTCCCACTTCCCCGCGTGGGGCCCCGCTCTCGCCGTGCGCGTCCAGTAGCGTTAGCATATCTGTTACGTGCATGTATTCTTCAGTTTGCGTTTCTTAGTTATTTGTTAGCTATTATTTGTTATTGTTTTTGGATTTTTGTTGAGTTTTAGTTTATTTTGTTACGTTTGGACTTTTAATTTGTTATTGTTGTTGAATTTTTGTTATCATATTACGTTTGGACATTTCCGTGCGTCTGTGGTGGTTGCTTTTTGCAAATATGGGTAAAACTATCCATAGTAAAGAGAGAGCCTTAATACTCAAGGTATTGGCTTTTTTTGAACGAGAGAAAGAAGTCAGCAAATTCGTGATTCAAAGATTGGAGGAAGAGTATTGGGAAAAAGATCGACTCCAGGAGGTCCAAGTAAGACAATTCGTTATATCTATTGGAGGAGAAGACAGCTCGTCGGACAGCGAAACGGAGGAAGACGACAATGACGATAGTGAGATTTCTGGTATAGAAGAATTAACTGATGATTGATTGTAAACTATTATCTATATAAATAAAATCAGAGTGTCTGTCTGTGATTTGCGAAAAACTGCCTCAAACTATGCTTAGAGTCATTCGCATGCTGTTAAAACGTAAATAACTTTTTTTTGAATTTTTGTCTGTCTGTCTGTCTGGGGTAATCTCAGAAACGGCTGAAGCGATTTCGATGAAACTTTGCAGACATGAAGAGGGGGTCGTCAGGAGTAACATAGGCTACTTTTTGTTTATATAAATTGTTGCACCCGGGCGAAGCCGGGAACGAGTCGCTAGTAATAAATATATACATATAACATTCTTTGTTTTTTATTTTCCAAAACTAATTAATTTTTCATCTATTTAAAGTATTAAGATAGTATTAAGATACCGTAACATGATTCACTTGAAAACATAAAAGTATAAGAATTTAACGTATTATCGCTATCGCAACGTGTTTTCAGATTCTTATTGAAATCAATGGCGATATCGAAAGCATATTTATAATAAAATACTAAAATATTTTACTTGTATTTTATTTTTTTTATCAAAATTTCATGGACTTTTTTTGCACTCAGTACTTTAAACAGACTTCAGTTGAACCAGGTGTCAAGTTAAGTCGCCCGAGTTATACTTACTTTCATACGAAACGCCAAGGCTAGGTTGTTAAGGCTAGGCTAGACTCAGTGATATGTTAGCTAGGCTAGGTTTGTATTTGAGGTTTAAAAAAAAAAGGATCAAAAGAATGCATAATTTACGTCTGTCGAAGGAATGAACCCTAAAAATGTCGATTAAATAACTCATTTAAAATGAAAAAAAATTTTTTAAAATTGTAACCTTTATTTACCTTAAGAAAATAGGTAGACCTAATTAATTGTCTAGTTATCTTAATACTAAAGTATTTTTTTGGTAATATCTATTTTAGAAATGTGTACGTAACAAATTCAAATCAAATCAAATCATTTATTTGCATACATGGGTGTAAAACCAGATACCATACAATAACAACGTCCCACCATATACTACCACATTTGGTGTGCAAAATAAAACATGTCAATTAGTTAGCTAAGTCAAATTATAACATCTTATTACATTAGTCAAATTTAAAATTTAAAATGCATCAGAACACTATTCTAAAAACGTGTCCTTTAAGAACTCATCCAGAGCATAATATGCTTTACCTACCAAATACTCCTTTAGTTTTTTCTTTATCAATTTAGTATCTGAAATGCAAGTAATAGAGACAGATATCTTATTATATATTTTAGGAGCCAGACAGAATACACTATTATGCAAATATTTAGTTTTGGATTTGGTTAGACTGAGGGTATGTGCTCGTCGCTGTGAGGCTATATTATTTTCATACAAATGTTTATTGTTTATTACATACATTACAACTTCCAATATCTACAAAGATGCAAGTGTCAGTACGCCCAGGCTTTTAAAGTATGGCCTGCATGACTCACGTTGACCAAGATTACATATGGCCCTAATGCACCTTTTCTGAGCTTTAAAAGCGTCGTTTTTATTAGTTGAGTTTCCCCAAAACATTAACCCATACCTAAGCGTCGATTGCACATAACCATAATATGCAATAAGTGCAGTTGGTGTACCTGAGGATTTATTCAATTTGCTTAATGCATACGAGAATTTGTTTAGTTTTTTGCAAACGCTTTCTACATGTGACTTCCATGTGAGTTTGCTGTCTATTTGCAAGCCCAAAAACTTTACTTCATCTGTTTTTTCTATAGTTTCGCCACGATAAAGAATGTTGATTGGATCATGATTACCCCTTATTCTGAAATCCATTGCTTTAGTTTTAATGAAATTTAATTTGAGGTTATTATTTTCCAACCATTGAACTATCCCATCCAATGTTGTACAAAAATCAGAATTAAAATTTGTTAGGTCTTTGGTTAAAAACAGAACAGTGCAGTCATCCGCGAACAAAGTCATGGGGTGATTGATATTTTTTGGCAAATCATTAATGTAAATTAGAAACAATAGAGGACCTAGTATACTTCCTTGTGGTACTCCATAGTTACTATATCTTGTACGTGAGTAATACTTCATTTCATTTAATTTTGAATTCAATCTATTTATTACAGTAAATTGCTTTCTATCTTCTAAGTATGATTTAAGGAGATTATATGCATTACCCCTTACACCATAGCGATACAATTTTCTGAGAAGCATTTCGTGACTCACCCGATCAAATGCTTTTGTCATATCCATAAAAAGCGCGGTTGCTTTATTTCCAATATCTAAACTGACCATTACCCTTTGTAAAAAGTCAAACAGTGCCATGTCAATAGATCTGTTCTTTCTAAAACCCTTTTGTTCATTAATCAAAGCATTGTTTATTTCAAAAAAAGCATACAAACGAGAGTAGATAACTTTTTCAAAGATCTTGGAAAAAACTGATAACAAAGCAATTGGACGATAATTCGTTAAGTTATTTTTGTCCCCTTTTTTGAAAATGGGTTTAATCATTGCGATTTTTAATTTATTAGGAAAAACTCCTGACTCCATACTTAAGTTTACAATATAACTGAGGACAGGTGCAATGAACATATTGATTTGTTTAATAATTTTGACACTAATTTCATCACTTCCAGTGCTACTTGTATTTTTTAGAGTAGTTATTATTTTAGAAATTTCATTTGGGATTGTTGGGGTTAAGAATATAGAACAGGCAGTACCAAAATTCATATCATATGCAGCATATAGTTTAAAAATATAGTTTAAAAACAACTACTATTCATTACATGTATTATATCAAGACACTAATATTATTTGTAAATATAATCGATTGTCTGGAAAGTTATTAAAATCATGCATAGATATTTGGTACTATTAAGTAAAAAAATTAAGTATTAAGTAATTTTTAATTATAAAAAGAAAGTTGTTTGCTAAAAATCAACTGGAACTTTTGTGGCAGGACTTTTTATCGCACTAACTATTTACATCACTGGAACATTAAAATTGGATGAATTCCTAATTTTCATTTAACTGAAAAACTTTCAGTGAAGAGTATCTTGAGAAACTTCCGGGCAGGCGACTCAACGAGGAGATACAGAGGCAGCGATGTGACGTAGCTCAGTGCAATCGTAATCGCCCAATGCTCAATCTGTAATAAATAACAATAAGGTACTCGGAGTCTCCTTAACGTAGGTAGGTACATATAGATATTAAGTAATGACTTCTCTTACGATATTGAGATGAGAGGTGTGTAGAAGTCCACCCAAAGCTATCTGCATCTGAGAAAAGCTCCAGTGCACCATGAAGATCGAGAGGGACATTCGACTCGGAATCTGCCACAACCTCCACGAAAGGAACTGCCAGAACACATCTGTAAACCAAATACTTTCTAGTGTCTGGAAATGGAACAGATTATTTAATTCTTGTCACGGAATACCATAATTATAATAGTACAAGTGTTCTTGTCAGCTAAAGTATTGAACATTCTTCATACGAGTATGGTAGGCCTTCTTTCCTACCTTCATCTATTCACAATGGTCCTGCAATTCTTCTAATATTATCTCTCTAACCGACACGGTATGTGGTTTCATATCTCGCCAATTGTCCTGTTCAATCCCGATTTGACTAATTCCGTCTCCGAGGTACTTAAACTTACAGAATGATGGTGAATGAATTTATAGAACTGTTAAAACTTTTATAAAGTTTATAATCTTTGAATAAGGGGAGAGTTGGTTATATCGTACTGCCATTTTAATCGTACCACTTCTAAATTTCCCACTTAATGGGTAATTTTTTCTATAAAAAGCAACACCAAATCGTGGCCCTGTCTTAGCAAGGTAAAATATGAAACTTTATTTTGCATATCCATCAATTATTGCAAGTCTTGTCATAGTCGAAAAAAGTAAAAAGTGGTACGATATAACCGACTCTCCCCAATATAAAAAATAAGTATTCGTAGGTATAATGTTTCTTCATTAACACTCAACACTTCTGCATAATTTTGAAAATATCTACAAATTCGTCTTGTTTGTTTAGTAAAAACTAGTGTGGCCTGTGTCTCCTAGTAAACCCATACATATTACGTGAAATATTATATTTACAATCAATTTTAGCAATGAATCCGAAGATGGCGGCGGATATGAAGACAGCATACAGCGATCGATCCAACGCCGCGTACACCGCCATCGACTCCCTCGAGTTGATATCTCTGATCCAGTAGCCGGCGAATGACCACAGGAGCATGCATGGAATCGACGCTCTGTGCATTGTTCGCATCCACTGAAACATTATCAAATTCAACATCATTTTCAGCATTTAGCAGTAGACTGCTTGGCGTACGACTTTTTAAGAATTAAATACACCTGAATATGAGTTACTTTTGAATACCTCATACAGATTTCACTTGGTTAACCTACATGGTTGGTTATATGGTTATATGACACTATTCCATTTAGTACATCGAAGCTTAGATAATGTTGCGACATGAATTGCAACCGCACATAATTCTCACATAAGCAAAATCAATTTGAGGTTGGACTTGAAACACTTACAAAGTACCGGTGCGGTTTGAACCCGATGTGTTGAACGTGGTGACAGAGGAAGGCCAGGAAGAGGCCGGCGAGTGAGGCTGGAAGACTACTCCACGGAGACGTATACAGCCATGTGAACGAGGGCTCGTTGTTGAACTGGCTGCGCAAGGTTCTGCAAAATCCACAATATATTTTTTTCAACTAAGGAACTCTATCCATTCTAATTGAATACGAAATAGGTATTTCTTCTCACTCAGGTTCTGTGATGAACAGCATCGCTTTGAGGTTCCAGTTGTAAGCGACGAGGAAGTTGACCGCGATGGATGAAATGAAGAGTATTGCAAGTGTTTTGAGCGCTGCCTTTACGTTCTTAATGAATAGTAAAGTTATTACAGCTGCGACCACATACAACTGCATATCTACGGCCAAGTACCTGAAATTATCACATTTATAGCTAAGTAGCTGAAATTACGGACTCTCCAAATGAACTTTCAACAGTTTTTTCACTCAGGGGAGAAATTTTCAAAAACGCTGAAATATGTATCTATTTATTTCTAATAAGCAGCTTGTATACAGCGAACTTTAATGCAAAGATATATTTATTATTTCGATGCTTGTATACATATATATGCATTTTTCTAACTTTAAAAATGACGGTTCATCCCTTATTTTATCCCTTTAGGGGTGGAATTTCCAAAAATCCTTCCTTAGTGGACATTTAAATCATGAAATGCATCTGTCAAAAGTTCAAGCGGCTTTTCCCTTAGGGATATGTCGCCTCATTGGGCAAGGTCTTATATATGTAATAAATAAATAAATAAATATCTTAACACATTCCACACAGCACAGCACCATCTAGTTCCAAATTAAGCAACTGTAGGCTTGTATTATGGATACCAGACAGTTGATATACTACATAGATTACTTTTTTTTTGTAAATACATACATATTATATAATACAAACATCCATGACTCAGGTACAAAGGTATAATGTTATACATAAACATTTGCTCCTAGCGGGATTCGAACCCGCGACCGTTTGGTTAACAGCTAGGGTTACTAACCACTAGACCAAACGTTGATGCGTTGATGATAAATATAACGGGTCTTTAGGGAAAAGTTCCCGCAAACGAAGACAGACGATAGTACCATAGATGATGGTCAGAAAGAAATCGATCCCTATGAAAGAAATCATTATAAAAAACCAGCAGTGAACACGAAACTCAAAAACAGCTCGGGATCAAAGAACGCGCGGGCGCCGAACTCCCGCCAAAACTGCTTACCGCTAATAGTATGGTGTAATTAGCCCAAAAAACGGCCTAACCTCAACATCCAAAGTAAAGGTATCATTCCAGCACCAAATTGTTCTATACAGTCCACATATTGTTTGGTAAAAAGTTACACCATTTTTAGCGAAGAACACCAGGGGCGGAGAAGTTCGGCTCATCTACATTGAATTGCAAACAAAAATGGTCTATAGCATAATCTTGCTAAAGTGAACGGTTCCAGAGTTACTGAGGGTGTAAAGTAGCAATTGTTCCTTTTTGTTTTAGATTTTTAAAAAAATATAACATTATCCCAAGTAAACTAATTTTACTTGTACTCCCCCAAACCCGACGCTAAAAATGGTGTAACTTTTTAATAAATATCTTCAATATGTAGGCTGTATAGAACAATTTGGAGCTGGAATGATACTTTTACTTTGGATGTTGAGGTCTGGGTCTAATTGCACCATACTATAAGCCGCGCACGTCCTTTCGGTTTCTCTTATTCATTTACTGAAACACAATAGCACACATGCTGTTATTTTATGGTGGTTTTCGTCTTCGTAAGGGGTGGTTACTGCAGCCAGAGGGGCTGCCCAAATGACTGCGAAAGGCAGTGTGCCCTGTACTTGCCAGATCCCGACTAGAGCCAACTGTTAAATCATTTCTAAAATTGGCCCTGCGGGTTAAGTCGAACCCAGGACTACCGAAACAGAGCTTTAAAGCAAGCTCGTCGAGTAATTTTTATTTTGAGCGCATGGAATACTGAGTTCTGAAATCGAAATCTATACTAGCTTTATTGTCTGGTGGCTCTAACCAATCTCTTGCAAACCCGTATATGTCAAAAAAACACATTTGCAGTTTTGTTTCGGTATAATAAGTATTCAATCTATTTTTAATTATTCAATTTTGTTTATTTATCTTATGATAGACAATTATTATGTCCTCAAGAAGGAGGAGCATCAAGAAGTAACAGCAGGTGTGTGTTACGTCCCGCAAATATCTGGTTTTTTTTAATTCTTAGATGATTTTATTACGCGATCGATTGTCTCATTGCATTGCGATATTCTTATTTAGTCGACACACGACATAACTTCTGCGTCTCTACGTAATCTTCGTAGCACGCAACTGGCTTAAAAACAACTGGCTAAATCGAAAACCTTCCGCTGGCGTTTATATTTAAATTAGTTTAATCAGTTTAAACAGGTTTTCTGATATTATTGCTTCCAAAAATAGCTTGTTCCTACGTCAGAGTGGCCTTCGATTATTCAGTACAGATTGGTATGTTGTTTATGGAGGCTTTCTTGGAATCAATATGTATAAGGAAATAAGTGCAAAGTTTACCACGTTTGTATAAGGCATTTGTCTTCAGAATAGACCAAGTTGTTTATGTAGAGGGCTTGCGTCCACCACTTGAGTCTACAGCGCTCTCGCTCCCGCCAGATTAGCGGAGCCCATAGGGCTCCGTCAGCCAAGCGCGGCAACCAAGTCGCCGCGGCTCCTACCACCATTAACTGGATCGGTGTCATCCTGTACAGACCAAATTATAAAATGTGTTTGTATAGTAACCAATAGACCAAGCTAAGTTTGGTTTAGGTAGCTGCCCTTACTGACCCGTCTTAAATTACCACCCTGTATACAGTCCCTGTACCCTGCACCCTGTATACTATAGTAGCAGTCTAATCATATTCAAAATATTGCTATTTGTGTGAGACAGTGACGCCTTTTCTACAATCTAGGTCGGCGTTAAAGGCGACAGTTACTACTCATCATATTGTGTATCAATATGGTGAGTGAAAATAAATTTACAGAGGTCAGAAATCCACAGTCCCATTAGCCAAAGGAGAACTGTGTAGATTGCGCTGACAATGCGTTATGCTACCTACCTAATTATTCGATCAAGTAGACATTGCGCCATTGTTCTTATGGAGAATTTCATGGGATTTTCTTCGGAGTGCACCAGTAAATTGTAACCGAGGAGGAAACTGGAGAGCACTATGAAGGTTTGCACTATTAAGGTACCGTTATGAAGAAATGTTGCCAGCGGGTGATGACTACTCTGTAAAAATTTACAACAACAATCTATACTATCAAATTAAATTCGTTTTTTTTAGTCAATTGCGATGTTCGTAATTCAAAAACAATTCTGCTCTGTATTTAGTAATGTAAATACATGTTATACTCACTTCTTCCAAAAAGTTCGGATTTTCCAAATAAGCCATAAAATGGACAAAGATTGAGTGCCCAAACATTACCATAATTAATGTTAAAGTTCTGTAAAATAAAAAAGAAAACTACCTTATACATTAGAATAAAACAGTTTTTGTGTAGGAAATTTACCCAGGCGCCAGGAAAATTACAATATATAGTCATAATTTACTGCATAAGACTTACTTCTAATCTCTTACAAAAGCCAATTCTTTTGCATTTACCACATGTACCTACTGAATGCAGATTCTATGAGAAAAAACTGGCAATAAACCTCATAGTTGTTCTTTCAACGTCAAGTTGCTAACAAGTATAAACTAATAATCAGCTTAAGCTATCAGTCCTAAACAGCTCCATTAGTTATACGATGCAGTTGTTATACGATGGATAACTTCTCTTTTATGCATAATTTCTCTTTCACTACTCTTTTAATTTTGAATAATGGTAGGAATTGTATATTTGGTCTTCATCTTCACTTCCCTTGGGACCAAATTATAGAAGTGTAGGTGTTTGGCTTTTTTCGTGCCTAAGTAAAAGTTGTTCGAGACATTTACGTCTTTCGAGTATATCAACTTACCTAATGCCATGTATCGGATTTAAAGCTGTCAGTCTTGGATCCCCATCTTCATTGTGACATGCTGTCAAACGTTTCCAGTTGGTAATTATAGACCAAGGCGAAAGGTAAGGGTTTGCTGAAATTCCGTTAATGTAATTAACTTGGGTAAATGTTAGTTTGCACAAGTAGTTAATATGTTTTAAGAAGTAGACCTACCTTTCTCTTCTGGATCCCGCAGTAAGTCGTACATTGTTCCAACAATGTTAAGGACGAGAACAATTCCTAAGATGCTTGCAAATATTACATCCACCACATCTATTGGTTTCCCCAGTGCAGATGCGGGTTCAAATCCGATTTTGCAGTATTCCAGTTCACTTAGTTGGACGGAAAAGTTGTACGCTTCCGACAAAAGAGTTTGCCCGCATTTTGCAAAGCGTTCTTCCATAGATCCTTTCAAATAGGGACATTGGCGACTGACGCAGATACCTCTATGTAAACGTAGGCGATTGAAATAATGTTTGTTTTCTGAAAATTTCTGAATATATTTTTTAAAAAGTTAGAAATATAAGCGGCCTTTGAATTTTGATTAGAATTGTTTGCAAGCTAAATTACTTTTGGTACTACATTCAATAGTGGCAGGGCACACTCAAATATTGGACAGTATTTCACACTATTACAGAAATCAGCACACGACACATGTGCGGAAGTGTTCGTGTGAATGAGTAAGGGATGCTAGAGCCCTTTCCCCTATTCCGTTCAAGCAACTTCCCTAACATACTGAAAATACCTAGAACCTAATATTTTTACCCTAACCAATCAAAAGTAGTATAACTTTTATTAAATAAAACAACAAAGAACAAAAGTAAAGCGAGTCAAAGAAAGGCAAAGGAACAAATACATGAAAGGTTACAAGAGAGTGACGTATTACGTATAATATTTCCTGTATCACAAAGTTTATAGTTGAAGATTACATTTAGTGTTCCATACTTACCTCCATTAAGTGAAGGGTTGCATTATTTGGTAGAGTTTCCGAGACATTAAAGCTTCCGAGACAGTAAGTCCCTGTGCGGTTAGAAGTACACTCTGCGTAATCTTCCAATCCGAATAGTGGAGGCAGCAAGTCTGGTTGGAAAAATTGCAAGTAAGTTGCTAATTTCCATTAAACAAAATCCGAATTTTCACTTAAATAAACTAACCAGTTGATTCTGCGGTCACCGCTGACGCTAACATTGCACAAATTACCCCTTTAAGGATGCACATCCTAGAATGGCTTGCTTTTAAACAGGCTGGTGTACGAATGAGGACATTTGGATATCCAAGGGTTTAATAAACAATCAGCCTGAGAAGTATTGTGACGCAAATACAATACCGGAGTTACCGGTTATTTTTTTGTAAATATTACATTACTTTTTTAAATCTTATTTTTATTTTATTTTCAGAGTTCCGCAAACCGGAACTCATTCATTTTATATTTTAATTAGATGACCTCACAGTCATTGCCCTGTCAATTTCATATGAAAATAGGATAAATGAAAAAAGCTCCGCTCTTTTCCCTGAGATGTTCCAGAAAAAATGTTTAAAAAAAACCTTGTCCTGACAATTACGACTACAACAAAAAATAGCAAAATCGGTCGTGCCGTTCTCAAGTAATTTAAATATTATATTTGTAACTAGTGGCCCGCTCCCGCCTTCGCCCGGGTTCAAAATATAAAGTTGGACCAAATTATTCATAGTTACAATACGAAGTTTTATCAAAATCGGTTCAGTAGATAGTTGAATGCATAAGGCCCAGCACAGATGATGAAACGTAACTGCAACGAAACTGCAACCTCTAGTTATTTTAGAGCAAGGAACATATATACTCTTTAGCAAGAGTTTTAAAGTTTCATTGTCAGTTGCATTGAAACCGTCTTGCAGGAAACTTGTGTTTGCGTTTCATCGGATTTGGCGCCTTTTTCCTTGCAACGAAATGGCCGACGACGAAAATAAAAACATCCAATTTGTATTAGAAGTTGAAAAGTATCCTTGCTTGTACAATACAACAGCAACACTATCAAGCTACTCTATCAGTTTTTTGTAATTCTTTGGCAGCCATAAACATACGACAGTTTAAATTCTTCTCAATCTAGGGATGTATCCACATAGTTCTTCTTTTACGCCTTTTACTTTGTAAGAGATACAAATACATAACCACAACTTCTTCATCACTTGAACTAGACATTTTGCTGACGTCTGTTCTTAAAGAACACAAATGATTGTGAGGTTACATTACGGCGTGTGTGGAAAACGATTGAAACTGGTTTGAAACTAATAATTTCAAAAGGGTTTCGTTGCAGTCGGGTTTACCGTCTGTGCTGGGCCTAAAGTGCTATAGGGCGAAGCGCGGCCTTCGACGCGCTATCACGCGCTATTTATAGATCAATGTTAAAAAATGGAAAATGTAAAAAAATCAACTTTCATACTAGGTAACTCGATCAGCTGATCGGTCATTTTGTATGGAGTCTTTTTTACAATTTCTATTTATTTACATTATCATAACATTTATATAGACATGTTAACATGACATTGTGTTTACCAGTGTTTACCAAACGCCAGGGTGCAAATGGTACTTATATCAAGCTTCCCACATCAGTCAAATTTCTTCATTCTAATTTAGACCTCATGTAAAACATACAAAGTTCAATATCAATTGGGATACATTTGACAGATTCGGCGAGTCGAAGTAAATGCGTATTTTCGATATCACTATCACTCGCTTACTGTAATGTTATTATCAGACTAAAAATTTTGCTAGCTAGGTAATTTTTGACGAGCTCTGACTGGTGAAAGAAAGTCGCAATCGCAATAGTTATGGCTAATCAAATCTTACTTTATATATCATTTTAATCAAAAGAAAAGCCGCTTTGCTTCATATTTACATGTTTACTCAAATATAATACTTAATCCATTGCGTTAAGGCTTACTTCCCAAAATTACGGTGTAGCGAGCGGTATAATTCAAAGCTCGATACGCGTAACTTAACATGCCTTTTAGAAATGCCGTGTTCGTCCATGGCAATTTGAACTTTATTTTTTATTACAAACAGGAGAATTCGTAATGATTTTCGGCGTGCATTTAAACGAATCAACAGGTACCTTTGGTAGTGGTCCGATACATTACTACACCAATAATCCTTAAAAATTACGTGTCACATGTTTGTCCGCGATGAGCTCCCAAACTACTGAACCGATTTTGATAACATTTTGTAACTATATGTAATTTGGTCCAACTTAAAAGATAGGATAGTTTATCTCATTTTGTTTATTATTTTTTTGCAAATTATATAATATTATTAACATAGCGCCATCTGTTGATACCTATTCAATCCAGCAATTATTTATCTGTGAGTTCCGTAAGAATCTAACAGATGGCGATGTAAGGTAATTTTATCAGCTGGATTGAGTAAAAAATTGCACCCGTGCGAAGCCGGGAGCGGGCCACTAGTAATCTATAATTATCTGTTTTAAGCAAAGATTTAAATCCTTGGTTTTAAGGTTTATTTCATGTTGAAACAAAAGTTACTATTCTAATGCCGGTCACTCACATTCGCGCGAATACGCGAACCCACAAGTGTAGGACGACATTTGCAAATGACTATGCGAAGTTTTTGCTACATTCGCGCTTTTCCGTGCAGTGTCGGTTTTTTAACGCACATCAAAGCGCGCGAACCTCAAACCTTCGCGTAGTCTCCCACACATTCGTGCAAGCATTCGTGCGACCAGTTTCGCGTACGATTGCGTATTGATTGCGTAGGTAACGGACATCTCGTTTACCATTTTCAGAGTTCGTATCGTGTACTGAGTGGCGTAAATTGAATTTGATCATGGATTGGACAAACACTAAACTGCACTAAAATCATCTTCACCTTCAACGCATTCGCATATGAGTATGCGAACCCATTTGCCTACTCGCTGAGTTTGCGAATGAATGTCACGTTCCTTCACATGCGTGCAAAGATTCGTACAATGTAAGAATGTTTGCACGCATGTCAGTGACCGGGGTGAGAGCCGCTCGTGGCGCGCCTTGCTTTGCTGTAACTCGACTCGACACATATGTACGAGGGGCACACTGAAATGATCGGGAATAAGAAAAACCACATGCACGGTATAGCTAAATTGTATTTTATTGTTTTTCGAAGTATTCTCCGTTCAACTTAATGCACTTTTCCATTCGTGCAAACCAATCATTAAAACAGTAATTCCAGTCTGAAGTTGATGTTGACAAAATGGCTGATTTGTACGCTTCCACAGCTGCTTCGGGATCTTCAAACCGTTGACCGCGTAATAAATCTTTCATTCTAGGGAATGTAAAGAAATCGTTTGGGCTCAGGTCAGGACTGTACGGAGGATGGCTCATCAGCACAACGTTTTCCTGCTTTAGAAAATAATTTGTCTTCCGAGCCGTATGGGAGCTCGCATTATCGTGATGTAAGATGATGCGACGTTTCGGGTTATTTTTTCGGAGTTCGGCTATCATTTCTGGCAAACAAACCGTGATATACCACTCGGCGGTAACCGTTCTGCGTTCCTGTAAAGGAATTGTAGCAACATGCCCCTTTTTCGAGACAAACGTAGCGACCATTTTCTTTGACACGCTGCGGTAGCGAACCACTTTCGTTGGTTTGACCTCGTCTTCGAAGACCCAAACTGCTGACTGATGTTTTCTTTCAGGTTCGTATGAATAAATCCATGATTCGTCACCTGAGACGATATTATAAACGACATTTGACTTCCCTCCGTTGAAGCGTTGCAGAGTATTCCGGCACCAATCTACACGAACCGCCTATTCTGGAGAACCCAGCGGGGAAACTAGCTTTCTTACACACAGCTCATTATGTAATATCGACTGAATTGCAGTCATTCCGTACTGATAACAGCCCGAATCTGCTCGTATGTCACATGACGGTCATCTAATATTTAATATTAGATGACTCTGCGGACTTTGCACTGGTCTGACGTATTTACTGTTTTGCATGTATTTTTGCCATTTACCCCAAAATTATAAATTTAATAGTTTAATACAAGTGTTGTGTATCTTAACTACAGTTTCAAAGATTAGTAAGACAAGAATTTATTTTACTACATTACTATATGTTGAAAAGACAATTCGATCTCATTTTATACAACGGCTGACTGAAGCGGGAAAAACAAAATAATAATAATTACGATGTCCGTTAAGCGTTCTCCTACTGCGTCAAGGTCACACTTGAGGACATCTCCTCCGAAACAATACGGATCTGACTCGGTTCTCAACCGACTGTCATTTGAAGATTCGCGGGATAGTTTTTCCAATGTTACGATTCGTTCAAAACCAAAGTTCACTGAGGTGCCCATGCCGTCAGAGACATGTTGGTCAGAAATTAAAACTATGTTTTCTGAACTTAAGGCGCAACAAGAGCAAAAGTTTATATCCTTAAGTGATTCCATATCTCTAGTTATGAATCAAAATAATGATATTCAAAAATCGATAGAATTTATGTCAAACCAATATGAAGATTTATCACTCAAGTTTATGATCTGCAACGTGAAAATATTGAATATAAGAACTATATTAAAACGCTGGAAAATAAGCTGGAATTACTTGAGAGATCGTCCCGCAAGTCGTCAATTGAAATACGCAATATTCCGAAACAGAATAATGAAACAAAGGAAGTAACTTTAAGTATTGTTAATGATATTGGCTCCGTCCTTTCACTGGACGATCCTATAAAAAATCTAGAAATAAACGATATATATCGTTCAAAATCTGAGTCAATAGTAATTGATTTTACTACTACAGGCAGGAAGGAATCTTTTGTTAATTCTTTCAAGAAGTTTAACAAAACCCAACGTGAAAATAGGAGTCCTCAACTGAATACGCAGCATATAAACCTACCTGGTCATCCAAGGCCTATATTTATTTCGGAGTCTTTAACATTCAAAACCAGAAGACTTTTCTATCTTGCCAGGGAAAAGGTAAAAACTAAACACCTCTATGCGGCTTGGACGTCGTTTGGAAGGGTTTATGTTAAAAAAGAGGATGGACAACCGCCGATAAGTATCAGCGGGGAGGATGAACTACACAAAATATCACTATGACTGGAAGTACCTATTGTTTTCTTATTTATGTACTTATCTTGTTTAAGGTCTAAGTTTCTGCTTCTAAAATTCATTGATTACCTGCTTTTCTATTTATTTTATAACAAATGCCTAAGTCAAAAGTTGCTATATTTTGTTATCTTACTTATTTACATATTTTTCAATTTTTCTGTGTACCCACTTTTTGGTAAATTTATGAGAATTCTCTGTTTCCTTTGTATAAACACCCCAGATTGCACAAGTTTTATGAATATCAATCACTTACCCGCACTTTCATTTGTTAAATTACCTATTTGCTTGTTTGCCTATTTTTCTGTGTACCCACTTTTTATTAATTTTATGGGATGTTATTGTTTCTACTGTACAAACTCGCCAAATTGCACAAAGCTTATGAATATTAATAACCAACCCGCACTTTCATTTTTGTATATATTATTACTAATTTTTATGATAGTATTATTGCATTACAATTTATTACAATATACAAGTTATTTTATCCCTAACATAAAACACGTTTCAGCGCATATTCGTGCCGTGCTAACCTATTTACAAATACACTACAATTACTCACAATTCATACTATATTGCTCACTAAATGCCCATTTACGCGTCACATTTCTTCTTTACAGGAGAAAATTCTATTCACTGCGCCTCTTGAAATCCAACACTTAAAATTCGATTGCAAAGATAATTTCATTGAAGGCTTGCAAGCAGGCCTTGACTCAATAATCGTTGCTAAATCGCTTACTTGTGATGTTGATGATGTCCAAGAGCATGTACCTAATGATATTAGTCAATTCAAAGTACTGTGCCAAAATATTAGAAGCATAAATTGTAATATGTGCAATTTTATGACTTCTTACAAGGCTGAAAACAGATTACGACATATAGATTTTATCTGAGTGTTGGCTTTTATCTTCTGTATGCCCACCTAATTTAGATAGCTATAATTATTTTGCTACTACTTCGCATAAGACTCAAAATGAAGGAGTGGTAATCTATTACAATAATAGACTAAGTGTTACATGTGAGGAACCTGACATCTCAGATGCCAATTGCCTTTGCTTGAAACTTGGCTCAGATACGTGTGTCATAGGTATTTATCGCCCTCCTGGTCAGATTGACACAAGTAAATTTGTCTCCTCTCTCAATCTGTTCTTGACTAAATTAAATAACTATAAAAATGTGATAATTGCTGGAGACATAAATATTGACATCTCTCTAAACTCTTCTGACAGACGTTCACCTGAATACCTCAATATGCTGGCAAGTCACTGCATCCTCCCGGGACATAACATACCGACTCATGGTCGAACGTGTTTGGACCATATTATGATGAGAATTAAATTGCATGCCACTTGTCTAGTTGTTGAGACTTCAGTTACCGATCATGAGACGACTGTCGTCAGCCTAAATTTAAACAAAAAAGCAAACTATACAACGAAACCGGGAGTGCGCATTGACTACCAGGGCCTAGACTCAGCGTTCCAGAAGATTGACTTTGATCCTGTCTTAAATTGTTGTGACGTGAATAAAGCAACGAACCTACTAGTTGATTGCATTAGTTCAGCTATCAATGAGAATTCACGAATAGCCAAATGTTGTAATAGACACAGAACTGCTAAACCCTGGATTACACCCGGTCTATTACGGTGTATGAGAAATAGGGATAACCTTTACAAAAAGTATAAAAGGGACCCGGAGAATGAAATCGTAAAGCTTACTTATAAGCGATACAGGAATTTCTGTAAGTCTCTACTAATAAAACAAAAAAGAGAATACGATAAACAGGAGCTATTGACTGCTAATAATAATAGAAGAAAACTATGGGATGCAATTAAAAACGTTACTGGATCTACCAAGGTATCTGGTGATCTTGCTTGCCTTGTCACCCCGGACAGTTCCCGACACAGTGTCTACGAAATCAATGAGTACTTTGCTGGTGTAGGTAAGACTCTAGCTGAACAAATTTTAAACTCCGACCAGTCTGATTATAACACCAATCGTTACTGTCCATCAGAATCGCCATCTGTTTCGTTGGCTTTCCTTCCAACGGATTACTCAGAAATTGAACACCTAATTCTGGGTCTAAGGGAAAATTGTGCGATAGGACTAGATGGCATCTCGAGCAAAGTGATTAAGAGGTACTCACTCCAGCTTACCCCCTCTATTACTCACATATGTAATCTTTCAACTTCTAGTGGAATATTTCCTCGGGCATTTAAGTCGGCTGTTATTAAACCAATATATAAAAGCGGTGACAGGAACTGCGTAACTAACTATAGACCCATATCCATTCTCACCACCTTGTCCAAGATTCTGGAGCGTCTCATGAACAAACGTTTAATAGGTTACTTAGAATCTAATAATCTTCTTTCACCGGCACAATATGGTTTCCGCTCCGGCAGGTCAACAGACGATGCTGTCCATGAATTAACTAACACAGTTATAAATAATCTTGATAATAGAAGGAAATGTTTGGCCGTTTTTCTTGACTTAGCGAAGGCTTTTGATACGGTTTCTGTCCCTCTTCTGGTTTATAAGTTAGAGAGAATTGGAATAAGAGGCCTTCCACTGGAACTGTTCAGGGACTATTTAAGCAACAGAACCCAACGAGTAAAGGTCCATCAATGGATTAGTGATGAACTTTCTGTCAACTACGGTGTGCCCCAAGGCAGTGTTCTCGGTCCCACACTGTTCCTCATATATGTTAATGACTTGTGCCGACTTCAGCTCCGTGAAGGGAGGGTCCTCACTTTTGCCGACGATACAGCTCTTGTTTTCTCGGGAGATGATTGGGAGGATACATTTCACAACGCCCAGCGTGGGTTTTTAGACGTATGTAAATGGCTGAGAAATAATATCCTGACACTGAATATCTCTAAAACAAAATTTATTACTTTTGCTCCTAAAAACAACCTCCTTCCACCAACATCTTTCGCTATATCAGCCCATTCCCAAACATGTCTTGATCTATCCATCCCCATATGTTCCTGTCCTGTCCTTCAAAGAGTAGTGTCTATTAAATACTTAGGGGTTTATATTGATCAAAACCTTAGTTTTAAGCAGCATGTCGATACTCTAACGACACGATTACGTAAAATGATTTATATATTCAAGATATTGAGACATATTACCGATCGACACATAATTAAAATGGTTTACCTTGCCTTATGCCAACCGCTGATTAGTTATTGTATTGGTACGTGGGGTGGTGCTGCTAAAACCCATCTGATCGAATTAGAGAGAGCTCAGCGTGCCATTTTAAAAGTCGGAGCCGGCCTGCCTTTTCTCTTTCCCACAGTTGGGTTGTACGAGAATTGGGATGTACTAACAGTTAGACAGTCTTTTATACTTCATACTGTTCTCAAACAACATTCTCAATTATCGTACAGTCCGGTTCTGGAGAGGGATAGACGTAGAAAGCGACTTATTTGCCCCTCCAGACAGTTCAACCTGAGAATCTCTTATAGGTTTTACTGTTTTCTTGGCGGATACCTTTACAATAAGATAAATTCTATTATATCAATATATCCTCTTCCTCTTGTTAAATGTAAGGCGGCAGTCACAAAATGGCTTAAGAGCTTGGATTATGAAGAAACGGAAAAAATTATTCGTCCACTCTTTAATGTATTTTAGTATTTGATAATTAATTTTTTGTAATTTTTTTTTGTTATCTTTTGTAACATTAATCTTTTGTTATTATTTGTAATCTTTGTATTTAGTCTTAAAAATTGTATTTGTTTGTTTAGTTTATTTTTCTTGAAATTTGTGGGTACTATGCTTTGTGCAATTTCTGCGGAGTGGGACCTGGTGACCTGTAACACAGGTATTTTTCAATACCTACCACGGGCACCAGGCTCTCATACAGTTACAACCATTGATTGTATATGTTACAATTAGACTAACATTGTTTGTATATTTTGTGATTGTGTGGAGCTAATAAATGCATTATTATTATTATTATACACATTTATTCATTTATTTTTCTTAATTCTAGGTTTTTTACAATATATATATAAAAACAATAAATATTATAAAAAACTTAAAACTAGGTAGCCGCTGGTAGCGGGGTAAGGCCCAAGCTACCGGTGGTTAGGGCTGCAGACTGAGGAACCTCCTGACAATACGTGCCGTGTCAAGGAGTACCGCCTTCTGAATTTGTCCCTTGATCCAGCCATCTAGCGAGAGCCTCTTGAGGTGTTGGTCGAGGCTCTTCGCAATAAGACCGTTCGCCGAAACGACTATCGGTACGATGATTGTCGAATCGACATCCCACATGGCGGTCACCTCGTGAGCCAAGTCTAGGTATTTGGACAGCTTGTCCTTCTCGGCTTTCACGAGGTTTTCGTCATGCGGAACAGCAATGTCGACAAGCATCGTCCGCCGCTGGGATCGGTCAATAACCACGATGTCAGGCTTATTGGCGACAATAGTCCTGTCTGTGATTATCGAGCGGTCCCAGTAGAGCGTAGCATGACCATTTTCGAGAACGGGCATAGGTACGTACTTGTAGTACGGCACCTCAGACTCGATAAGACCGTATCGAAGGGCAAGTTGCTGATGAATGATCCTGGCTACTTGGTTGTGTCTATGCAAATACTCGCCGTTAGCAAGATGACCACAACCGGAAATAATATGCCTGAGTGTTTCTCCAGGACGGCGGCATGCCCGACATATGTCGACCGTACCGTCCTTCAGGATATATTTCCGGTAGTTGTTCGTCTTGATAACTTCGTCCGCAATTGCACAGACAAAACCTTCGGTTTCCCCAAACAGGTCACCGAAACGTAGCCAGTTCACCGACACGAGCGAGTCTACATCAGGTCCCGTCAGGGCCTTGTAGAATCGCCCATGCAGCTCCTTGCTCTTCCATATACCCTTACGATCTTCAGTGCTCAGAACTACTAGCCTACGCCAGTTCTCGTTTGCCAGAGATAGTGGCGTGAAGTTTTTGTCGATTGCTACAACGTCGCGTTGTATCCCACTCTCGTTGTTTAGGAAATATTCCCTAAGACTGTACACCTCACGGTTATGAAGGTTCTTGGTGCTTAAAAAACCGCGACCCCCTAATTTTCGTGGGATGTACAGTCTCATAACAGATGAGCGTGGGTGTAGCATGCGATGCGTTGTGAGCAATCGACGAACCCTCCTATCTAAGCCATCGAGCTCAGTTTGAGTCCACCTTAGTATGCCAAAGGAGTATGTGAGTAAGGGCATAACCCAGCCATTAAAGGCGCGTACCTTGTTACCTCCTGATAAAAGACTGTTAAGAACTTTTATCAGGCGATTAAAGAAACGTGTCTTTATTGTCTGTTTTACTTCCTTATCACTAATACCCAACGACTGTGACATACCAAGGTATTTGTATGTCTCAACTTCGGAGAAGGATCTAAAAGTCATTGCATTTGAAAGTTGTAAATTTGGAGAATTTACAACTTTCCCCTTCTGAACATGCATGACCGCGCACTTATCTACACCAAAATCCATCCTGATTGCGTTACTGAAACACTGAGTTGTTTTCAGTAACTCTAACAGGTCTTTGGGTTTTGGTGCAAATAGTTTAAGGTCGTCCATGTACAGAAGGTGAGAAATGACTTCACCCCCTCTCCGCAGTCTATAGCCTAGCTTTAAATTTCTCAGTATAGTACTGAGAGGATTTAAAGCTAGGCTAAACCACAATGGACTCAAACTGTCGCCTTGGAAGATGCCTCGTTCTATCTTTATCGTGTCTCGCAGACCAGCGGCGCTTCCCCAATATCCAGGTTGACGAAGGACAGTGGTCCACTGCCCCATACATATAGCTAAGAAAGATCTTAGAGTCGTATCAATTTTATATAACTCTAATATCCTTCTCAGCCACGAGTGGGGCACCGAATCGTAGGCCTTCTTGTAGTCAATCCAGGCTACCGAGAGAGCCCCGCTGTTACGCCGGACACGCTGGCAAATGGTCATATCTATGAGGAGGAGCTCCTTAGTACCACGGGACCCAATCTTACATCCATTCTGAGCTGTGTCCAAAATTTTGTTTTCTAATATGTGTGAATTAATTTTTGTTCTCAGAATAGATGTAAGTAGTTTATAGATGGTGGGTAAACATGTGATAGGTCTGTAATTTTTGGCTTCCGTGGTACTACCAGATTTATAGAGTAGAGAGGTGATACCAGTTGTCAAAAAGATTGGGAGAGTACCTAACTCTAGTGCTTTTTGGAACTGCATTGCCAAGCATGCGTGTGAACATGGAAACATTATTATTATTATAGTTCGCACAGCTGCGATGTTTTCAGGCGTGACCGCTGTTCTTGGTCGACCTGCAGAAGAAACAGTGCTGAGCGACACACGACCGCGTCGGAACTCGGCATACCAGCGGTATATTGTCGTTTGACTCGGTGCTTCAACATCATAAATCGAAACAAGTTCGCTGAGACATTTATCTTGAGATAAGCCGCGACGAAAATTGTGATAAATTATGGCACGAAAATGTTCACGCGTGAGCTCCATTTCTGTTAACGACGTGTCAACTTTAACCAACATACTTTTTGTTTTTAATCATTTTTTTTAATTGTTTGAATGTCATTAAGATTGTAAGAGGCCAGTATTCAAATTCTAAAAAAGGTTTTATTGTAACTCAATCCGAAATATTCTATTCCCGATCATTTCAGTGTGCCCCTCCGTATAAGAAGAGCTCCGGATGTCATACAAAATGTATGCAAACGGGAGCTCTTTTACGTGAGATTGAGTTATAGGTAACGCAAACCCTGCACACATGGTTAAGACGCCTGGATCTGGTTAAGACAGACAGACGGAAGCGACTTTGTTTTATACTATGTACTAGTGGCCCGCTCCCAGCTTCGCACGGGTGCAATTTTTTACTTAATCCAGCTGATAAAATTACCTTACATCGCCATCTGTTAGATTCTTATGGAACTCACAGATAAATAATTGCTGGATTGAATAGGTATCAACAGATGGCGCTATGTTAATAATTATATATGTTGCAAAAAAATAATTAAAAAATGAGGTATAAACTATCCTATTTTTTAAGTTGGACCAAATAACAGATACTTATGAAGTTTGATCAAAGTCAGTTCAGTAGTTTCAGAGTTTATCGCGAACATACATCGTGACACGAGATTTTTATATACATATATAGATTTACAGTGATTTTTAAATTTTCTTGCACTTTCAGCGCTTCTATTTCTCACTATCATCCCTCCCGGAGTAGCGCGCGTTTCTAGATAACCTTGAATCGAGTCTTCATCTTGCCTGCTGCATTTTACTATGAAAAAAAAAAAATCTATGTAACTACTATAAATAATATTTTTAAAATATTCTATGTACTTACATATTTTGTGAATTTTACTGTAATTCAATTTCTAACGCTGTTATTTCACGGTGAAATTCTGTAAGGGGGTGGTTACTACCCAAATGACTGCGAAATGCAGCGTGCCCTGTCACTACTTAACGTCGCGTCGGTACTTCTTGCTTGTGCTAAACGCCTACTTTTTTTAATATGCGCTCGCTGTATATAGAGAAGGTGTTGCCATTCTTTTGACTTGAGGCGCTAGAAATAAAATAGCGATGAACCAAGCAAGACAATGCGCAACAGAACACGGCAGATGTCCAATAGGGCGTGACGATGTTCACTGTCGCAACCACATAGTGGACAGGGACTTAATTGCCTTCGCTTATAATGAACACAGTAGCAGTGAACCGAGCATCAGGTTTACGAACTTATTTTGTAATATTACGGACGACATTTCACTCATATTCGCAAACATTTTAGGTATCATCAAATCGTAAATAAACAGGGCCGTTCCAATTGGCTTGTCACGAGCAACCTCAAGAAGAATGTAAGATAAAGGAAAATGGGGGGACTCTTTTATCACTTTATCGGAAACGGTAGTCTTCTATGGTTACGGCTTCCAGATGCCAGTCCAGTTTATCGCTGTACTCCAACTGGCTACTCTCGCCTAAACACAAATGCAAAACCGCAGAGGTCTAGATTCTATAGAACATTCAGAAGAAGACCTAATCTGGCCAAGAAAGACCTAGCCTGGCAAGCCGTCTGGCGTCAGTAACCACCCTGATACATAATGTTAAATTGCTGACTGATTTTAGGAAAAGAATAAAAGAATTTTCCATGTCAATGGAAAATTTTCAACACAGTTTACAGAATTTTAGAAAGGAAACATTGAGTATTTTGATTTCATAAGCTATTTTATGTTTTAATATGGTTTTAATAATATTGGTGTTAATATGGAAAGTTGAAATAAATAAGGATGCAATGTGCGTAGTTTATATTAACACAACGAGGCCCATGAAATAGAAGATCAGGAATAGAATTATTCAAGACATAAGATCACCGTGAAATAACAGCAAGTGTGCTGTTGTATGGCGGTTAGTGAGTAAGGGATGACAGAGCCTATTGCCCTATGTCTTTCAAATCTCTCGTCCTAATATAGACAGCAGTTCACTTATAGCACCTGTGGTGTTACTTGAGTTATAGGCGACGCGACGGTAGTCACCTAATCATCAAGTGGACTGTCATGTCGGCCTGTCTGAAAACCTTATAAAAATACTAGCTGACCCGGCAAACGTTGTTTTGCCAAAAAATAAAAAAGTAAAATTTTTGGGGTGGACCACCCTTAACATTTAGGGGTATGGAAAAAATGATTCTCAGACCTACCCGATAAGCACACAAAATTTCATCAAAATAGGTCCAGCCGTTTGGAGGAGTTTGGCAACAAACATCGCGACACGAGAATTTTATATATTAGATATAATAATAATTCTGAGCATGTGTATAATATATTATAGAAATAATGATAACATTGTTTTTAAAATTACCCTTGAAAGCTAAAAGGTAAGAAGAGGCTCTTAGTAATTTATGACCAAAGTTTTTTATGTCCCGTAGTAAAATGCAGTCAATAAATTAGATTTATATTCATTGGGTCAATAGATCATTCTCATCGTCGTCTACAATACTAACATAAGATAGGTTAACTATAGTGTTTATTTTAAGAAATAATTGTTGAATTAAATAATTTAGAACTCATATTCACATGTAAATTCGACTACGACCTACATATTATAGGAGTAGGTGTCTCTCATTGCTTATGAGACCTGCTGCCGACCATAGCCTTTACTACAGCTGGCAGAGAGAAGTTTAGTCCAATGGTCGCTCAGTTCGCTGCGACAGAGTGTGCTGTGCGCTGTCACGAGTGACACTCTGGAGTTGCTTCCTTACGAGCCACCCGGTGGAGATAGCTCCCGAAACAGCCATGCCCCAAGAGCACCTGCATCAGGCGGAACGTGAGAGCCCGTGTCTCCTCTGGAGCCACTCGACGAACACTGGACGAATAGCTTCTACGGTGCGGTAGCCGGCACTAGGCTCGGCCAACCTCTCACTCCATTTCCGGGGGAGGTTTTCGCGTGCACGCGAACGGATTCGTAAAACAACCTCTTGCTCAGGCTAAGTTCCCTGAGACCGTACATCTGCAATGCCCAGATGCGTAACCCCGTCGTCGCCCGCGCCACAACTATATTCACCATTTGACCATTTAATAAATAATGTAGTAAATGAAAATGTCCGAGATCAAGCAGTCCAGGCGAACAGGTCTTTCATGATAAAGTTACCGGGCTACAGTCGAGCGCCTAATAATGGGTTAGGTCCTAATATGCTGGATGCAACAATAGGAATTTGCAAAGAATATCGACATAAGAGCTTTAGTTCTCCAAAGAAAATGCTTCTATAACGCACGTGGCAACCGCATATGTGAAGAACATTCTTTACACAATGTATGGTAAGACATTGAAATAAATACTCGCAGGATACTAACCGAATTTTCACCTGCTCATTTATAAAAGAGATGATATACATACATCTCAACGACGTTTAAGGTTTTCCTAGACTTTGACGGACTTGCCTTTATGCGTGATGCGGGTTTTCATTATTACATAGGTTTCTTGAAACTTCAATTTCAAGAACTGTTACAATACAATTCTCTCATACTGTTACAATTTCAACTTGTGAATTAGACTAACACGCTCATAGCGCTGACAACGATAAAGAGTAAAAAGAGTATTTTTCGTTAATAACTTTGTTATCTTTAATTCTACTTCTAAAAGTCAAAAGATCAAAGTTGTAGAGAATTCAATTTGCAAATATAAAAATGTTTATACAAATTTTCTGTGCGACAAATAGTTTACCCGATATAGAATTAAAACCATTCGCACCCCTTTTTACAAGATGGCGGCTGCGAGACAAGGGTGGCGACTGCACAAACTTTGATATAACTTTACATTAACTCCCTCTTGACATTAAAAAAATAAAATTGCATGCTCTGACAAATGCAACCCCAAATTTAACTTTTTAATGTATTAAATGATGATTAAATGAATCTTCTTTCAAGCATGTTTCTCGAAGATGCAACCGCTGAGAGCCGGCAGACCAACTTTTTTTATTGTCGGAGATGTCATTCTTCGAATATTTATCAAAACTACCCCCTATCGTTTTTTTTTCTGAAAAAATAAAGCTTCTTTCACTTTTCTTGAAGACGCATCCACTGAGAGCAGGCAGACCAACATAAATCAGCTTAGGGAACCACTCTACAACCCATAAAAATAAGTCTACCCGTATCCATGATCGTTCTCAATTTTGCTCCCACCTCTTATACTATTAACTGATCATAGATTAGTCAACGATATAATAGGTCGTATACATTTAGTTGATGATTATCAAAACAAGCTTAGTGAATTTGTTATCTCTGAAAATCTTAATAGACGTAGGGATACTTTTCAATTTATGAATGCTGAAGTTCTGGGAGTAAATGCGTTTCCAGTGCTGAGTGTTATTAATTAATTAATTAATTTAATTATTTACGCACAATATGGTCCAGTGATCGTCTGTCCTTTCGGAATATAATCAATAAATGGGATTCCTTCACTATCCCAGAATACAGAGGCCATAACTTTGCCAGCGGTAGGAGCAATCCGAAATTTCTTCATTGGCGGAGATGACGGTCGTTTCCAAAACATACTTTGTCTTTTAGTTTCAGGATCGAAATGGTGAACCCATGTTTCATCCATCGTAACAACACGACGACAAAATTGATCTGGATCACGCTGTAACATTTCGAGACTACGCTTTGAAATTTCCAAACGACGCTTTTTGTTTTCTTCGGTTAACATTCGAGGTACCCATCTTGCTGACACTTTTCTGAACCCAGTGAATCTGTTAAAATGGATTGAATGCTAATAAATGAAATCTTCAGAATCTCAGCTAAATATTTAATTGTTATTCATCTGTCTTGTAAAACCAAATTCTCAACTTTATAAACATTTTCTTCCGTAACGGAGGTTGAAGGCCGCCCGGAGCGATGATCGTCTTCACAGCTCGATCTACCCCTTTTAAATTCAGAAACCCAGTAAGCAACTGTTGAATAGGGTAAAACATTATCCCCTGTTTGCTGAATATTCAAAAAAAATTCTTGCGTTGACGTTGAGGTAGATAATTTATCACTGTACGTAACTCGATTTTTTCCATATTAGAATATTTTGACAGCTCTTTGCACTAAATAATTTATTAATTGCGAACGATAAGATCAAATAAAGTGAAGTTCTGCATAAATATTATGCTATTGACACTCTTTTAAATAAATATAAAATTACCCACAAAATAATTACATTTGTATGCACTTCTAAGAACTTTTTGATTCACCCTCGTAAGATTGAAAGGAATAACAATACAAAAAAAGAGTAGACACGTGTCGCAGAAATTAAACAAACACTATCATCGTTTTTTATTATTGTTTTTTAATTATATACTTAGTTTTAATGTTTAAGTGATAATTGTCGATTTAATAACACTAACTTGTAATTTCAATTTATTACGTTCTTCTTTTGTGATTCACAGTTGAATATTTTAATGAAATATTCATATTCTATGTATACGAAATAAATTATGGAGTCACAAATTAAATTATTTTTACTAGTTTCTGCTTCGCTGCTTCGATGCAGTTTGTTCGTATTTTACAAATTTTCTTTTGCAAGGCCTTTACCCTTAAACATTTAAATGATGCTCATCCAACTACAATCGTAAGTTATTGTAAAAATACCCATTTAGCCAAATTTCGACAAATTGGGTCAAATTTGTTGAGATCATTGGATGAGTGGTAAGCGCTCTGTTTTAGAGTTCTCGGGTTTGATTCCCGGCAGGGTTAATTTTGGAAATGAACTTTTCAAAGTTGGCTCTGTTTCGGATCTGTAAAGTAGTGGCCCCCGTCCATAAACGGTCACGCTAGAAAGTCGTTGGGTTTTATTAGCTGGTACGAATCCAGCATTGGGTAGCCAAGAGGATTTCCCAACGTGAAACCCCCCCTTACAGAAGACCACAGTGAAATAACCACACATATGTTGTAGTGTTTCGTTGAGTATATAAGTTATCCAGTGCCTATTTCCCTATCCCTTCCTATGTCATTACTTATCCTTAATTCTATAATACTATAGTCGGAGTACCTACCTGTGGTCTTTGTCTGTTGCTTGTCTTTAAGGCTACAGTAGCCACCTACCAGGTATAACTTGGGATTTTTATAAATAAATATCCTCACACATTCCACACAGCACCATCTAGTACCAAAGTAAGCAACTAATGCTTGTGTTATGGATACTAGACAGTTGATATACTACATAGATTACTTTTTTTTGTAAATACATATTTTTTATAAACACCAAACATCCATGACTCAGGTACAAATAAAATGTTAAACATTTGCCCCTAGCGGGATTCGAACCCGCGACCGTTTGGTTAACAGCTAGGTTTATTAGCCACTAGACCAAACGTGTCGGATTGAACCAAAGTTGTGTGTGCTAAGTCATTGGAATAAAGTTAAAAATAACATGTTCAGGAAAATATCCTTTGCATTACCGTCAGTCTGCGCCGGCCCTTATTGTGCAAGTACCTTACTTACGGTTAAGTTGGACATAACTTATAGCCTTGTCACCGTATCACGTGATAAGGTCAATGCAGGGAAGTCTGGCAAGTCAAATACTTTATTAATTACCTTAAAAATATTTATTATTATATAACAAACTTACCTTGATGCTTTAGCACCTCGAACTTCAGCTGAATTAAACCGTATATGTAGTTTTACTTAAAAATCAGTTAATCCATAATTAGGTAGGTACACATGACTAAGTACAATAAAATAAGTTGTCAAAATAATTTTGTTAGCATTAAATTTCAAATAGTCAATTCACGTGTAGACGCGAATTGAATATAAATATCTAAAATCTGATGCAGACGTGAAATACATTAACATTTACTTATAAGTGTAAAAGAAAATCGTGACGCAGACGTTCTATTCTAAAAATAATTAAAAAATTAACAATTTAATAAATTGTTTATATAATTATATTTTTTTATTAAAAAAATCCAATTTTGTAAGAATTTACCCTTTAGGGTCTAATAAAAATGCTCATATACACTTTCCCACTACTTAAAACATTTTTTTTTTAATAAATATATTTAAAAAATTAGTGGAATAAGAGCACACTATGTTTCGCATTTATTTGGACACCATGTTTGGCGGTTGTAACCACCCCCTTACAGAAGAGCACCGTGAAATAACTTGAGTTTCGGTGAGTGAGTAAGGGTGCTAATTCGAGGAGCCTATTGGATGAGTGGTTTGAGGTGCTTACGCTCTGTTCTAGCTCTGGGGCGTAGCACTTGTGCCGTTTCTTGTATTATAGGCGAAAAGTATGAACACTTAAACTTTAGCAAAAATAGCTCAATAGGACAAATGCTCAAAAGGCAAACCCAGGTTAGAATACCCGTGGGGTTTGCTTCTTTAAGTCCTATCGAAGTTCTTCAAGTGCTACGGAAGAAGTGAAGATCACAAGTAATGTACTCATTAAGCACTATTCTCGACATTCAAATTTTATGGTCCAAGAGCTAGTGAACCATCCTAGTAACGGTATGTCTGTAAGGCTAGAAATTCTTATAGTGATGAGTCATAGAATGCAAAGTACGGTAACCATCACCTGGCACGCATCAGACCTGCACGTCATCAACCCCTATATTTTTGAAAGTGTAGATCAAATTAAAAAAAAAAAACTTGTTGCTGTAAGCTTGAAATTTTTATACGATTTTGTTCATTCATTGTGAAGTTTAAAAAAAAATTGACAGGCGTTTTCGATGAGCACAAGTACCTGACAAGTGAACCGAAAGGTGTGTAATATAAAATAAACTTTATTCTAAAGTAGGTACAATGACAGGCGGTTCTGGCTAGCAGAAGTCCTCGACAGGTAAGGGGAAAGATGCTATGGGAGTGCAAGTAAGAGCCGTAACATGAACTCAGTGGTGTGACTGCGGTTATCAGTTTACAATTTGAAGGATTCGAATTTAGGAAATTGGAAAGTGTAATCGCAGTTAGAACAGATTGGATCCAATTTAGATTTTATCTGTTTTCAATTCTATGTCTTCTATGTCTAGTATGATCACTAGATCACTACTTAGGTTCCTAAATTGGAATCCTTCAAATTGTAAAGTGTGGTAACCGCTTTATAACAACTATTTATTTATAATTTCAATTATATATTAATATTAATTGTGCGGTTATTCTTGTACGATTTATACATGCGTGTGTTTTGCGAATTATTTTATAGTTTGAAATTTTAACTATTAATAGTGATTGTGCAGTTATCCTTGTATATTGGTACTTTATATTCATATTTAAGTAAAAAAGAGGAAAAAAATCCTTAAGTATCGATTATTACAAAAAAATATTCTATTTCAGAAGGCATTTGCAGCATTAGGAAATGCTGAAATTATAGAGAAAAGATGAGGTCCAATACTTGAAAAGTTTGTCTTGTTTGTCACATGTACATGATCAAATCTGCAAATTTAAATGAAACACGATATGAAAAGTTTATCACCATATAAAACAAGTGGTAAAATACTTAAAAGTGCCAACTAGGGAATGCAATCTTGGACCAAGATTGACTATTCAAGATCTTGGCGTCTTTTTTCTGAATCAAGATTGGTCAGTTGAGATTCGGGTCGAGATCTTGGTCGCGAATCAAGATTTTCGGGATTTTCGAGATTGAGCAGAATAATTGAAAAAAATGCGTTTTTTTTGTATCAAATACTGCAAATTGATAGTAACCAGTATTTTAATATTATGTAATATAATTAAGTATATTTTTCAAATTAAACAATATTGTATGAACACAATACTCAAAGTTTATTTTAAAAATGAACAAGAAACAATCATCATTTTAGTGACTTAAATGAAATAAATGCAATAATGCAATGAGATCACAAATTATAACTTATAATTTACGTAATTTAATGAAGAACAAAAAGTTTAAACATTTTGAAAATCCTTTTGAAAATGACTTCTCAAGAATCACAGTACGCTTAAGGCTTATCCTTCCAAAAAATTAAATTTTTGCTACATTTTGTAACAGTATTATTCATTATATATACGCCTTTTCTTCAGCGAAAAAAATATATGTTTATCTACAAGATATGAGGAATGATTTGTTGGGATTAAAATTTTTATTTTATTGAAATTGATTCAGGAAAAAAATTCTAAACTCACCCCTTTTATTTTCAGTTATAACAATCTCACTTCTACAATATTTATCAAAAGATTATGAAATTTTGTACACTTATGAAGATAACAATGTAGCATGATTTGTTGAAAGCGCTTTTTGAAAATTCGTAAAATTGAATTTTATATAATGTTTTTATCAAAAATATTTACCCACTTACTCAGCGCTAGCCCGTTCTCGTCTATAAAATCAGTGCGGGGCGAGTCGTGATGCTAGACGGACCTGTGCTGCGTTGCGCTTCATCAAATTATTAATTTTTACGTAATAAACAAAGAATAAACATTTTAGTGGCAGAACAGACAGTGCATGATAGTGTATATATATGATACTTTAATAGGTTTTCTTTTTTTTCTTTTTAATTAAATCTTTAAAAAACTAAATATAAATTATGTTGTAATATAATATTCAATTAATAATTCATCTGTATATATACTTGTTATCTAAATTTAATAAAGATAGGAAGTAAGCAAAGGAGGCAAAAGCGTAATATATCAAAAATAAACCAAACGAGGAAGGAAAGTTTTCATGAATTTTAATTAATTAAATTAATAAATACTAATAATTATTAATTAATACATATAAATTAATAAGCCTAATAAATAAATAATAAAGCCACTATAAAGCCGGATTCCCACTCACGTACCTAGTGACTCATCGAATTGTTCTCCTAGAAGGAGCGGTGGGGGGTTTCCCTATTGTAAGTGGTCGCGTAGGGGACGCCCCCGTGACCTCCAGAAAAATCCGATATCCTCGGTACACCGTTCTGGTAAAAAGTTGGTGAGCGGTTCTCGGAAACTATGAGGGATAGAAGGGTGGCGTTTGCAGAAAGTCATAGAGGGTGATCGGTAGTCACCAAGGAAAGTGTCATCCGGTCTACAGGGGCACCAAAAAAAAAGCCCCCTCCTTGGACCCCCCCGACCATAACTCGAAAACGGCGCGTCACAGCCGTGTCGTGTTTGGGCTCATCGGGAACGTCTCGACGAGATAAAAAATTTGACGCCCCCCTCGGACCCCCCCGACCGTAACTCGGAAACGGCGCGTCACAGCCGGGTCGTGTTTGGGCTCATCGGGGACGTCTGGACGAGATAAAAAAATTGACACCCCCCCCCCCGCGGACCCCCCGACCGTAACTCGGAAACGGCGCGTCACAGCCGGGTCGTGTTTGGGCTCATCGGGGACGTCTGGACGAGATAAAAAAATTGACCCCCCCCCGCGGACCCCCCGACCGTAACTCGGAAACGGCGCGTCACAGCCGGATCGTATTTGGGCTCATCGGGGACGTCTCGACGAGATAAAAAATTTGACGTAACCGTGGTCAACGGTTACAAATAGACCCCCCATGTTAGGTATCATTTGAAAGGATGAGGGTAATCTATCAACACCATCCTCCCAGCCCCCCTCCGCTCCCCCCTTACTCCCCCCCCTCCTTTAAAATTACACAATTAATAATAATAAGACCCAAAACCAAACCAAAACAATTAGACATGGCAAAAGACAAGACAAAACGAAAACAAAATGAAAACGTGAATAAATTTTCTACATTTTTTTTTTAATTCTATTGACATGAATTTTAAAAATTATAAAAAAGGGCTTTTGATAGCTTTTAGAAAAATCAAGCGCTGAATCAAAAATATGAAGAAAATAATAAATGTTAAGTGTGCCTTTTACAGTTCAATATACCCAAAAAAGCCCCACAGAGTTTCCATTTAATCCACTCAGCCGCTTTTTTGTCCCACTCGATAGATTTTTTGAAAAAAATTGAAGAAGCAAGATTCTCGCTCTAAAAAGTTCGTAATCTTTATCAAAATGAAAAAAAAAAAACACTTTTTGTCTCAATTTCTTGTCACTTCACTCACTTGGTGAATTTAAAAAAAAATTTTATAAATAAAAAAAGAATTATTACCGCCAGCATTAGCGTTACCCAAACAAAACGTACCACGCGAAAATTGCACGGTTGGTGCAAAAACTCAATTGTTTTTAATGAAAATTAAAAAAATTGTTAGTTTTGATAAAAACTGTTGTTTGGCTCTTTTACCATATATTTTATATTCGTATAAAGAAATATACATACATCTATACATATAAATAAAATTGGAGTGTCTGTATGTAATATTGAAATAACCGTTTTTTACTACATGCATATGAATATATATATACGTACATACACCATATATGAGTACATACACCAAAATAAACCAACCACATAACCAAACCAAATTTTTGTCTGTCTGGGTGTCTGTTTGTTCCGGCTAATCTCTGAAATGGCTGAACCGATTTTGACGGGATTTTTATTGGCAGGTAGCTGATTTAATAAGGAGTAACTTAGGCTACGTTTATTTTAGAAAAAATCCAAAATAACATCCAAAATAACATTTTTTACAATTTTTGTCTGTCTGTTTGTTTGTTCCGGCTAATCTCTGAAATGGCTAGACCGATTTTGACGGGACTTTTATTGGCAGGTAGCTGATGTAATAAGGAGTAACTTAGGCTACGTTTATTTTAGAAAAAATACACCCCGGGCCAAGCCGGGAGCGCGCCGCTATACACTCTAAAAACATAACCCTCGTTGTGGCGCAGACGGGTAAAAATTTTAACTAGGTAACATAATTTACAACCTAACAAAACCTAACCTAACATAACAAAACACGCTTCATTGTTACTGAATTATCCTTCTACATTGTAAATAATTATAAATTTGTAGTATGTATTTGCAGTAAAGTAGGCTCAGTCGACTATGTCGTGCCTTTGTCGTCTAGTCTCCATACTACTCTTTGCCATCTCTGTGCGGTCGATCTCTTGTAGAGGGTGGCGCGGGGAAATTAGCCTAATAATTCAAGGCCAAATCGGCGTTATACACCTTAAAGTGTCATCACCTAATCGGCACCGTATATCAGTGGCTAAATAGCCCGCGGCTAAAAAGGCCCTTTCTGCCTCCACACTAGTAGGGACGAAAGTTAAAAGGCTGTTAAAAGCGAATTTCAGGTATTGCCCTCTTTCTCCTCCGTACTCATAAAGATTCATTTCTTTTTTTAAAATTGCGTCAATTTTGTCAGAAATCAGCGCTTTGGGTTGCAGTTGATTACATGCTTTCAAGGCCTGTTCGAGTTCCAGCTGCAGTATGACACTTTACGCGCGCTCAGTCTGAAAATCTCGAAATCTTGTTACAATCTTGGACTGTTTTGTCAAGATCGCGAACAGGATTTCGAAATTCAAGATTGATGGCTTTCAAGATTGAATCTTGGAAAATCACTCAAGATCTTGGTGGAATCTTGATCTTGCAAGATTAAGATTGCATTCCCTAGTGCCAACAGTTCTTAAACCTGAAGATAATGGTTGGAACTTAATCGATGGAAACTATGTTTTTAATTGGTTTGAAGGGAATACATTTCCTTCTTCTATCTACGAAATATTATTACAACAGCCTACTGATACTGCTGAAAATGAGTCAAGTGAAGCTGAAGAACACATTAAAGGTAATACACAATTTTTTCATTTCATAAAAAATATATGGAATAGCAAGATCCGAGATGTAATGTTATTATTAAAGTATTAAAACTTTGTTTCAGTAATGAAGAATCATATGATGATGAAGAAAGTAATGATGACATCAGATGATGATGAAGATTAATTTAAAAACTTATGTACATTTTCTCATAACTAATAAAATATATTAATTTGCATCAATGATATGAGTTTTCATGCTACGGCTCTTACTTGCACTCCCATAGCATCTTTCCCCTTACCTGTCGAGGACTTATGCTAGCCAGAACCGCCTGTCATTGTACCTACTTACTTTAAATAGCTTAGACAAACACATATATAAATTTCAACTTTACAGAATAAAGTTTATTATATTTTACACACCTTTCGGTTGTGCTTGCAGGTACTTGTGCTCATCGAAAACGCGTGTCAAATTTTTTTTAAACTTCACAATGAATGAACAACATCGTATAAAAATTTCAAGCTTACAGCAACAAGTTTTTTTTTTAAATTTTATCTACACTCAAAAATATAGGGGTTGATGACGTGCAGGGCTGATGCGTGCCAGGTGATGGTTACCGTACTTTGCGTGTTATGACTCATAGAATAATTTCTTATAGAAGAATTTCTAGCCTTACAGACATACCGTTACTAGGATGGTTCACTAGCTCTCCTACTATTACCAGAAAAACCGGGAACTGCTAATAGGTGTAATTTAATATTAGCTTCGCTCGAAGCTTTGGTCATGAAAAGCTTAACAAAGACCACATACATCTCAAGGGACAAAACCTGGAAAGGACGTGACAAGTTTTCTTTCATCGTCATCATCTCAGCCAAAGGACGACCAGACCATTGCTGGACACACGCCTCCCTAATTTTCCAATAGAACCTGGTGAAAGCATCTTAACCAGTCTAACCGCAGTCTACCGCAGCGGCCCTTATTAGATCGTCAGTTAATTTTTCTTGTGAATTGTATGTTTCCTCAGTACTACCACTTCAACTTACTAATCTTTAAATTCCTGATTCAATCTCGTAGAGTAACCTCAACATAGCCTTCTACATAGATAGTGACGTTGAGCTTCTCACAAGCTTTTCAACGCCAAAGCTGAGCTGAGGCAATGATTTTAAGTCGCCGAAGAATTTATAAGAGAAGATGTCTCGGAGCTGACCGAACTGTCGGCTGAAGTTGGAATCTAATGTTTCGTCCAATAGCTACTCGTATGTGTCATATCGCGAGTGGGGAAAGGCCGGCTCGTAGCACAGGCAGGGGGCGGTTATGCAATAGAGCGAACACCACTCGGGCTCGGGCTCAGACATGTCTCCGCGCGCGCTTGCACTGGTCGCGATCGCGGCGATGGCCTGCGCCTGCGCAGCCACACCACCCGGCGACCACATCACCGGTACGACACTCAATCTTTTACATAACACTCACAGTTTAGCCGATTATGACAGAAACTATGCAATCGTGCCCACTGCCGCCGCCGCCGGTCGGCTTCTTTACTTCTCGTTTTCGACAGAACCACTTTCGGTAGAAGCTAGCTTGGTTTGTTGTTAGACGGCACACTAACGGTTTAAATAGTACCAGTGTTGAGTTTGTAAGTGATAATTCCAGTTACCTTGTGTTAATTGAAGTCACCCGTATCCGGTGGGTTACAGAAGATGGCTTACGTGCGGTGTGACGCCAACCGTCGTCGGATGTCTACCAAACTCATTATAATCAAGAGATTTGAAATCTTTAAGTCAACCCATTTTCAGAATAATACATATTAAAGTCTACTTCGTATTATATGTAAAAGTAGATGGTTTATATGGTTCATTTATTTATTTATTTCAAAATAAACGGTTTTTAGATAGAATTTACGCATTGTATCTAATGTGCTTACTTAAAAAAGCTTTTGAAATGTTTCTCAATGTTCGATTTAAGGGGTATCATTGTAATTGTTATGTTGCATTTAATATACAATAGCATCATGCAATATAAGACCGACGATAGGGAAAGTAGTGCAAGTGATAAGAGCAACGATAGGGTCCCTAGAGCAATGCGACGCCGGCGCATTTATCTTCGCCAACTTTGTAACGCAATCGCATGACCGCACACTCTTCCTGTTCACTTTCTACCTCTGTCAATTATACCTATGTTCCTCCTATGTACGGTGTACCTACCTATCTCTGCACTGCATCAGCGGTTCTACTTTAACCATTTCATTCCTATCTTGAGCGGCTTCTAATCATTTTTAATAGTATTAATACTAATGGTTAATAATTTTATAATGAATAGCTGGTGCCCACGACTTCGTCCGCGTTGAAAAATATTAAGTAGCCTATCCTGTGTCCCATACGTCCAAATGTTTATCTACCAAGTTTCATGAAAATCAGTTAATTCGTTTCAGAGTTATGAAGGAACATACATACATACAGAAAAAAATTGTAAAAATCGTCAATTTAGTTTCAGTATCATGTATAGAGCCTATAAACACGATATCTCTGAAAACAAAGTAACTTACTCCATGACCGACCCTTACAGATTTATTATTAGTAGTATTGATCTCGTAAACTATTTTTTATACCCCTGAGTGATAAAGGTGGCCCACCCCAAAAAAATATTTTTATTTTTTGGCAAAACAACATTTGCGGAACAGCTAGTATTATAATAAAATTATAAACTCGTATATAAACAATATCATTTACTAGCTGGCGACCGTAACTTTGTACGCCCTGTAGTTCGTTTTTTAAAAACCCCACAGGAACCAAAACAAATTCCAGGATATAAAGTATCCTATAGTTTAATCTAGGAAATCATCAATACATCAGTGAAAACCGTATTCAAATCGGTTAAGCCGTTTCTGTAGAGTGCACGAACACACAGACGAACAGACAAAAATTCTATAAACTATTTTTTTTAAATATTTAATGTACAAACACGGTTTACGATTTTATTATATGTTTAGATTATACAGGATGTATACTTTTTAACTGCATCTTTCCCAGTGGCAGTGGCAGCTGCAGCATGGAAGGCGACAGTAGCCAACAACCACTAAGTTAACCGTCAGCCTGTCTGTCGAATTTAACATAAAAAAATAATTGCGAAACACTTTTCTATAAATTAAGACAAACATAGTTTAGAAAGTATTAAAAAATCCCAAATATAGCGTTATTAACGTTTTTATAGTATTCACGTCTGTGCACTTAGCTTTTGATTTATGTTAAATTACCTACTTTATTTCTTTTTAAGTTTTCTCTATCTTTTCTCACTGCATTTTATGTCGTTGTATATTGAACATTCCTTATTATCAATTTGTTACTCTTATTAAGTCTATTCGCACAAGTTGTTTACAAATTGTGTAATTTTTAAGACGATGAACTCTATTTACGATAGCTGATGGCATCCATCATCAGCTCTTGAGGAATCTTGAGGAACCTAACTAAGCTACGGTAAGCAAAACCTAATCAAAACTCAAAACTAATTGTGGAGAATGCTAGAGGAAAAAGAAAATTAGCGTGAATACGTCTTCGCTTGAATAGTGAGGTATTTAAGAAAAGTGATGATAACAAAATCGGGGAATACAATTTGACGCTGTAGTTCGTATCTATTATATCGTCTACATACAAAATTTAATTGCACCACTCGATAGCTGAAGAATCAGAGAATTTTTCGACATATATTTTCGAATTCATTGGTATACTTACATATAATAGACTCAAAGAAAATATAACTCGTAACATAGACGTTTATTCCTATCAAATTCAGCAGCTCAGTTGAAATTTACCATCGTGAACCGTCAGTTGTAGAAGTTGCAAATGCCCTAACGACTATGATGACATAAGCGGATAGGGGACAGTGCTCTGGTAACTCCTTACTCATTCACCGAAATAGTAATAATATATAATAATAATAATATCTTCACACATTCCACACAGCACCATCTAGTTCCACACTAAGCAACTTAATGCTTATATTATGGATACCAGACAGTTGATATAATACATAGATTACTTTTTTTTTGTAAATACATACATATTACAAATACAAACATCCATGACTCAGGTACAAAGGTAAATGTTAACACATAAACATTTGCTCCTAGCGGGATTCGAACCCGCGACAGTTTGGTTAACAGCTAGGGTTACTAGCCACTAGACCAAACGTGTCGTCCTTCTGTTAGTAGTACCTAGTAGTAGTTTCTTCTGTTATTAGTGCTGTATGCTGTGTGCGTAGTGGAAGCAGGGCGACTCAGTCGAATTTGAAAGCTCACAACTACTATAGAAAAGTTTTGTATTTATGTTTGTATTGAATTAACTCAAAAACTACTGGACCGATTTTAAAAATTCTTTCACCTATAGAAAGCTACATTATCAGCGAGTAACATAGGCTATGTTTTATAAAACGCGGACAAAGTCGCTAGCAACAGCATAGCTCTTCGTTAAAATAAATATGTTTTTGTTAGATGAGCAGTACTATAGCATGCCTGACCTGTTCCACCTGGACGACTACGACCGGTGTCTGGCGTCTCGAGGTGTCTACTGCGTCGGCAGCTTCGACCTCTCGCCGGACACTCCTCATCATCAACTCTTCAACATGATGCAGGTACTTTAAACTATTGTTAACCTAAGACGCCCGACGCCAAAACAGTGTTATAAGTATGACGAGTGTTTCTGGCTGTGGAATCGTAGCTCCCAAACGGATGGATCGATTTTGATCCTGGTTTTTTTTTGTTTGAAAGCTGACTTGATCGAGGTGGTTCTTAGCTATAGCTTATGAAAATCATCAGTAACTAATTGACGAACTGATTTCACTAACTTCCACAGGTTCCATTGATGTGAAATTTGGTATACTGTTACTTCAGTGTTATTTTTATGTCATGGTAACCCCCAACTCCTTTGCAACTTACAGCAGAGCCTTTAAAATACTCGTACGCATGTGAAATTTAAACGAAACTAATAAAATGTAGCATCAATTTATGAAATCAGTAAGTATTCATAAAATGAAAGCTTTCGACTTGCCTTGCTATTCTTGGACTTAAGAAAGTTCGGAATTTTTGAACCGCATAATATATCGAGACAGTAATCTGGTTGCGGGATTGCGTTCTCTATTAAAAGCATAAGACCATGCCATAGATGAAGTATTGAAACAGTATCCGTTACCTAATAAGTTAATTTGTACTTTACACGGTAAACAAACCTTAACACGACCGTCCACAGTCCACTATGGTAATGCGTTTGGAGGCACTTGTGACGTTACGGCTGCAAATACGGTGATCAGCTGCTCCAGTGGCCGGCTATTGCAACTGTTTAATTATTTACTTAGTTATGGATTCCATTACGTCATAAGTAGGCAAATACTCGAATTGTTTAAGAGGCTTTTTGTAATACTTGTTATTTACCTCGTGCGTTCATTTTGTTTACTCTCCTTATTTTATAAAAAGTCTTGACAAGTGTTTTTGTTAAAACAATGTTCTGTAAAATATACAAATTTGTCGAATTTTATTTCATAGATATGAAAAAAAAAACATGTCAGTCGTTGGACTGTACGTCAGAAGTGAAAACTAAGCTTCACAAAATATTGATCGCATGAAATACAAGAGAAAATATATGAAACTGACACACAATGACAATGACAGACCATTAAAAATGTTTGATATTGATATGATACTATTTTATTGGTCAGAGATGTTATGTAAACCATATTGATCCTTGTTATCATATCTAGTAAGTTTACTTTCATATGAATTTGTCTGCTTATTATTTTTTAAATTATTTTAAATTAATATCAGCTACATCAACGCTTACTTTAGGTAACATGACACTGTCGCGAGTTCAGTGATTTTATCCCATCTCAAAAATGCCCAACGCGCCTAAAGAAGTTTTCACTTTTAAAATATTTCATGTCATTCAGTCTGAAATATAGGCATTATTATGGTTTAGTGTTTATATTATATCTCAAGCTAGTTTACAAGTCTGCCAAGGGGTTAGGGTCTGTAATTGTGTATTATTAAAATCAGGTTTAGTATTGACATGGGGTATCGCCTAAAGTGAACTTGATACGCAATGAGTTAGTTAATACTCGCGTTCGCATAGAGTGAAAGGTGCAGCTAACTCTGTGGATAGATATGATGCAACCACGTCCGCTGTTTCTGTGTTAGGGTGTCGGGATGACACGTTCCGATTGTTGCGTTGCCTTTGCCTGCGTTATCATTTAAGCGATTGCAAGATCAAATTCTCCGCTACAACTTTTTATCTCCGTACTTACTCGGGAAATGTAAGACCCCTCCCTGCCGAAGGTTCTTGCCGGTCTATTGCCCTTTAATACAATATTTTAGTATGATTATACATTGCAGCGTTACTCCGACAACTGGATAAACAACTACAACCACACGCGAGTGCACCGCGGCCTTTGCATCAGTCGCCGGTGCAAGCACCTCTCCACAAGCGAGCAAGAATCGCCCACTGTACTCGACTACGGGCACCAGCTCACGGCGAGCCCGGCTCTCGCCACATGGTTCGTATAAAAAGATTTTTTATCCTTAACCGCTGAGGATAGTCCCAGAAACATTCAGCTGTTTTCTCAACGGTTAGGCGCACAATTTAGTGTGTAATTCAGTGAAAACGTGATTTGAAAAAGTTGGCGTTCAAAGTATCACAAATAAAAATCCTATTGAGTTACTTTTACCGTTAAACCGATCGGTAGATAAGTAACTACCTCTAATAATCTGTCAGTTAATTGTGCCCCTAGTGCCCCAAAGAGCTGCGTAGATCACGTTTCTGTCATGCCCAGGTTTAACACATGTGTGAACGAGAGCCTATCGTCCTACAACTTGAGCGCAAGGCTCTACCGCCTCGAATATTGTCGACGCGGTCCAGACCTGGGCTTGGATCACAACCTCAACGCCAACGAGCGCGGCTTCGCAATCCTGGTTGCGTTGCTGCTCGCTCTCTGCGCCGTCAGCACCGTCATAGATGTCGCTATGCCGATGTATCACAAAAAAGGTTGTATGCGAACCACTCTTATATCGTCCATTCATTATCAGCACGCAATAGTCCACTGTTGAACACAAGCCTTTTTAATTGAGCCTCGCATCCATCCACTGCCAGCCGATCTCTTGAGTCAGACTGATCCTTTGGACTATGTTAAATACATATATAAATCGTATTATATGGACTATGATCTACATACCGTACCGTATAGATCTATATATAAATCGTAAAACCTGTCGAAGAATTTCGTCAGAAGTAGGTTACCTCGCCGCTCATCACATAAAATATATTGTATTACTTAACCGACTTTCCAACTCGATGTTATTATTTCTACAAACATTATCGGCAAAGTTGAATGCAACAATTATTTATTTTCTATATCAAGCGTCGCGATAAAAATGGTATTGACGAATAGAAATGTAGGTACTTGCACTTCCTGCGCGTGCGCACAGCTGCCAGTGTCGCAGGGGTCGATTCGAGGCGCACGCAGAAACGTTATTTAATGCCGATTGCAGTGAGTGCAGATTGGTTGCAGGACCTGCCGTTATGTAACTAATCGAGTTCGAGTTCTATGAGATTATATAAAAATTGCAAAAGAGCAACGAGCCGATCTGAAAGATTGCTGATCCGAGTTTCGATTTGTCAGTGGGCGCGCAGTGGGCAGTGGCATGGTCGCTGCCAGGGTGCTGGCGCTCGCTGAGGGCTCTGCCCGCCTCCTCCGCGGAGACGGACCTCAGATGTTTTGACGGCATGCGCGTGTTCTGCATGATGTGCATCATCATAGAACACGTCGTCTGGGTCACCACCCATTCCTACGTGCAGCAGCCGAGGTATACTGAACGGGTAGGTGCCGACTGCACTACAAATCTATATATACTTAATATTATAAAGAGAAAAGATTTGTATACCTATTTGTATTTTTGTTTTAAAGAATGAACTCAAAAAGTACTGGACCGATTTAAAAAAAAAATCACCTATAGAAAGCTAAATTATCAGCGAGTAACAAGGCTATATTTTATAAAGTTACACGGACGAAGTCACGTGCAACAACTAAAGAAAAAAAATGATTCAAATGAACATAAACAAAGTAAGAGACAAATGGTATAGGATATTTTTTCACAATTGGCAAAAATCATGCGAACGAAATTAGAAAATCCCAAAATATACGATAGTTTTTTAGAATAAACATATTGACACTACTTAGTTGAATTTTGTAGGTAATGAGATATAAGTAGATAAGTAATCAAGAAATGGAACTTTTATTATTACAAAAGGTAGAATTTAAGAAAGAAGAAGATAAAGGTAATACTCATATGGCTGTTAGAGAGAGACATTCTCTACATACAGTAGGAAATCTCACAAAATTACACTCAAAACCCTTTCAAAAATTAACATTAAAAATATTTAGACCAAAGACAAAGCTGTTAACGTACTAAGCGAAATACCTTATATAATAATAAATACAGGAAAACTAAGGTTTACTTATTAGCAACCAATAGTATCTAGGTATGTATGTATATCTGCAATGTTGTATTATATTTGCAATAGTTTAAACAGTTCTATTCTAATCTAAGGTAAAATTGAATTGATTTCAGTCCCGTCGTGACACTGACGTGATGCTGTTGACAAACAGCACTCTGGTGGTGCAGATTTTCTTCCTGATGTCGAGCTTCTTGCTGACACACAAGCTGCTCTCCCAACGACGGCGCAACCAACCCACGCCGCCCTTCTACACATTTCTCAGCACCCTGGCCAACAGGATTATCAGGCTTGTACCTTGGATTTATCTCTCATTTCTGTTACGATTATTTTGTGGATATTCGAGAGTAATAAGAGAACTGTTAATTGATTACAGAATGTCTCCCTCGTACGCAGTAATCGTGTGGTTCGCTGCGAGCTGGTGGCCGCGGCTGGGCCGAGGCCCTCTGTGGACGCCAATAGTGGGCTCCGAGTCGTCCATGTGTCGTCGCGGGTGGTGGAAGAACCTCTTGTACTTGAATAACGTGGTGAATACGAAAGAGAAATGCCTGCTGCAGACTTGGTACCTAGCGGCGGACATGCAACTGTACGCGGTGTCTTTGGTGCTGACGCTGCTTTTATGGCGGCTGCGACGCGGCGCCATCTACGCACTCGTCGCGCTGACGATGGCCTCCACGGGTTTACTGTTCGGCCTCGCATACGCCTGGCATCTAGTGCCCACGTACATCGTGCACAGATTAGAAACTATCCGCACGTTCTACAGTGGCGACGCATCTTTCGACGTGGTGTACCAGTCGCCGCTGGGTAACCTTTGCGGGGCACTGAGCGGATTGCTGCTGGCTCACTTGCATCATCATTTCCTCGACACTGGGATCAAGCCCAACCAGAACAAGTGGTTCCGATGGAGCTCCGTGGCCTCGTTCCCATGCGCCGTGGCGTGGGTGGCGGCGTCGCCATTGCTGCTCGGCAGCGGAGAGCCGTCGCGGCTGTCGGCCGCTGCCTTCGCGGCGCTCGAGCGACCGGTGTTTCTCTTCCTCATGGGGCTGACCATATTGGGCGGCTTGCACGACGTCCAAAGTCAGTTTTATACAACACTATGCAAACCGAATGAGACAACGCAAACGATGTGAACAAACACGAAGCAGCCGGCGCTATCTGTTTTATGGCGTAGGAAGCCACCTTGGCAACCCGCAGAAAGGGTTTGGTCCCATAACGTCAGTTTCAAATCGTCAGTGTGTTTCTTTACGTTGTTTCGTTGGCCTTGTTTATATTAACGTCTTCCCTGTCTACCCATGTGCATCTCGGACCTAGAATAGGAATGCACACAGCTTCTGAATGTTCGTGGGTACTCTAAAAAACCGTAGCATCTTAAATAACTCATTTCACTTCTCTAGACTTTAGATTGAGAGACAAAGTAATATTTTGGTTTTCATTTAATCATAAAAAATTGGTCAATGTGCCAAGTTTTTAGTTTAAAACATTAATAGTCCACGGAAATCGTATCAAAATTCAAACATCAATTGAGGCGTTGCCTTACATCAAATGAGGTACCTAGTATTGATTTATTTATATGTTGGTACTGATGAAATGGTCATTTCAAATACAAATTTTCCATCTCGAAAGCCTTACGGATCATTGTTAAATTCATTAAAAATTAGGTCTTTTTTCAGATTTTGACGATTTTTACAACCAAGGACCTGTGCTACGGTAAAAGTCATTATACACACTTTTTAAACCCATTTCTTAGTGGTCAAAATTATCGAAAACTAAAAACAACTGTAAAATATGCATTTTTTAGAAATTTTGCAAACATTTGAATAGCCGTATCTTTAAAACCATTTGGCCTCCAAGATTAAAGTATCCTCATTCATTTAAAATTTAATTAAATTAAGTTAAATTTAAGTGTACATAGTGACTTTTGCCGTAGCACAGGTCCTTGGTAGTAAAAATCGACAAAAACTGAGAAGGCCCTAGCAGTATAACTAGTTGGACTAACCCCTAAATTTTAATGAATTTAACAATGATACGTAAGGCTTTCGGGGTGGAAAATTTGTATTTGTCATTAGGTACCATTTCATCAGTACCAACATATAAAAAAACCAGAACTACCTTATCCATGGACTTGGTAAATAATACCAATTCATTGGCTATGAGGGCTTAGTCAGAATTAGAATATCTGTACAGACGTTATTAGCTTAAAGGATGTGTTTCCGAGCTCATAAAACCCAAATATTTTCAAAGTTCGAGTGAATAGGCATCTTCTGTCTGGGTGAGCTCACTCCTTCATAAGGCCTCATAAAAAAAGAATTATTTATTGAAAACACTTTACTGTAATTGTAAGTTGAGTGTGTCGGTCCTCAGCCCCGTGGCGACGCTGGACGTCGTGGTCAGGGATGGCGACTCCGGCGCGTCTGTCCTTCGGTGTTCTGCTCATCCATATGCCCATCAACCAAATGCTCGTGGCTTCGCGCCTCACGCCCAACATGATCAACAGGCCGCAGACGGTAACTACCCCCCACCCCACTCTGTCGTCTAGTGGCTGGTATAACCCTAGCTGTTGACCAAACGGTCGCGGGTTCGAATCCCGCTAGGAGCAAATGTTTATGTTTTAACATTTTACCTGTCATTGATGTTTTATATTTTTCAAGAAAAAAAAGTTATCTTTGTAGTATATCAACTGTCCATAATACAAGCATTAGTTTTTATTGTGGAACTAGATGGTGTTGTGTGGAATGTGTGAAGATATTTATTATTATTATTACTATGGGAGTCAATGGTTTCAGATAATCGAATCGTTTGGGATAGCCTGCGTGTCCTACTTGGCCGCCATCCCGTTGGCCTTGCTCGTGGAGATTCCAGTGCAGCGGTTGCATCGGACCTTCACCGACCCTCCCACCAAGGCCGCCAAGTGACCCAGCACTTAAGGCCTACCTATTTATTTACATTCTTACAGGAGATTGTGGTTTACGTAATCATACAAGTAGGTAAAGTCGGGGACTCGGGGTACGAAAACCTTAGTCAGTTTTCCAACTAAAGCACTAAACAGACGTTAGAAATGAAATTTTGGCATGATTGAATAATTGCCCTGGTGCAAGCAAATGTCGACTTTAAGGTGATGAACTTTTTCTTACCCCGACTGTACATACGTTCATAACTACGCGAGAAATCTACACCATACCACCCATTTGATAATATACTTAGGTACTAAATTCAATTTAGAGTAGTGGCAAAATACACTGCGTTTTGAAATCGTGAATTTAGCAACACATATGGCGGCAGTGACCACTCCCTTAAAGAAGGTTAATGTGAAATAACATGACTGTGTTGTTGTGTTTTGTGACTAATGACAACCATTAAAAAGTTTGTTTTTGATATGAAACTATATTATTGGTCAGAGGTGTATACCATATTGATCCTTGTTATCATATCTATTAAGTTTACTTTCATATGCAGTTTGTCTGCTTATTTTCTTTTAGGGTTTTTTAAAATTAATATCAGTTACATCAATGCTTACATTACATGACACACTGCCGCGAATTCAATGATTTTATCCCATCTCAATAAAAAAAATCTTTTTTTAAATTACTTTAAAACATATACAGAGCAGTCAATTTCGGTTACATTACATTACATGACAATGTCGCGAGTTCTATGGTTTTTCCCCATCTCAAAAATGCCCAACGCGCCTAAAGAAGTTTTCACTTTAAAAAAAATAGTAGGTACTGCTAAAGATTCTGACAGATTTTGATACTACTGTATTTAAAAAAATATTCTGCCACTAATTTAAGAACTGAAAATGAAATTTAAAAATAAGTTGTTAACAAACCAAATTACTGCTTCTTTGATGTTTAATATTTTTTTAATATCACACCAACGTGTGCTATGGTATAGTTTTCTGAGCTTTTTCACTTTACGTAGCTATATTTTATGCAATACTCTTTATGAGTAATTTCAACTCTGGTTTTGGTTTTTACTGTAACTGATTCTCAGGGAAGGAATTGTACATTTGTACGATTAGGTGTAAAAGGTTATATCCTGTATCAGGCGTAGGAATTTACATTTATAAAAACACTATTCGAAGAAAAGGGCCCATTTTGATCTATTATCATTTTTGAACATAGGTCAGTCAGTGTAGAACATTAAAGTAAATATTTCTGTAATTCTAGTCTTTGAAAGACTAAAAGGCTGAATATTTGTACTATGTAAAATGTCAATGGTGTTTGTGATATATACTTGTAATTAGTAATATGACTAGTATTTAATAAAGAAATTATTAATTAAGATTGATGGGCGGAAAACTGTTAAGTGGAAATAAAATGTATATTAAATATGTATATAGGCTTTTCATTAAACACTAACATTTCCATATTAAAAAGAAACACTTGCTAACAAGTGCAATAAAACAAGAATGTATGCCTTTAATTTTTATTTAGTCAGAAGAATTCTGATAAGAAATCAGAATTAACTTATTTATAATGCACACAAGTGCCCTTAATAAAAGTCATTATTGACTACTGACTTACATAAACATTAAATCCTAATTAATAGTAAAAACGGTCATTGTGCAATGCACTTAATGTTTGTGATGGGATGAGAGTTAACGCCGGGATGGGCCCGATCCTCCTTGCCAGCCTCCTCGGTGTCCTCCACCACGGCCACTAGCTCTTCCTCTTCCCGCAGCTGAAAAACCAAACATTAACTAAGTATTTTACCAAAATTAATAGTACTTCAATATGTAAAACTAATAAAACGGATGGCCAAATGGGATTTGCTGTGCTAACTATCACCCTCTTAAAATGTGAGTACAAAGTAAGTTCTTAAATAATTAAATAATGTCCTATACACATTCTGCTATAGGTAAATGATTATAATCTATACTAATTTTACAAAGAGACAAAGATTTGTATTTTTGTTTGTAATAAATACTCGGATACTGCTGGACCAATTTTAAAAATTCTTTCACCTATAGAAAGCTACATTATCTTCTACCAAACATGTAGAAATGCGTATGTCTTCTACGTGGACTGAAGAAAATGTAATCGGGCTCGTCATATTCGGATGTTGTGAAATGATTAAACATTTTTTTTTAAGCTTAAAAATCATTTATCATCATAATCACAACACAAAAATCCACACACTGTCCACATCTGTCATCAAAAATAATTCCCACATTAAACGATTTTGTCTTAAGTTTACAATTTACTCAAACCAAATAAGAAATAAAGACAGAATTTTGCAAACAACAAAGTGGTCAGTGTTGCCATTATAAATTCACAATAAATTCATGATACCCCATTTGTCGTCCTGTGCATACATAGCTATATTACATATATGTAATCTTATATTTATTTATTTTATTTATTAAAATAAATTCATGGTACCCCATTTGTCGTCGTGTACATACATAGCTATATTACATATATGTAATCTTATATTTATTTATTTTATTTATTAAAATAAATTCATGGTACCCCATTTGTCGTCGTGTACATACATAGCTATATTACATATATGTAATCTTATATTTATTTATTTTATTTATTAAAATAAATTCATGGTACCCCATTTGTCGTCGTGTACATACATAGCTATATTACATATATGTAATCTTATATTTATTTATTTTATTTATTAAAATAAATTCATGGTACCCCATTTGTCGTCGTGTACATACATAGCTATATTACATATATGTAATCTTATATTTATTTATTTTATTTATTAAAATAAATTCATGGTACCCCATTTGTCGTCGTGTACATACATAGCTATATTACATATATGTAATCTTATATATATTCAACAGACTATTAGAACTCATATTATTATCAAAACACCATTGCAAATATAGACTGGGACATCTTGGCCTTGCTCATGTAAAAAAATTGAATATGATGACTTCATATTCTACTATAAGGAAGATACTGGTCTTCATGAGATGGGTTTTATAATAAAAAATAAAAAAATGTCAAAGATCTTGTAAAGATGAGATCTGGCAATTCCTTTATAATATGGGGTAGTTCATAAATGATTAGTTTTCATTATAACCCATTTCTATTAAATATAGACACTGGGTCATATTTCACTGTTGCTAACAAAATAATTGGGATATTTTCCAACAAATATACACTCTATTGCATTACGTGATATAAATTTACTTAATGATGAGGCTTGAAATATTAAAAAAATAAATCTCCACTGGTTTTTAACTAACTTCAGAGAGGTATGGTTATTCAAGAAAACATAATTTTAAATATAAAGCAGATAGAAAACTTTAACATAAATTAAATAGTAAAAATTCAATATAATGAAGATGAAGAACAAAAAAATACTAAAGATTTCACTTGTGTTGATTGATACATAGCCAAAGGACGCAACTAGCAAAAAGTAAATAAACATGAAAGTAATTTATATGTGGAAAATTTAAACTTTTAAATATGTAATGTTTAATTATATGATGTATAATGTAAAACGTACCCTGTGCTCGTAATATCGCACTTTTACCGCGTCCAGAGGAAGGCTTATTTCCAGTTCGTTTAAACATAGGCGCATTCTTCAACATATCTGGTAGTATGATAAATCGTATTTTCGAGCCTCTGATGTAAACATTTTCCAATTGAACTAAATGTCCATCTCTGTGGGTGCAAGTGACCGCGGTCATTTGACAATTCATATTGTCTTCGGCTTCTATCAGCTTGCCGCGGTATACTTCGCCGGTATTCGTTTCACAGGTTATTACATGACCCTCGGCTTCGTGAAGAACTTTAATAGGCACTCCGATAGACATTCTGAATTAAGCACTATAACTTTTCAGGTAATTTTGCACTAGATTTATAGGGATACCTGTGATAATTTTAGCTAAAAACAATGTTTACAGTTGGTTTACAGACAGATATTCAGAAAATTATGTCCGACAATCAACAAAACAAAGCAAGAACCACAGAATAAATAGAACCACAGAATATGAGAAAGGAGTCCTTTTGTTTATGAGTATATAGTGTTCTGTGAATGGTTTTTTTATTTTTATTTTTTACTTATGATATGGTTACTTTATTTTGTTTTATATAACACAGAAAACATAATAATATCAACAAAATGAAAAAGATAATTGATTTCAAGGAAATTTTAAGTGTAGAAGTTGTTATATAGTTTTGATTTAATCAATATAATTTTTATGGCATAATATTATATTATGTAATTTTAAAGTGTGTGTATTAGGTATACACTTTTTATTCTTAATTTAGGAAAAATATGTAAGAACCTACTACATTTTTCATTTTCTGTGTATGGTTTGTAACATTTTAAATACTTTTTTAGGGATTCTAAAATTGAAAGGTTGTGTACCTAATTTTCTATCTGAATACCTTACAATCACAAACTAAATAGTAATAATACATAATATAAGGAATATTATATTAATTATAGTCTGTGTTCTTCTTTTATTAACTTACTCTGTGCCACGAAGTCGGTCAACATGTCATCCTCTCTTCAATCAAATTACATATAATAAACATCAATCAAACGACGAACGAACAAGTCGAAACAAATTTAATTTTGAAGTTAAATCAGAAGAATATTTTTGTTTATTTATATGTTATATTTATTTGTTGCTTTGCTATTCAATCGCAAGCCTTATCAAATACTTGTCTTTGACGAATTACAGATTGCTAAAAGCTGAGCTAACAGATTATAAATTTACCGCTTTGTGGTTATAATTGAAGAAAAAGTTTAAAAATGACATCAATAATGAAAATAGAGTTGGATTCGGATTCGTGTGCGATATGCGGCGCAGCGAGCGACGAGCTGATGACGCCGGAAGAGTACGACGCGAGTGCTGCGAGTGCACCGCCGATGCAACTTCCTCTCAGGGTCATGTTGTTGCATCTCAACAACAACAAGGTACTTATACGACACTTTTCATATTAAGGCTACTATAATAGAATTAGATCTTTTGGAAATTAATTTCACAACAAATATTTGGATTACTTTGTACATGGAGGATGAGATTCTACAAGAGATATTCAAGTGGCCTATAGAAAATAGCCGACCAATGACCATCCAGAAGTTCAAGAATATTTTTGATCTTTTTGAAGATCTAAGATCAAAAACAATGGAGAAGATGCCACACATGATTCCTGAAGCTTCAGAGGAATTCTACACACACGTTATATATGTAAAAACATATTTGCCTTCAATGTGCTCAGAAAGTTTGCCTAGATTGGAGCATTGATGCCTTGCACTTTTTTATTTCCCCCATAGTCCTACTATGGTTTATTATTATATAGATTATTAGAGACCTTATTGGAGTTTTATAATTTAGGATGACTTGTCAATTAGGTTAAGAATTTAAACACTTAGTGATTTCTGATTTCAAGTAATTTCTGCCAAAAAAATGTTCTGTAATTTAATTGTTAAAAATAAGTGATTGAAATATAAAAATATTTGAAAATTTAGTTTATTTCTTCAATATACTCATATTTAACGTAGCTATTAATAATCTATACAAATAAAGCATCTAGATTCATACCGGCCTAAGTCCCCACGTCATTATTTACGTAAAATAAAAACCACATCACCAGTTAAAGGTGAATTGATGTATTGATGATCGACATAGGCAAAGCCGCGTGCAAGCCGCTTGTTTATAGCTGCTATTCTATTATAATTGATTTTTGCATGCCATATTCTGGTGAACTGAAAAGTGTGAACTTGTATCATTTAGTTTAAACCAATTGCAGGTTTTACCCGAGGGTCGGTTTTGCCCCAACTGCTCACGGCGGGCGGTGGACGCTTACGAGTTTAGCAGTGCACTCGTCACCAACACGGAGCCGCCTCTCAGCGAGAAGATTCGCTCCTTGCGGGCGAGACTCTACGAGCTCACCCAAAAGATTAACGTGTTCATAGTGGTGGGAGGTGCGGGGGCTTCGGGCTCTTACAGCGAGGACGACATCATCATGGTGGACAGAGACGCCCTGGCTGCAGCCACCGCTGCCGATGATGAGGATTTAGAGAAGGCGAGGAATGCCAGGGGTGATACCGTCTATCAATGTTCAGTGTGTCCGGAATCGTTTCAGGTGATTTTTTTTTCTTCAGGTTCAGGTGACTAGTTCATAAGATGGTAAGTGGCTAGTTTTTCAATATAAGCAACACCAGGACGATGCAAGTGTCTGTCTATCCAAGGAGAAGCTCTTGAGCTTATTTTATTAGCAAACCCAGATATTTTAAAGATATTTAATCATGTTCAAACAAACACTGAGTAGTGGGCCACATGTAGATGTGTACTGCCATCACTGGTCCTTTGATGTGCGGCCAAAAAACTGTGACAGATGTCATCAGACGCCACTACGCTCCTACACAATGGCCCATCATAGTGGGCCATGGTGATTGCTCATCTATTAATTTCCTAATGTACTCTGCAGCGTGTGAGCGAGTACCGCGCGCACATGCAACTGCACCCCTCGGACGCTACGCACTCGTGCTGGACTTGCGGAGCGCAGTTCGCGTCTGCCGACGCGCACTCGGAGCACGTGCGCACGCACTCGGAACGGCAGCTGCAGTGCCATCTGTGCAGCGCGCGGTTCGCCAGCGCGGCGGAGGCTCGCGCACACGACGCCAGCGCCGAGTGCGCGCGCGACTGCCCCGCTTGCGGCGAGCGCGCCGCTACGCGAGCGGCGCTCAGCGCACACGTGAGCGAGCGACACGGCCGCGCGGCCGACCCGCCTCACGTGTGCCCCTCGTGCTTCGCCATGGAGGCGACGGCGGGCGCGTTCGCGACGCACATGCTGCGCCACCGCCAGGCGAAGCAGTTCGTGTGCGGTTACGACGGCTGCATCCTGCGCTTCTCCGCCCGCCACATGCTGCTCGCGCACATCCGCAAATGCCACGCGGAAGCGGAGGCGGACGCAGAGCCGGAGACGACGCAGTCGCCCACGTGCGAGACATGCGGCCGCACCTTCGCGTCCGTGGCGGCCATGAAGCGGCACTCGCGCGTCCACCGCAAGCCCAGCGTCGAGTACCTCGAGCTGGACGAACTGGACGACGCCGAGTATCGCAGGCTGAGGGGCGACTGACAAGTATAACAATCAAGCAAATAAACTTATACTTTACACATTCTTTGCTATTGTTTTCCTTACTATATAGGGTAGACTGCAATCTGTTTCCTACTACTATCGTTTTACGGAATGAAAATTCTATTTCAAGTAAGTACCAAATTATATTTATACTTTTACCTAAATTTGTTCCATCAATAATCAAGTACAAGGATGAAAACCAAACACTGTATATGTTTAACCATTTATCTAATAATAAATCTAACAATAATTCAATGTAGGATCACAGATAGTTGGCCAGGCTCGGTGGTAATAAATCATGGAGTGGGAGTGGGGATGGGTAGTGGACGAGTGCGACAGATGACGGCTATCCTCCGTCCGCGATGGACGCGTCGTCCGCGCCACACGCTCTCCGCCTCGCCGAGTACTGCATGCGTGAACTGGTAGCGAGCCACGTCCCTGCAACCCATAAGTCGCTCATTCAAATCCGGCTCGAAGGACCATTATATACCGTACATTTTTATATAAAACTAGCGGGCCGCTCCCGGCTTCGCCCGGGGTGCATTTTTTTTACGTAAAAACCTTCCCTGATTATCCCTCTATACATGAGTGAAGACAGAATTAAAATCGGTCCAGCCGTTCTCGTGTTTTGCGCTTAGCAACACATTTAGGGATTCATTTTTATATTGTAAGAAAAGAAGATAAAGTCGCTTCCCGCCGTCTGTCCCTCTGCATATATGCTAACGAGGAAGGTTTTTATGAATAATTTGCAAACAATTCGAGTGACTCATCAATATCTTATGTACTCGTGATTAATAAAATTTTAAAACAATGAGAATTGTAAAAAAACCCTTCATCCATGTTCTTAAATGAAATTACCTAACCAGTTGCAAGAACACCAAGTTGAATTTGTAATTATAAGGCTCATTTACTATTTGATATTTTTAGATGATCCCTCGGGAACCTAACATTTTTCAGTATAATCTAGGTAATAAACTAACCGTTGAGTGGTTTTTACGTGAAAGAGTAACAACCTTTCGCACCAAGTACCTCATGATGTAGAGCGATCTCCGTTGCAAGAAGGCATCCAACGCCAGATGCGGCTTCTTTTCGTGCACCAGCCGCATGACGGCCGAGGACATGAGACAGAGGCCCGCGATGGTGTCCCCGCAGAAGCGGACGGCGTCCACGTGCGGCTTGATGTGCCCCCCGGCGGCCAGGTCCAGCACGTGCGCGTGCGGCAGTGGCTCCGTCGCGCGGCTGCCCGACCCGAACGCCACCAGCTTCACGCGAGACAGGATTGTCTCGTTCTGTCCACTCCATTCACTGCGCTCCGTCTCGCGGTAGCCCTGGATTGCCTATGTTCACACATCCAACAAAGATTAGTCAGTTTTGTATAGAAAAAAAAGGGAAACTTGTTAACTTGTACTTAACTTACTTAGGTAAAAAGAAAGTATAGATTTTACTGGAAAAATGTGTCGAACTTTTTTTCATGAAGGTTATTTGCGCAAAAATTGCCTAGATGGCGTTATGAGTAGCAGGATTCAGTTCAAATATAGAATTATAGAAAGGGTATGTAGAAAATAAAATTGATACAAACATCAAGTGTAGAGAATAGAGATCAAGATAATATGTAATGTTTTTATTTAATAAAAAAAGGGTAACTAAAGTATATAGCAGTTACATCAGATCAGAACAATAAATTACAAGGGTTGAGATGTGGTGTTAAACTAATAAATTTGTGACTGAGGAAGAGCCATCTTTTGTATTTGGAATGGGGGTAGACCAGGATCCCCTAACTGGATCCCCCCTGCTTGCTTATCAAGTAAAGCTGTAAGACTCCTAAAGATTGTTTTGATATATAGCAGACTAGCTGTAGCACGTGACTTCCTTTTGCTTTAGGAGTCTTACCCACTAAAATCCCAGTGTTTCCTCATTGAAATGTATGTGTACACTCACAATAGTCATTTACACTAACATTGTCCCAGTGGTCGTACTCGTATCTCATTCTCTTCAGGTGAGGCTCCAACTCCGAGAGCAGAGACGCCTCTTCCGTCTCGCTCACAAAGTTAGGGAACACTAGCATATCCCTCGCAACAGCCTCGCGAAGATCTGGCTCCTCATCCTTCTTCCATGACTCTAAGAACTCAATCAAGCTGCCATCGTTCACTAGAAAATATCAAATTTATAGTGTGTGTGCTGATGTATTTAAGTACAAGTAATAGACATTTACATTCAGAATACAACTCAGAATGCTTGGCTATTTTATTAATTAAAATAAAATTTGAATGAAAGTATACACAAAATGTAAAATAAAAAGAAAAAGAAAAACAGTTTCTGAACTGTAAGCACTTAAGTTATAAAACTAACCTATTTGAATGCTTTCTTGTTGTATAGTCTGTTCAAGCTGGATATCACTACTATATCGTCTCGAAATTCTTGGACAGATATCACACAAGAGCTTACGCCTGCATGTTTTGAATAATCCCAACAATTTCATAATTCACCAATTAGATATATTTGAAAATTATTAAGTCTGAAAAATTAGGAAGATGATTATAACAAGAAAAATTACCGTACGTTAGTAATATCTACATAAGTTGTGACAATAACAACGCGCAATAATGATTACAAAAAAACAAAATCCTATCTACTAGCTAGACTATTTATAAATAATTGAATATTATTTATAATCAATTCTCCTTGGTTGGAATTTTGGATGGCTATTGTTGACTATTGAACTGACTGACACTGACAGTGACATTGATATATCATGATATCAAATTTCAGTTTGGTAGAAAGTGGTTACAGATTACTGTTCGTTTTCCAGACTACTTTCAAAATACATAGATTACATTGTAATTCATACGAACTGGTCGGTCGGTGTTAACGAAATTTTTTATCATGGAAATTAAGAAAATGTATCTGAAACTGAGGAATCAAACCGTATGATGTGACCCCGCCCTTAGACGGCGCGAGAAAACACTGGGTTTTTAGCGGGTAAAAGTCCGACAAAGCCCACCGATCTCCCCATGTGGTTCGCAGATTTTCCCACACAAAAAGGAGGTAGGTACTTATTATTAGTACCTATGTAGTCGATTTTTTTAAATTTAAATGCTTTGCATTTATTTTAACTCATATTAGTTGGGTTTGAGAAAAATAATAAAGAAAATATTTAAATGAGTTGTATTACATATATGACAAGAAATCAACAAAAAATAAAAGCAAAACAAACAAAACTTGCTAGAACTTGTTTGTTCTACCGTCAAAAAAGTTTATCTTGAAAAGGTGAACTTTTTTTTAGGTATTCCTTCTCTATTATTATATCACGTTCACGCACCTAATGATTTTATTAATCATTATTTAAAACTTGAAACATTATAGAGAATAGAGAAATACTCACACTTCAATTTCATTTTTAAAGAAAAAACGAAACCACAAAATTACTAATTTAAAAAATAGTCATATGTATTAATTATATGTATAGATATCAACAAAATTAATAGTTTTTGTCAATAACAATCATCCCTAAACTTTTAACATGTGGTAGGTACCTAAAGTAAGTAAAAAATCCTTTTCTTAAATATGCGTGTAACCTAATTTAATTTCTTGTTGTGTCTCATTGTCGTTTTATGAAAAGTTAGGCCCAATCCGTTTTAATTTATTTATATCTAAACTTCCCAATTCGATATATAATGCTGTATGGACAGTTAAATCTTTGTGGACAGGTATCATACCAAACAAGTAAAATCTAAGCAAAGAAATTTAACTAAAAATTTCTTTGAATCTAAGTAAGGGCGGTTCTCAGTTCTCACTCACATCAGAAATCGCAAACTCCCGTAATCATGTCAGTGAACTTATATTTGTGACTTATACCATCTTATACCCACTTGCAATGTAATTATATTGTTAGTATGTGTGTTAAGATTACCCCCTGATCTCTGACTTCTGAACCTTGACCCGCTTAAAACCCCACGTGGTGCGGTTGTGAGTATCTACGATATATAAAACTCTCTTTTTCTACTTTTCACATGGGAAGCATTCGATCAGCGATGGGTTTGAAACAAAACTGGATATTCGATTTGTGTGGTTATCGAATTGTTGATTCTGAATTCTTTTCGTGTTCACGTTTTGAACTGCCTACCTCGTCAGAAATATTTTCAATGTTTTAACTCCCCCACAACACGTGTGATAAAAAAAGAGGATGAGAGGCAATACTGTTAGCGAGTACCTACTAACTATTATTCATTCAGTGTACCAATTGGAGGTAATAAGTTGACGTAAGAAGGTGTATTAAAGTGTGTCGGTTGGCCAACAGCATTCTATTGTTCGACGGGTCACCTGCATCATCTTCGTGGAACCACTTTCTTACTGTGTAGTCTGTGTACTAACTACAATACCGCATCAAAAATCTTTGATACTTACATATTTATCTGGCAATCTTGTAGTAGCGTTAGTTGCGTGGTGGCTTCACCTATTTGTAAAGTCAACGTTATACATAGAGTTGGTAATTAGATGAAACACTTGCTAAATGGAGTGCGACAAACGAGTCGCACGAAGCCAACCGCAACCGCCCGATAATACACACGTCTACCTATCATTTTTAATTATAACTTAGTAGTGGCCATCTACCATCGAGTGGACCGTCAGACTGTCTGTCGATCTTTACATTAAAATATACATTATATACCAAGAATACCTAGATCACAGAAATACTTGTAATTGCTTGTGTACATATTTGATGTGGGCCGAGAGGGACAGAATCAGTACAGTACCTACAGACAGACTGTACTGAATGACACTACCAAAGTAAAATGAATCAACTATTATCATTGATGGTGATTGACAACCACTGATAAAAGACAAAAAGTTTTTACTTAATTCTTTACTTATTTATAAGAAGGTATACCTACAAACATGGTCTGGCCATTGTAAGTTCGGCACATACTGACCAACAGATTGTAGTAGGACGTGTTATTTTAATACGCTTGAATGGAAAAAAGTGCAAAATGGAGATTAATAGCCGAGAGGAAGAGTCGAGCATTCCAAGGTCGACTGTAAGATTTTTTAGACAGAAATCGATCCTCCAAAATAGCACTCCGAAGCTTCGAAGACGAAGAGTTAAAGTTTGTTAATTTTTTATTAAAAAAATGCACATTTCTTTAAATAAATATAAATTCAACCAATAAATATAATTTATAATTTATACGATTTAATGTCAAGACATTGTGAACTAAAACATTTTATTAGCTACGCATTTTGTCAGGAAGATATATTTTGCTACACATTTTCACAAATTCTTATTTGATTCCTTGATTATCTGGAATCAGTTTTAGTATAATCGTAGCACGAACAGCTGGTGATGTCAATAATAATTGGTGGCGCATTTTGGGTTGCTTGTATTGCAGGAATCAAAAATTAAAGAAAAAGGAACAAAAATGATCATGTATGTGTGCGTGTGCGTGTGTGTGTGTGTGTGTGTGTGTGTGTGTGTGTGTGTGTGTGTGTGTGTGTGTGTGTGTGTGCGTGTGTGCGTGCGCGGATGCCACGTAGTATGTCAAAATGCAATGCAAGATGGCAACTGAACGTTGTGACATAAGCAAATATTCAAATTAAACATCTTAAATAACTTATCGGATGCCTTTCATTATCAATTCTTTTTCGTTACCTACATTTTTTATAACTTACATATTTGATTCATTATAGATTTCATTTCGTTAAGATAAGAAGCGAATTTTTAATAAGTTTTGTGTTCGTAATATTTTTGTTATATTGAATCACTTAACAAAAACAGAACGATGAACGCATACAGTCATGTAATATATATTTTTTGTGTGCCGAGTTGGTGCCGAGTGATCGGTCGTGACTTCCGAGAGCTGCGAGTATTTGTACGTACATACGAATAATGCAAATGTAGGCAAAGGCATGCTAATGCAACCGCTCGCACGTAACGACACGACACGACACTAGATGCGTTTCGCCCACTTCGTCGAAAGGTCACGGCATTTGAATGCAAATCAACATCGGCAGCCGTTGCCGTCCAAATGCCAAAGCGCCCATTGTCGATGGGCCCCACTGATAACATTGTCGCCAAGTTCACTGGCCACAACGGCGACTGTCGCTCTCCGGAAGTTACGTAACAAGCCGTGACGTCGCACGCCTCGCTCACTTCCTCTTCGGAGCGATTGTAAGCAAATTCACGTATTATATTCTATTTAAAACATATACGACAAACAAGTAGTCAAGGTGCACACCCCACTGACGGTTTGCTCAACGAAATGACGCACCACGAAATACCAGTAATTTAGAATTACTTGGAATTACATGTTGGCCATACAGCAAAAAGTTGAAGGCCGGATGCCACAATAGTACCTACAACGTTCCCCCTACGAATCTCGCGTTTACGAAACTGATTTCAATACGCATCACAGTTGAAATTACTATAATGTCGTGAAGTGTTAGGTAACGCAGCAATTATAGTACAAATAGAACCAAAATTTTTATGCAATACGACGATGTCACCGGTGTCTTTTCAAAGGCTATAGACAGACAGGCTAACGGTGCTCGGAATAGTTCATAGTTTCCGAAGACATAAAACGTTATTAGTTTCCCCCAAAAAATAGCGCCTTAAATTTTATGTCTTGAATGTAACCTGTATCATGGAAAAATTGGTTTTTTTTTTTAAATTATCCATAATTTTCTAGTAGGACTGCGTCTATCTTGATATCTTGTGGGTGGACGTCCTACGCTGAACTTTGTGGCCAATGCAGAAAGTTCTTGAATGCTATTAAAAACGGGATTGCGTCAAATCAAATTGGTCTACGTACCCAACAGTGAAATCGTATTTCTTTCTAAAGGTTTTCGTATGTTATTTAATTTTTATTATGAACGCTAACTTCAATTACATTGCAGAAAGATATCGCACACGTAATGCAAAACCACCATATCTGCAAAAACGCTACCTATGCGAAAGAAAATTATTTAACATTACACAAAAACTACCTACAAGTTTTACACAATAGTAGTTATCAGATTATAAAATAACCCTTTCTACAATAAATAATTACGGTATTAGGGCTAAATTATAAAATTCTAATTTTTAAGAGAACTTCAAAGCCTTAATTTAATTTTACCCCCAATTTTTAATGACAATTGCAGATGTGTTCGTTTTGCATTACGTGTGCGATATATATGCGTAGATACACAGACAGCTCCATAGTAATAAAGTAATAAAAACGTTTTGGTTTGTAAAAACTCATAAACAAAAGGTGAAACAAAAAATGAACCCTTGAAAAAAAGGTATGACCACCAGCGAGTCATCTGAACAACATTATTGTTGACATTTATTAAAAAAAAATTATATTTATGACATCAAAAAATGTAAAATAAATAAAGGAATTTTATGTATTTTTTACTACTTATTTTACCATATTTGTGCTCAAGCTATATCTAAATAACCCCATCGATTTCGGACTGGAATAGTACCTCTATATTAAATCCTTATTGTTATGGTACAACAAGTATGTTCACAACTATGCCAGTTTTGTTGGTATCCTAGACCTGATGACTTCATACATTTTTCTCCTATTGCCTTTTTTTTCCTATTGTAGGTACTTTTGTGAATCGCAAATTCACACCGATTGCCAATCTACAGTATCTACGTGATGCATTACCTTTACCATGAGTTTACAATGACCGCAATCGCTAGCGAGAGCGTAAAACATGTATATAAAAAACTGTCAATGTCAAATTGACAATTTTCCATATAAATATTTTACGCTCTCGCTATCGAGTGCGGTCATATAACTCATGGTAGAGGTACAGATCTCGCTTTTTAGGTAGTTTATACCTACACGTGACGAACGTCAGGACGCCGGAAGGTGTTTTGACCTCGTTGTGACCTCACGCAACAGGAAAGGGTCCAAATTATCCTCCAACCTTAACTGACAGACATCTAACAAATCTTTGAGGTCCTTATTTTAAAACGATGTATTTATTTGTCCGTTAGTGTAGGAACTCGACCGGCGCGGCGGCGTCTCGGTCGTGCTGTATCGTGTTTTTCCTCGCTTTATGTTCTGTCAATCGTAAAAAATACTTCATAATTGAGTGCGAAGAGACGCGACCTTCTAAGGCTCTTTATAATTTGTAATTTCAACTCAATTATAATATTTTTTAATAGCGAATAAAGTGATGAAGCACGACCTTTACGATTTGTTTATTCCAACGCGTCACGTTCGATACGAGCACTCACGCATCACCAATTAGTTGGTTCATAAATTAAATATTTTGCCAATGTTTGTTCGATTCATTGGCACTCGTGGAATGGTCAAGGTAAGGTTCCGTCAAAGGTAAGGACGAACCAATATATCGAGAGGTACCTACAAATGACTTAATTTAGTCGCCTAAACATGTCCTCGAGTGACGAGGTTTTATTTCTGATGGAAAGAACAAACCTTAAAAATTACGTGTCTCATGTTTGTCCTCGATGAACTCCCAAACTACTGAATCGATTTTGATAAAACTTCGTAACTATGTGTAATTTGGTTTAACTTAAAAGATAGGCTAGTTGTTATTTTGCACCCGTGCGAAGCCGTGAGCTTGTAGCTAGTAACGTATATAATTTACAGAAAATTGTATCCGTGCGAAGCCCGGGGCGGGTCCCTAGTAATGTAAAAAAATTACATTACTAGGGATAAGGTTTTTACTAATGGAAAGAGCTTTGTGTATAATACAGTTTGCAGAAATAAATTTCAACCGTGCGAACCTAGGGCTTTAAGAAACCTAGTAACTTTCGTAAGTTCATCTATAAAGAGCTGTTCATCTATAAATGCTGAATCCACTGTCAAAAATTATGTAAGAATGAATATACATAATTAAACCGCCGCGTTTGATCACTTAGTTGTTAGGTAGGACAGTTATAGGCAAATAGGGAAGTCTTCTGGAGAGTCTTGGTGGTGTTCCTCTTTTTTGGATGTTCTTCGCCAAGTTATCGTGCTTTTTATCGACTCAGGCTCAGCTGGATGTGTTTGGGTCTATTCCTAAAATGTAAAAGAATGTAAAAGTAATAGAAAATGACAGAGAAGTAACCTTTACCCAATTGTATTTGTTCGACGCATCCATCGAACAATGTGTGAAAGCGAAGTGCCCTGACAATAGCATCTGCTTTGTAGTTATTGTCTGCACAATAAGCAAAAAAGCAAAAACTCACTTGAACAAGCAGATCACTATCACTGGGTGACCGTGTCGTAACTTGAGGAGCTACATGTTACTGGGGTAAATAAAAAATTAAGCATTTACAATAAGTAAAACCATAGATAAATAATTACTTAACGAGTAAGTACCATTGGTAAAATTAAGTAGATATATTTTTGGAAATGAACTTTTCATAGCTGGTTTGGGTCTGTAAAGTAGTAACACGCCACGTAGTCATTTGCGCAGCCGTCTGGCAGCAGTAACCATCTTCCATCGTGAAATAACACTACGGTCCCTCTATACCAAGATGACTAACATATCAGATTCCCATACAGCATGTGTTCTGTTGTGTTTCTGTGAGTTTACCATCTCCCTTGCTATTCCCTTATTATTAAGGGTTGGCAGAGTTCTTGCAGCACCTGTGGCGTTTCTTGTGTTATAGGCGACGGTAGCCACCTACCATCAAATGAACAGTCTTCCTGTCTGACAACCTTAACATAAAAAAACAACTGAATTAAACTGAAGGTTTGAGAATTGTTATTTTTTGGCGGTTTCCATTTCAATTTAGATTTCAGATAGATACAGAACCAACACAATGGCCACTAATAGGAATAATGGCAACTCGGTGCCGGAAACTCATTAAGTTATATATGTACGCATGGCTACTGTCGACTAAGTATACTTTTGAATAATAGCATAGAGTAACATAGCTAACCTAGGTTATGCCTAGGCGGACCATCCCCTTACACATAGAACGTCGCCGTCAAATTTTTTTTATTTCTTTTATTTATTTATTAAGATTACATACAGCCATAAATTTAAAAAATATATATTATAGATTACATACAAACAGGCCTAAAGAATCATAAAAACTATATATTTAAGTACATTTATCTATTAATTTAAAAAAAAAACCGAAAAGAAGAGAATATTATATTATGTGATAAAAATTAATTTTTTAAAAGTAATTCGTCAATTTTAATATGTTATTTGCAATCGGGTTTTGTTCATGACATCATTTTAAGCCTACTTATCTACTATCATAATCAGGTGTGATGTCATTTGTTTTCAGAAAACAATTATTAATAAATCCCTATGCTTTATGGTTCACCTTTGCATTATCTACGGACATAAATAGGAACGTGTTTACTTCAAACACTGAATAGACTCTGAAGAGTAAGTACTTCATAGAAAAGACGCGAAGCGGAATAATTGATCATTTGATGACCCCGAGTACTGTTAGTATATAATCATCTCTTATTTACTGAATGTTAATAAAAAACATATTCATTTTAGAGCAGCTGTTGTATGCTATTTTTTGTACCTAGTGAATTGTGCGCATTATTTTTATTCTTCATGTAAAAACCTGTCAAGTTATGTTCAAAGATTTTATAAAGAAAAAAAAAACGAAATCCATACGAGTAGGACATACAAAATCTTTTGTCGCCCTCATTTTTAACAATGTAAATGAAGACATCGCACCAAAATATTCTAGCTCTAATAGGCAAACACTATAGCACTAAAACGAAATGAAGCAATTGCTTCTGCCTTCCCATAATATGTTATCTTAATGTAACACAGCTTTCTATAAAAGATGGGAAAACTAATAATTACAGAACAAGTGTAAGTAATTATTTGCAAGATTCGCACCGAGCGAAGTCTTGTAAAATGGCGTAGTTAAAATTAAAATATATATAAAATAAAGCAATAGCAAAATGATGCTTCAGTTTTTTTAAAACGTTAAGAGCAAATGATGACGAGGTAGGTACCACTTAAAATCTAAATTGAGCTTGCACTCGCATGTGCATGCTCAATTTAGCTCAATAAATTCTAATGTGCACCTACAACGCCCTTAAAAAAATTAAAATAAAAACATTTATTTTAATTACTATTAATTAAAATTAAGACTAGATTGACGCACCCCGGCGTTACTCGGGTGCACTTCCAAAGTTTTCGACAATTTCCATCTTTGTCCATCTGAAATAATGCACATTTGAAATAGTAAAGAGTTTTATTGTTTATTGACATACTTACTCAAGTGTAATAGTTCCGCAATATATTTATACAAATGTTTTCAAAAAAATATAATATATGCGAGGTTATTTATAATATTATGCGGAGATTGCGCGTCGCCTACTCTCCGCATATAAATAACTTTTAATAGATACGCTCTCTTTCTCTTTATACTTAAATATAATTAAATATTTATCTATTATTTTTGAAAGTGATATTTGTCGATCGATTTCCTTTTCTTAGTAGATAACTATTGATAAAGTATTTTAGTGTTATAGTTGTGATTTTTTTTCGAAATATTTATGATCGAATTTTACTGCCGTCCTCCTACCCGGTGATAAATTTACTGTATTTGACGATAAATAAACCCTTTTAAGTTTGTATAAATAAGCATTAATATTGAATGGCAGAGAAGCGAAGGCTAATACTAGATCCGTGTGATGTTATGTTTGTATGTCATCGCTTCAATCAACGTGCAATAAAACAATCAACTCTGAGATGTTACACAACGCATTCAAGATGTGTTAGCGATAATTATGCACAAAGGGTCTTCTAACATTTTCTTAACACTCCTTATATATATGTATCACAAACATATATAGATTTACTAACCAAGCATTTGCATTTTCAATATAAATACTTTTAATCAACTATTTTTTTTACATTTCTAACGTCATCCAAAGTCAAACGATGACGTTATTGCCCACTTATGTGAATTTATTGGAAAAATGTATGACGGACAAGTTATGAAGATGTATCGTATTTATTTCTTACTCTTGCACTATTACAGTACTGTTACTGTACTGTCATTGAACCACTCTGTGGAGATATGGTATACCAGTCATTACCATTTAGGCACCACTGCCCACGAACAAAGACTCGCAATGTAAGTTTTAATTTAATAATACGTTAGACTACTAATGACAAACTTAAATATGTAAAAAAGTTAATTAGATGTCAGAATAAGTATATATATGCAAACAACGGACTTTCTTTTAACAAAATAAGGTATCGGATGTTTTTCTTTTTCACCGACAATTACGTGTCCCCTCCGCAATTTTTTTTTATTATTTCTCCAAAATATTCGTTTCTGAATTATTATTTTTACAAAAACTCTTTTGACAATGCACCAAATACAATAACCTTAAAATTGGATTCGTATTATTCGTATTATCTTTCTATAATACAAAAATGAATCAGTAAATGTGTTGCTAAGCGCAAAAGTCGAGAACGGGTGGACCGATTTTAATTCTGTCTTCACTCATAGATAGAGGGATAATCAGGGAAGGTTTTTACGTAAAAAAAAAGTACCCCGGGCGAAGCCGGAAGCGGGCCGCTAGTTTTCTATAAAATGATTGTGATACAGTATACAAAAAGGGTGACGGAGGTGTTTTACATACAAATAAAGTGTGTCCCTCTGCGACGATTAATGTTACAAAATGCTCTCGCAAGAAAAAAAATCATATCGAACCTTTCAATACAAAAGTTTTATTGAACTACTTACATATTATTATTAAATTTATGAGAAGAAAATAAACATAAATTATATTACTACATAAAGAAATGTTTATTAGCTGTCCCCTGATGTATATGATTTTTGTTGCTATTTTCTGTCACCTTCATGGTACCTTTTCCCCTTGGACCCACACCATGCAACCTTAAACCATAGCGAGCCAAGGTGCGTGTGTTTATTCTCCCGTAACATACTACTTCGAAATGTTCTGTTTTTAACACTGTTTTATTGTTTCGTGGTAAATATTTCCTATACGCCCAACTGAATGAACAATTCATAATTAGGTGAATGCTGACAACCTCAAACACTACTATTTTACACCTCTGTCATAACTCTCTACAACTCTATAACTCGTGACAGAGTGGTGATTTTTGTATGGACAATTATTATTTTTATAGTGCGGGTTATTAAATCATTAATTATTTTATACATTGGAAGTAAGACGAAGCAAGTAATTCTTAGAAAATATTTGAATGCAGTGCAGTATTACTAACTTTTAAAAATAACATAAAGTCTTTCAGCAAAATATCCTATCTACGATATTTAAAGTATGCTTTTCGAAGGGAAGATGTCGCATATTCTTGGGACGCCTTGTATGTTTTTGAAATCTACGATAACGAGGCAATAATTTAAAACATATTTTATTAAAGAAATATGTTTTAAATTTTAATTTTTTTAACAAATCTAAAAGTTTACCAGTCCAATTGTCGGTAAAAAAGAAGAACGTCCCATCAACATTAGGTACTAAACTTACCTATAATATAATCGTATGAGCTGTCTGTTATCTGTACATTATATATATAATCTGTTATCTGTTTATCTGTGCGTTTGTGCACGCTAAATCTCGGGTGAAATTTGGCTTGGATTAACATATAGGATAATTTTTATCCTGAAAAAATAGTAGGTTCTCGTGAGATTTTCAAAAAAACGAACTATAGAGTGTAGAACGTGCGGGCACAGATAGTTATAAATAAAGTTATAAGTTCTAATGCAACGTGAAAGGTGCATATAAGATCTGACGTCGCATGGCCATGCTCTCGGCTATACCAACGGACAGTGGCGGCCAATCCATCTAAAATAGTTATCTAAAGGGGTCGCCAAGCAATCGGCGGTAATTTCTAAAATTATGTTTTTATCAGACAAGTCTGAAGCTGCCGGAACCTTTTTCGAACTAATACCCTCCACGTGCACATTAAAATGAAATGCGATTAATCGCATTGAGCGTTTACTTGTAACGATAATAAAATTATAATAGCGATAACGGCCGACAATAAATTTCCCTCTCATTGCAAGGTTACCGGCTAATGTGGCTAATGTGGCTAATGTGCTAATGTCGCGCGCAAAGAAAACAAAACAAAATGTATGCCCTAACGACCATCATTCGCAATTGGAACAAGCCAACTGTCATGTCAACGAACTCATAAATGGGTCGTCTCTGCTACTGAGATATTTTTAAAATAGCCGTGGCCAACTCAAATTTTACTATTAAACTTGTAGATGGCAAAGCACTCGCTATAATAATAATTACAGGGGGTACTTCTAACCGATAAAGTTGATCCTTTAGAAACCTACGCAATGATAGAAGACCTATTTTCTACCTATGCGATGATAGAAACTCGGGGAACAACTTCTCAGAACTCTTCCCATGCAACTGTCGCGTTTAGAACCGCTAAATTGAGAGCGTCGGCTCAGAGATGAGTAGATAGATACTCCATATGGGCATATAGGGCATAGAGAATCAGTCGCCAATTCGGAGTTAAAGTGGGCCTGGGCACTGCTCTGTACTCTGTGCCCCCACCAGACTAGGATACGTTCGCTGGACCGGTTCGGCGAGTGGTCGCGTCCCCCGCACCGCTCCGTCCCCTGGCCGCCTTCCGTCTTGTCTTCTGGTCAAACCGGTTGAGTCATAGCTCTTCAAACGCAAAAACACTACACACCAAGTGACGACAGCGTGTAAATTATTGGTATCCAGGGCCGTCTTTACCCGGGGGTGCAAGGGGTGCGGTGCACCCGGGCGCAGAGCGCCCGGGGGCGCCTTGCCGAACCCTGAATATTTAGATATTTCATTGAATTTAACGCCATTGCACAGTTTAATATACTTGTTACGACAAATACGTATGCCCAAAAGTAAATATAAAAAAAATAGTCATCAAAAATAATCATTGTTTTACTTTTATTACGCTTTCGGCGCTTGTCATACCGCTCATGATGTGCAAGCTAAAATGACTCTTATTACTACACAAATAAAAATTTTATTTAATACAACACGCGCGCGGCAAAATCTCTAATCCAAAGAGAGTGTATAAAACTTGGCACATTGCCGCCCGGTCGCCCGCACTTGAAGCAAAATGATCTCTAAGTCAATAAAGTGTGAGTTCATTTGAAATGGGCGCACGGCGGCGGAGCGGCACCTATGCGTCTGTCATAGGCGAGTAATTGCTCCCTTTGATATAGCCGCCCGGGCGCTCGCACTTGAAGCAAAATGATCTCTAAGTCAATAAAGTGTAAGTTCATTTGAAATGGGCGCACGGCGGCGGAGCGGCACCTGTGCGTCTTTCGTAGGCGAGTAATTGCTCCCTTTGATATAGCCGTCCGAGCGCTCGCACTTAAAGAGAAATGATCTCTAAATCACTACAATTAGGTGTAAGTTCATTTGAATTTACAGCGCGGCGCGCGGCGCCTATGTAGTGTCGGTCAGTGATTGATCTGATATCTTCTTTTTAAGTAATTAAATTCGTTAGCTCATTTCATTTGCGACAACCGCCGAATTAGCACAGAAGATCTTAGTGCAGAAATTATTGAGATTTTGTGTAAGTTGTAAATGCATGGAATAAATGAAATTTCTTCGTCATAAATAAGAGAAAAAATATCAAGGTAAGTCAATTTTATTTTTTAAGTGTTAGGTCAATCATTATCATCGTAGCCACCTATCACCCACTCCTGGACATAGGTTTCTCCAAACGACAGCACGCAGTTCTCGACCATCCTCATCCAACTAATACCTAGGCGCCTACCGACTATGTTCGTCGGTCCAGCGGTGGGCTGGAGGGGCGTCCGAAGCTACGTACGTTCGTTCGTTCGTGGACAGTGGTTTCCACTCGAGAACTCGTCGGTTAAAATTAAAATACAATACATAGGTACAATACCGATACCCAAAAGTACTCATACCTAGCTAGAAAAATACATCATTGTTGACGCCATCGTGTTGGAACGAATGGTCCTGCTTGGTTCGAATCCTGGGTTAGGGAACAATTTTTTTGTAGTATTTGTTTATGAGAGAGAGTCATGATTGTTTATTTGTTTATAATCGCAAAAATACAAATTCTTAAGGGCGTGCAGCGCGAACGAAAATCTTCACTTCCAAAAACACTTTAAACGTGTGTAAATACAAAATTTATAACACAGCTGACTTGATACCTCATGACGTCATGCCATACGACAAATAAGTGCGCCTAGTGATTTTATTAGAGCAATTTTTTTGTTTGCAAAACCATCAGGCGTTTGGATTAAAAATTGAAAATTCTTAATAATTTCCTATTTATATTTTTATAATCAATATTAAGAAGAGGGTGCTCTGCGGAATATCAATACAAACATTTCCGTGTGACAGTTAGTGCTTCATGCGTAAAATTTACGAAGTATTCGAAGATAAATATTTTTAAAAGTCATTACCGTCATGTATTGTTTATTAATACAAAATGCATTTATTTCAAATTTCAACAAGGCGGTGACCTTGTGCAAGGATCAGACTAACCTACAAAAGTTCTTTTAATGTATTTAAGTAATTGAGCGTACATTACTAGTTATTTAAAAATACGTCAATTTCCAAAATTTCGTGCAGTACCCTCTTAATGTTAGTGATTGATACAAACCTACTTTATTTATTATAAAGAAAGAAATATTAAATTAAAATTTAATTTTATTGTAGATGGCCGAATTAGGGGATGGTAAAAAGAAACCATCGGGTGCTCAAAACAGAAAAAGGAAACTGGAGAAAGGAGAAAAAATTAAAAAGCTAACTTCTCCGATTGACTCTTTCTTTCGATCTGGTAAGTTCAGTTAGTTGGTTGGTAGGTACCTTTAAAGTACTACCTTATATAATACATCTGAAGTAGCGTAAATCAGTGACAGAAGTCGCTGGTGTATCCTGCCTGGGTTCGATCCCTAACTAAGTTCCTACCTACTTCTACTTATTATTATTACACTTCTTATTTTTTGTATAAGTTACCTGTAACTGTATACCTAATGACAATATCTATTTTGCGCGATGGCCTTCCGTTGCGCAATGGTTAGTAACACTGACTCTTGTGCCGAAGGTCTCGGGTTCGAATCCCGGCCGGTGCAAATATTTGTTTAATTACATACCTTCTCAGACCTTGTATGTTAAATTTTTGTGTTGTGTGATATCTCCAACACGCGTTCCCATCGTGGAGATTATGACAATAAATAACCCTATAGTTTTGGAGGCTCATGTCTAACAGTGGACTGGATGTTGCATTGCTACTTCACAGCAGAAATAAATAAGCGGGTGGTACCAGTTAACCCAGGCGACAATTGCATAATTACCTCTACCTAATAGGGAGCCTATCACCTATTAATAGGATTGCAGTAGGTATAGTAAATGTGCACAAAAATTTCAAAAGGCTAAGCAATAATTAAATCGAGTTTCGTCAAAACTCTAACTAAGTGATAATCTACCAAGAATAGATGTATTTATCTATTCTTCTTATGTAGTCACTAATCCTGACTTTATATCTGTGGGGTGAAGACTGCAAGGTGAAGCGAATACTGAATCAGTGTAACTTGTATAGTTGTAATGTGTATAGTTGTAACTTTGAATTAGTTTGAATAAATAGCTAATTAGTTACCTATTAGGTATATAATCAATGACTGACTTTTAATTAATAGGAACAAAGCAGTACTTGTAATTATTTTTTTTTAAGTCTCCATTGTCCGTTCAATTTAAGTAAACTTTTAGAAATCGCGCGAAATGTAAAATTTTCATAGTTTGAATATTCCGTCGGGCGGTTATGGCGGACATTGTGACGTCACAATGGCCGCCATATTGAATTGGTCGTTTCAATTTCCTATCGCTGCTGGTTAACAATTTAAACTTTTTTTTAATAATAAAATAAACCTATTTTTAGCGTGAAACGTTGTTTTTACGTAATTTATTTATGTAGCCGATCGTTAAAAAAAATAAAATATTGAGTGCATATAGGTACCCTATTCCACAATGAGCGCGCTCGGCCAGACTAACTATGCCCGCCTTAACTTTCAGGCGCTGTTTTTAATTTTTTATTGTCCTAAAATATTATTGCGTGGCCCTGTTACCACACTTGGTTACACAAATTGTTGACTATCTTATGTTTTTTAGGTACATCTTCGTCAACATCAGCTCGACAGTTAGAAGAGACAGTTAACTTGGAAGAGAGAACTTCTACGAGTATTTCACAAGTTCCAGCTCACACTAGTACCAGTACATCGCCTACTTCAAGTGAACCAATTGTTAACCAACCAGCAACAGAACCAGATGTACGATTTTGTGAAAATGTCGCGAATGATCCTGCTCTCTGGCCGCAAGTAATACCCGATAGTTTAAGATTATTTTTAACAGAACGTGGACCAATTCAGATTAAAAAAACCAACTATCCTTCAGATAGTAACATGAGGTCGTTTTCAGATACATATTACAGTAAAAAGTTACAAAATAACGAAATTATTCATCGAGTTTGGCTTGTATATTCCACATCTACAGATTCTGTTTTTTGTTTTCACTGTAAGCTTTTTAATATTAATGTCACTGCATTTAATGGCCCCACTGGTTACAAAGACTGGGGGCATTTGTCGAGAAATATAGAACGGCATGAGAAAAGTTCAGGGCACATATGTTCTTTTAAAAAATATTTGGATTTAAAAAATGACTTATTGAAAGGGCAAACAGTAGACTCGGTAAATCAAACTGAAATAGACCGCGAGAAAAAGAGGTGGACGGCAGTTTTGGAAAGGATAATAGAAATTATAAAATTTTTAGCAGGTCAAAATATAGCATTTAGGGGCACAACTGAGAAGTTGTATGACCCAAATAATGGTAATTTTTTAAAGTTGGTGGAGAGTATATCTAATTTTGATAGTACACTATCAGAACACATTGCTCGAATTCAAAGAACTCAGCATCGCATGCCACATTATCTTGGTCATAACATTCAAAATGAACTGATTAGTATAATTGCTGAAAAAATTAAAACGACTATAATTAGTCTTTTGAAGCAATGTAAATACTACTCTGTAATTCTAGATTGCACACCTGATATCTCACACCAAGAACAACTTACTGTTATTGTGAGGTTTATTTATTTAAATCCATCGACAAAACGCGCTGAGGTACGAGAACATTTTTTAGGTTTTTTACCTGTAACTGATACTACCGGACAAGGGTTGAAGACTTATTTGTTAGATTTTTTAAAATCATGCAATATTGAATTCGATGATTTGCGAGGCCAAGGATATGATAATGGAGCCAATATGAGGGGGAAAAATATAGGCCTCCAAAAAAAAATATTGGACATGAATCCTCGTGCTTTTTACGTACCGTGTGCTGCTCACTCCCTTAATTTAGTAGTAAATGACGCCGCTAAAAGCTCATTGGAAATTACAAACTTTTTCTCTATTGTCCAAGAAATCTATGTATTTTTTTCAGCATCCACATCACGCTGGGATGTAATTATGAAACAGATACCTACTTTGTCATTAAAACCTCTTTCAAATACGCGTTGGGAAAGTAGATTTGATGCTCTTAGAGCACTACGTTTTAACATGGATAAAATTTACGATGCATTATACTCTATTTTTACAAATAACAAGTATGATAGCGACACAAAAAACATAGCGAGTTCATTAATAGCCAAATTAAAGTCTTATAGATTCATATGTTCAGTAGTTATATGGTACAATATTTTACTAAAGATTAATATTGTAAGCAAAAATTTGCAAAAATCAGACGTAATTATTTCAGAGGCTACCAAAATGATTAATCTGGTTAAAAAAGATTTGGAGCAATACCGCACCGATAGTGCGTTTGAACAGTTGTTATCTGATGCAAAATTAATTGCTGAAGAATTAGAATGCGAAACAGAATTTAAAGAAACTGTTCGTCCACGTCCCCGAAAAAGACATTTTGATTACGAGGCTGCAGATGAGCCCATTTTAGACCCAACCAACAAATTTAAAGTATGTTTTTATTTTTTTATACTGGACACTGCTATCTCTAAATTAAATGAGAGATTCGATTTGCTGACGGAACACAATTCAGTTTTTTCACTCTTCCAAAACATTGAATGCTGGAGGAAATTAGAGTTGCATGAAAAAAAATCTCAATGTTCTCGGCTCCAACAAAAACTAACATTTAAAAATAGATTTGATATTGACGGGGAGGATTTATATAATGAATTAGAATTGTTACCAATGTTTTTTCCCAATGCATCAACAAGCACTCCCACTAATATTTTAAGCTATATATATTCTAATAATTTAATCTCCTCATTTCCTAATATCTCAACATCTCTACGTATATATTTAACACTGCCTGTTACAGTAGCTGAAGGTGAACGATCCTTTTCAAAATTAAAATTAATAAAAAATTATCTTCGGTCAACCATGACCCAAGACAGACTGACAAACTTAGCTATTATAAGTATAGAATCCAAAATTAATATAAAAATAAATGATTTAATTAAAATCTTTGCCGACTCAAAAGCAAGAAAAATTGAGTTTGTTTGATGTATGTACATACAATAAATAGATATTTAGCAATTAAATAATAATATAAACGAGAGTTGGAACTTGGATTGCTGGTGTTTTTCGCCATTACAATCACTGTTAATTGTAATTAACTCATAATTCTATTGATTTCTCAACTAACAGGTTCCTTCTTTTCTTTGTTTTTGCATCATGTTCTTTTTCATGTTAAAATAAAAGTATAATTCTTCACTTTTTTGAAAAAGTAGGTACCTTTTCTAGAGTGTTAATTCCAGAAACTGGACATAATGTCTCGAATGGAGAATAGTTTTGTTTTTTATTTGTATAATTGGGTTTAATTTGTATAATTTAAGTTTAATTTTAGTTTTGTATTTTAGAAAAATAAACAAATTATCAAAATTACGTGTATTGTGTTTTCTTGGTTGACTAGGACCCCTTTCATACTGCAGTGTGTCGTCGGTCGCGTGCCACGCTGCAGTGTAAAAGAAAACGAGGGCGCAGGCTGAGCCCCGCACCCCGGCGCCGAATAGACTTAAGACGGCACTGTTGGTATCGATAACAAAAAATATCTTCCGTTGCAATGGCCCGAGGGTAAGAAGTCGGTTCCATCAGCCTCTAACGGGTCTATCCGCAAACAGACGAGTCGCTAAATGGTCGTGCTTCGCGCAATTTCTTCTAATAGTAAACACTAGGTCCAATGAACTCGACCACAATAGAATATAGATCTACGCTATTTACAACTGTTCTATAATTAAATAGCGGGCGAGACGATGTTTGTTTTCATAAAAAAAAAAACATATTAACTGTGACTAGTTTTCGATAATCGAATATAACGCCTTAATGGCAAACAATGAGACCGAAGCCGATTATAATTTGCATGTAATCGGGTTGCTGCCATCTGAAATGTGCAGGCCTGCAGAATGCACCAGTGGAAGAGGACGAACGCTGTCGTGTCTGCGAAACGTATTATTATTCCAAGGAATGGCTACAGGCTGACAGGCGGAAGGCTTCGGCACATATCCGACGATATGGACTCATCGGTTCGTAAATTATACTCTAACTAATGGATTGACTACTATCGCGGGGGCAACGCGGTTTGTCTAGGTTCGGTTTCCATATTGTTGCCTGCGCAACTTTGCAACTGCATGGACGCGTGAGAGATTGTCTCGTCTTGTCGCTTCAGCAACTGATTTTATGAGAGAAATTGATCGCTCTATCCACAGAGTAGTCGCTTTTTTGTCGTGTACAGGACAGTGTGTGTGTAGATGGTCGCTTCAGCAACTGTCGCAAGAAATGTATCCAGCGGGGTAGTCGGATATGTGCGGAATAATTCGCGCGGGTAGTGCGTGCACGGTTGCGCTTGCGGATATGGGGTGCGCGCGGGGGGCGGGTGTCGTCACGGGAGACGCGGGTTGCGGCGGGGGAAGGAGACGGTCAAGGCCGCACGACTGCGCACGCGCAGCCAGTCAACTAGTAGCGGCGCTGAAGCAGTCTGCTCCGCGCTTCGCAGGCGAGTGGTCGTCCTATGAGAGTGAGCGGTGTCGGAAGTGGTGTGTGTGTTTGTGTCTGTGCGTGTTGTACAGTTACCCGGAGCCTGAGCGGGTCGTCGACCGCGCGAGTATGAGCGCGCGCCCCTCGCGCCCGCACCGGCACCCGCACCCCCGCCACCAGCAGCTTCTTTGACAGACCACCACCACAAGGTGAGCCACTCTCTTAGTCTCCTCCCTCCCTGCAAACAATGCAATAAGCGCATCGGGAGGTGTCATACCCGATGGCCATGCGATTAACCCACTAATCACTTTCTAATTGGACGAGAAAAGAAGGGCACCATTATGAAGGGAACTGGCGAATGGCCTGCACTTTATCGCTTCCTAATGCCATATCCACTGGCCTAATGTAGGCCTTAACATCTATTTATAATAATTTATTTCATTACTGTAACAAATTCATTTCAAATATCAAGTCATTTATTCATAAGTATAAGCATTGTTGGGTGCCTCTGTGACCTCCAAGCTAAATGTCTTGAGTTAGAGATCAGTAGCTGCGCACCATGACAGCAAATATACTTACGGCAGAGATTTTATACATGTAAATAAAACTTTAAATTACTTATACACTATTTGGTAGTAAATTCACACAAAACCATTTCGAGGTAGCGAAACTAATGGCTATTTAATTGCCTTGATCGATAATCAACATTACAAGTTAATACATTCTTGAATCAGTGCATGATAACGTGCCATGATTACCTTATGGTATTTCCTCGTAGCCTCACAGTCGAGCCGTGTCATCACGTGTCGTAACGTCTAATCCTAAATGACGTAACTGATTCTCATTCCCCTGGTCCTCTTCGGACGATCGACTATTTGTGTTTGTTTAAAAAGTGGCACCGGTGTTGAAAGATTTCATTTGAAAACATTATCAAACTTACTCTGTCAATATTTGGGGAAGGCGTTGCAAATGTTTACAAGAAAAAAGAGATGCCTTGCCTCTGCGTGAGCGCAGGGAGTGGAGGTTTTATTATGTGCATTTGCATATTAAATAGTCTATTCTCACAGGTTTTTGCATATTCAGATTCAAATTCCACCTACAGTGTAACGCATATTTACTAGTGTCAAAAATTGGTAACCCTAAGGTTGTTCTGTAAAGAAAAAGAGTAGGTAAGGAAGGAAGGAAACAGGTTTTTTTTTAAATTTACCACTATATCAGACAAGTCGTAGGTATAAATATAGTGCAATCCGAGCGAAACCATAACGAGCCGCTATAGTTTTAGGTAAATATAATTTTATTCATAACTGCGTTTGTTATTCAATGTTGCATATCATCATAATTTTTTATGCATACTTGCATTTGAGCTTTTTATGCTGCCTCTACTTTTATCATTGATAAATAACAACATGATGACCATCCTACCATCGAGTGGTCACACAGATAATCGAAGCCGGCCGAATCGTGTCCTTGGCAGTTGGCGGCGCCGGCGCTAGCATTAGATAGTGCGCAAAGTAGGTCACCGCCGATCGCCTTTCGCGCTAATGCTTTTTATAACACTCATTAAACCAATTGCAGCTGCCTCCGCTTTTCCTGCTCTCCAACAAACCACCACTGCTCACTGATGAGAGTGCTACCGCAACCCACAACCGGCTTTCATTACATATTGCCTATAACTTTCAATACATATCATACTTACTTCACCCCAGATCGGTACAGATCCGCTGGGTGCCCCACTATTCGCCTATTCGCCTATTCGCGGCCTTACTGAACACTACTTAATGATTTAAAAATGAAATCTCTCTTAGGTACATTCTTAAGAGCACCATCATCATCATCATCATTAAGAGCATTTGACGATATGTTTGGTCTAGTGGCTAGTAACCCTAGCTGTTAACCAAACGGTCGCGGGTTCGAATCCCGCTAGGGGCAAATGTTTATGTGTATTTTATTTATTTACCTGAGTCATGGATGTTTGTATTTATAATATGTATGTATTTACATTGCTTAGTGTGGAACTAGATGGTGTTGTGTGGAATGTGTGAAGATATTTATTATATTATTTATAATTAGAATCATGCTGGAGTGAAAATTTATGATTTCAGTAGTTTCAGATGTTTTAGTTTGCAGGTAAGATGTTAACGTCATATTATTTGTAGTTTTTTATAATATTAGTAAATAGCTGAAAAATATTTTAAAGTGAATTTTCATAAGAACATTTTTAAACAGCCCTTTTTTTAAACTAGCGGTCGACGGCCTACGCAGATAAATATAAAAGCTATTAAAAAAATTATAACACAATCTTTTAGAACATTAATGACTTCACATACTAGGTCCAAGAAAAAACAGAAATATCTCAAATTTGATCCTAAAATAACAGGTTTAATATCACGAAAAATAACTAAAAGTGACACTTTTTATTATACTTTTCTTGAATGAAAATTTACAGAAATCGTATGTTTTTTTGGACTATAAACTAATAAATGATATGAATTTTTGGAAATCAATATTTTTATAATTTGTCGCATATAATTTTACTTATATCTCGCTTCTGCGTCGACCGTCGACCGTTACTTTTAAAAAAGAGTTGCTTAAAAACTGTTCTAGTGAGAAAAGTAGATATCCCAATATTTTAAAATATTTTTGGTCAATTATCTCGATTATAAAACTACAAATAATATGACGTTAATATCTTATCAGAAAACTATAGTAAAAAGCTCTGTTTTTTATTAAACTGTTTGCCGGTATTGCAACATGCGTAGGAAACTGATAATATAAAACCGCCCACTTCTATACACTAGAGTGGACTATTTCAGATACACAGTATAATGTTTTATGGGATTCTTCTTTGTAGATTCTGCTACAACAGCAATACTATTTTCATTTTCCAAAAAAGGGCCATCAGAGCCATCTACCAAGTTTTCCCTCCGAGAAAAATCAAGGAAATTAAGATTTTAAACATGTCAGTATGTAAACCATTAGTATTAAAATGTAGGTAATATTCACAATCTTAATACTAAGTTTAAAAATGACGTTGATTTGCATAAAACGCGTCTTCACAAGATAAGTACTATTCTTTTATAGGTCAATGTATACGATTTTATAATAAACTTCCCGAAATAATACTTATAAATAAATTTAAGTGTAATCAAAACCAAACTCTAATCGAAAGGTTAATAAAAAGTCGCTGATTATTTAATTAAGTGATAAAGAAGTCTAGATGATTCTGAGCTCATACTATTTATTCAGTATTATATTTATGTACCTAGATTTGTTAATTGTAATTGTTATATATTTTATTTTAAACATAACAAAAAGAATGGTATCCTAAATTTCTTTAAGAGTTTCTTCTCAGTATCTTTGCCATATTGGTAATTTTTTTGAAAACCTTGTAAAATATATAATGACCATTAAAAATTCATGGAATTAAAAAACTTTTAATTTCCTCAATTTGGCACAATTGTAAAAAACCATAAAATTGCTGGAGTTTCTTCTCTTCTAGAACGCCATTATTTTCCCGAAACTGGCTTTTTAACTTAAAAAGAGTGATCTTGTTATCCTATTAATTGTGAATCATGGATATATAATAAGTCTATGTTACCCCATAGACTCAATTGAGTTATTGGGATGTACCGATGGGCGAGAAACACGTTATCTAGGTCTAAGGGTGAGGCGCAAAACGAAGATGCCGAGTGAAAGTTGTATTTACCCGCAAACAACACGACTGCCTATACCAATACTACGTATACGAGTACACAATCGCATCCAAAACAGCTCCAAATGTTACCGACGAAGGTACTTACTTCACACTGACTCCTGACTCCTGACTCCTGTCAACACCTCTGGTCTAAGCCACCGAATCAAGATGTCTAGGATCGCAAGTTTTGACATTTAAATTTGCTTTCATAGTTTGCAATCTACTTGGACATCTAGTGTTCAGAAATCTTGCATTTTGAATTTTAGATTGATTTACTGATTGCTTATAACACAATTTTGCCTTTTAATTAAATCTTAAGTCATGCTTTGTTTCTCTTCATTATCTGTATTTTCATTTGTAATTATCGACTTATTGCTTTCATTACTTACAGTTTCTTTAAATTACTTATTATTCATTTTAAGTCCCTTGCAAATGTTCGGTTTGCAGCAAAATGTTCAGTGCCATTCTTAAGTTCGATTTCCAAGACCACTCATTATCTACCTGATCAGTAACACACGACTTCCACGAGGCACGCATGCAGCGCATCTATAATATGGCCTCGATACTGTCTTTGTCGAGAGACCTTTACCACTTGATGGTCAGGTGGCTACGGTCGCCTATTTACATAAGAAATGTCATAGTGCTGCAAGTTTACTGCCAATCTCATGGGATTTGGAGGTAAGATAGGGAAATGTGGACTCTGGCATTCCTTACTTACTCACTTACAGAAACACTACAGCACTTAAATGCTGTTAAGAGCGTTGTTAATGGAGCCAAATAGACTGCCACAAATTATTATATAGGTATGCGAAACGCAGTGTTCCATTACTAATAGTTCCTATTGCGTTTGTACGTGCTTATTTTATTTCTATCTATCGATATAATGGCAACACCAGTCACTACAAATTCTAAAAATAAACATACAAGATAAGAATAACAAATGAAAATGTGTGCCGAAAATAATACATGAGACGAATGAAGACAATACACCACATTGTCATGCAATGCATTAAATAACATTACACAACAATAAAACTACAATACAAATAACGAATCAAATCATTTAAACTAAGATTTATGTTAAGAGTAAAACAGGATTCACTTCTTATCTAAATTTTTTCAAAATATTTTGAACTTAAAACTATTTTAGGAGTCTTGAGTTCTTTGTAAAATACCCATCAAAACTGAGATTAAAACCATTATTTCTTGTGTATTTATTTTTATTTTTTGTAACTAAATAATTTTAGACAGTATTTTAAAATAGTCAATAAGAATATTTATTAATTTTGAAAGGAATGCTCGGTCGAATTGAATTTTTTTGTTATTCCGAGGATGGTTCCAAGAAATTTTTCTACTTTTTCTATTCAGTACCTCTATGTAGGAATACAAACGACCCTACCAAAATTAAGAAAGCTGAAATAAAGAATTTTGTGGATTAAAATACTTTTAATAAAATCTAAATGCTCTTATAATAACTTAATTGTTTGACAGTAAATGTTGGAGACCTAACTGCAGATAATAATGTCTAAATAACTCGCCTGCGCAGTTTCAACTATTCGAAGAATGCTATTATCAATTAGCTGTCGTGTGTAATACATATTTTGATGAGTCGTTATCGATGATTTTCTTTAATCACAACTCCATGCGATAAACTGATAGTACGTTATCAGCTCGTCCCCAGTCTGATTCCGATTCGCTGCCAGAGAACAGGTGTGAGGCGCGAGGTGGCTCACAGACGAAGCCGAGTGCAACATGATACCTGCACTTAATACAGACACAGTGAGTCTACAACATTGGACAAACTAACTAAGTATATGTTACGATTTATCTTAGATAATCTCTTTGCTTTGTAGAACTAGTAAATTTAAATCGATCGATATTTTATTTGTTTTCGCACATTTGTTTTGGAGAGGCTCTCCAATTTGTTATAGTTTTAACAAAACAAATAAAAAGTTTGTTGATTTCGTAGGTACCTCAATACCATTGCATTGTTGAATACCATAGTTGTCAACGTTTGTTGAGATTCTGTTATGTTTATGTGTATTTATAAAATAATAATAATTACTCATAAAAATATTCGTAAATTTAATAAAAAATTGTAAATTTAATAGATAATATTTACAATTTCAATAGATACTAGACAAGTACAGTTTGGATAGGAATACTAATAATAATAATAATAGGAATAAATTAATAGGAATAATCAGTTTTCAAATTCATTCCTTTATTAAGTAGTATAGACTCTTAGTACCTTTTGAAACTAAAGCACTAAGCAGACAACTGCATATGAAAGTAAACTTACTAGATATGATAACAAGGTTCATATCAACATCAAATCTTTTAATGGTCTGTCATATATTTTCTCTTGTATTTCTTGTGATCAATAATAATCGTATTTACCTAATTCAAATATCCATCAAAAAGCTGCAATTAGTGCAGATAATGGAACTGACTAAAATATTAGCGAAATATATTCAAATCATAATAATCAGTACAGATACTTTAAGGTTCTGGATTATGCTCTCACCTTGTTGGTTCAATACAAAAAGGACTACAATATGTGATAGATGCGATGGCGGATATACTCGTTTTTAATACAGTTTTGCTTATTTAAATAAATTTTACCATAATCCTTATCTATCTATCTATATAAATAAAATCAGAGTGTTTGTCTGTGATTTGCGAAAAACTGCCTCAAACTAAGCTTAGAGAGTCATTCGCATGCTGTTAAAACGTAAATAACTTTTTTAGAATTTTTGTCAGTCTGTCTGTCTGTCCGGGGTAATCTCAGAAACGGCTGAAGCGATTTCGATGAAACTTTGGAGACATGAAGAGGGGGTCGTCAGGAGTAACATAGGCTACTTTTTGTTTATGTAAATTGTTGCACCCGGGCGAAGCCGGGAACGAGTCGCTAGTCTATATAAATAAAATCGGAGTGTCTGTCTGTGATTTGCGAAAAACTGCCTCAAACTAAGCTTAGAGAGTCATTCGCATGCTGTTAAAACGTAAATAACTTTTTTTAGAATTTTTGTCTGTCTGTCTGTCTGTCTGTCTGTCTGTCTGTCTGTCTGTCTGTCTGTCTGTCTGTCTGTCTGTCTGTCTGTCTGTCTGTCTGTCTGTCTGTCTGTCTGTCTGTCTGTCTGTCTGTCTGTCTGTCTGTCTGTCTGTCTGTCTGTCTGTCTGTCTGTCTGTCTGTCTGTCTGTCTGTCTGTCTGTCTGTCTGTCTGTCTGTCTGTCTGTCTGTCTGTCTGTCTGTCTGTCTGTCTGTCTGTCTGTCTGTCTGTCTGTCTGTCTGTCTGTCTGTCTGTCTGTCTGTCTGTCTGTCTGTCTGTCTGTCTGTCTGTCTGTCTGTCTGTCTGTCTGTCTGTCTGTCTGTCTGTCTGTCTGTCTGTCTGTCTGTCTGTCTGTCTGTCTGTCTGTCTGTCTGTCTGTCTGTCTGTCTGTCTGTCTGTCTGTCTGTCTGTCTGTCTGTCTGTCTGTCTGTCTGTCTGTCTGTCTGTCTGTCTGTCTGTCTGTCTGTCTGTCTGTCTGTCTGTCTGTCTGTCTGTCTGTCTGTCTGTCTGTCTGTCTGTCTGTCTGTCTGTCTGTCTGTCTGTCTGTCTGTCTGTCTGTCTGTCTGTCTGTCTGTCTGTCTGTCTGTCTGTCTGTCTGTCTGTCTGTCTGTCTGTCTGTCTGTCTGTCTGTCTGTCTGTCTGTCTGTCTGTCTGTCTGTCTGTCTGTCTGTCTGTCTGTCTGTCTGTCTGTCTGTCTGTCTGTCTGTCTGTCTGTCTGTCTGTCTGTCTGTCTGTCTGTCTGTCTGTCTGTCTGTCTGTCTGTCTGTCTGTCTGTCTGTCTGTCTGTCTGTCTGTCTGTCTGTCTGTCTGTCTGTCTGTCTGTCTGTCTGTCTGTCTGTCTGTCTGTCTGTCTGTCTGTCTGTCTGTCTGTCTGTCTGTCTGTCTGTCTGTCTGTCTGTCTGTCTGTCTGTCTGTCTGTCTGTCTGTCTGTCTGTCTGTCTGTCTGTCTGTCTGTCTGTCTGTCTGTCTGTCTGTCTGTCTGTCTGTCTGTCTGTCTGTCTGTCTGTCTGTCTGTCTGTCTGTCTGTCTGTCTGTCTGTCTGTCTGTCTGTCTGTCTGTCTGTCTGTCTGTCTGTCTGTCTGTCTGTCTGTCTGTCTGTCTGTCTGTCTGTCTGTCTGTCTGTCTGTCTGTCTGTCTGTCTGTCTGTCTGTCTGTCTGTCTGTCTGTCTGTCTGTCTGTCTGTCTGTCTGTCTGTCTGTCTGTCTGTCTGTCTGTCTGTCTGTCTGTCTGTCTGTCTGTCTGTCTGTCTGTCTGTCTGTCTGTCTGTCTGTCTGTCTGTCTGTCTGTCTGTCTGTCTGTCTGTCTGTCTGTCTGTCTGTCTGTCTGTCTGTCTGTCTGTCTGTCTGTCTGTCTGTCTGTCTGTCTGTCTGTCTGTCTGTCTGTCTGTCTGTCTGTCTGTCTGTCTGTCTGTCTGTCTGTCTGTCTGTCTGTCTGTCTGTCTGTCTGTCTGTCTGTCTGTCTGTCTGTCTGTCTGTCTGTCTGTCTGTCTGTCTGTCTGTCTGTCTGTCTGTCTGTCTGTCTGTCTGTCTGTCTGTCTGTCTGTCTGTCTGTCTGTCTGTCTGTCTGTCTGTCTGTCTGTCTGTCTGTCTGTCTGTCTGTCTGTCTGTCTGTCTGTCTGTCTGTCTGTCTGTCTGTCTGTCTGTCTGTCTGTCTGTCTGTCTGTCTGTCTGTCTGTCTGTCTGTCTGTCTGTCTGTCTGTCTGTCTGTCTGTCTGTCTGTCTGTCTGTCTGTCTGTCTGTCTGTCTGTCTGTCTGTCTGTCTGTCTGTCTGTCTGTCTGTCTGTCTGTCTGTCTGTCTGTCTGTCTGTCTGTCTGTCTGTCTGTCTGTCTGTCTGTCTGTCTGTCTGTCTGTCTGTCTGTCTGTCTGTCTGTCTGTCTGTCTGTCTGTCTGTCTGTCTGTCTGTCTGTCTGTCTGTCTGTCTGTCTGTCTGTCTGTCTGTCTGTCTGTCTGTCTGTCTGTCTGTCTGTCTGTCTGTCTGTCTGTCTGTCTGTCTGTCTGTCTGTCTGTCTGTCTGTCTGTCTGTCTGTCTGTCTGTCTGTCTGTCTGTCTGTCTGTCTGTCTGTCTGTCTGTCTGTCTGTCTGTCTGTCTGTCTGTCTGTCTGTCTGTCTGTCTGTCTGTCTGTCTGTCTGTCTGTCTGTCTGTCTGTCTGTCTGTCTGTCTGTCTGTCTGTCTGTCTGTCTGTCTGTCTGTCTGTCTGTCTGTCTGTCTGTCTGTCTGTCTGTCTGTCTGTCTGTCTGTCTGTCTGTCTGTCTGTCTGTCTGTCTGTCTGTCTGTCTGTCTGTCTGTCTGTCTGTCTGTCTGTCTGTCTGTCTGTCTGTCTGTCTGTCTGTCTGTCTGTCTGTCTGTCTGTCTGTCTGTCTGTCTGTCTGTCTGTCTGTCTGTCTGTCTGTCTGTCTGTCTGTCTGTCTGTCTGTCTGTCTGTCTGTCTGTCTGTCTGTCTGTCTGTCTGTCTGTCTGTCTGTCTGTCTGTCTGTCTGTCTGTCTGTCTGTCTGTCTGTCTGTCTGTCTGTCTGTCTGTCTGTCTGTCTGTCTGTCTGTCTGTCTGTCTGTCTGTCTGTCTGTCTGTCTGTCTGTCTGTCTGTCTGTCTGTCTGTCTGTCTGTCTGTCTGTCTGTCTGTCTGTCTGTCTGTCTGTCTGTCTGTCTGTCTGTCTGTCTGTCTGTCTGTCTGTCTGTCTGTCTGTCTGTCTGTCTGTCTGTCTGTCTGTCTGTCTGTCTGTCTGTCTGTCTGTCTGTCTGTCTGTCTGTCTGTCTGTCTGTCTGTCTGTCTGTCTGTCTGTCTGTCTGTCTGTCTGTCTGTCTGTCTGTCTGTCTGTCTGTCTGTCTGTCTGTCTGTCTGTCTGTCTGTCTGTCTGTCTGTCTGTCTGTCTGTCTGTCTGTCTGTCCGGGGTAATCTCAGAAACGGCTGAAGCGATTTCGATGAAACTTTGCAGACATGAAGAGGGGGTCGTCAGGAGTAACATAGGCTACTTTTTGTTTATGTAAATTGCGGTACATACACCAAAATAATATTTTTACAATTTTTGTCTGTCTGTCTGTTTGTTCCGGCTAATCTCTGAAATAGCTGGACCGATTTTGACGGGACTTTTATTGGCAGGTAGCTGATGTAATAAGGAGTAACTTAGGCTACGTTTATTTTAGACTAGCGACTCGTTCCCGGCTTCGCCCGGGTGCATTCGTGTACATAGACTTTTCGAGTTTAATGAGAATGATGCTTATGCATTAAGATAGCCTCACTCTACTTCCTTCGAAATAAATATAACCCATCAGGTTCTGAAATTTCAAAAAATCTTATTAAATTATCTGAAAAAGTGAAGAAAGTTTTCATATATGCGAGAATTTCCTAGAAACTTCTGGAATTTTCTAGAATTTTCTGAAATTTTCGAGAAACTTCTAGAATTTTCTAAAAACTTCTAGAATTTTCTATAATCTAGAATTTTCTAGAATGTTAGCGAAAAAAAATCCGTTTCTATTAATCTATATAAATAAAATCAGAGTGTCTGTCTGTGATTTGCGAAAAACTGCCTCAAACTAAGCTTTGAGTCATTCGCATGCTGTTAAAACGTAAATAACTTTTTTTAGAATTGTTTGTCTGTCTGTCTGTCTGTTCGGGGTAATCTCAGAAACGGCTGAAGCGATTTCGATGAAACTTTGCAGACATGAAGAGGGGGTCGTCAGGAGTAACATAGGCTACTTTTTGTTTATGTAAATTTTATAGAAAATTCTAGAAGTTTTTAGAAAATTCTAGAAGTTTCTCGAAAATTTCAGAAGTTTCTAGAAAATTCTCGCATATATGAAAACTTTCTTCACTTTTTCAGATAATTTAATAAGATTTTTTGAAATTACAGAACATCGTCAAAATTTTTAGAAATTTAAAAATTTGTTAAACCTGATGGGTGATTTATTATATTTATTTCGAAGGAAGTAGAGTAAGGCTATCTTAATGCATAAGCATCATTCTCATTAAACTCGAAAAGTCTATGTACACGTGTTAAAAAAGGTGTTCTAGAATTTGCTCGCACAGATTGTTTGTTTGCTTCCATTCTTCGCCCTTCCTTTAGTTTCCAGAGGGTTCTCCAAGCGTCATAAACAATAAAAAACGGGATCTATGCAATATATTCGATTTTTTCAAACGCGATATTTTTTCTTTTACTGAAAAAAGTTACTAACCCTGTGACAATAAAAAAAAAAGAATTTTTTCGTTCATAACAATTGCATTTGTTGTTAACAACTGAAACGAAGGTTCATGCAATACGATGAGTTCTCCTTGCGGCATATCTTTTCTTTGGCTGAGTCGCTCATTATGTATTATTAATAGGAACGGATTTTTTTTTGCTAACATTCTAGAAAATTCTAGAAGTTTTTAGAAAATTCTAGAAGTTTCTCGAAAATTTTCAGAAGTTTCTAGAAAATTCCAGAAGTTTCTAGAAAATTCTATGAAAACTTTCTTCACTTTTTCAGATAATTTAATAAGATTTTTTGAAATTTCAGAACATCGTCAAAATTTTTAGAAATTTAAAAATTTGTTAAACCTGATGGGTGATTTGTTATATTTATTTCGAAGGAAGTAGAGTGAGGCTATCTTAATGCATAAGCATCATTCTCATTAAACTCGAAAAGTCTATGTACACGAATAAGTTGAAACATTTATCTTTTCTGCCTAACGATCATCACTATCAGCTTGATAGACAGCTTTAGTATTCATCATCGAAGTTTTGAGATAGAATATACCCATATTTCGCCGAACTGCGTTCTCTTATCTCAGTGGAACTAATATACACAGGAAAAAGACAAAGTTACGCACAATTAAACAAAAATCAATTCTCTCACGAAGACAACATTATTAAATTTACGTTATTTAATATTATAAAACAAAGTCCCCCCGCTGCGTCTGTCTGTCTATATGTTTGCGATTCTCAAAAACTACCGAACGGATTTTTATACTGTTTTCATTAATGGGAAGAGCGTTAAACGAGGAAGGTTTCTACGTTTAATTTGCAGAAAAAAATTGCACCCGTGTGAAGCCGGGAACGGATCGCTAGTAGTTAATAAAATGAATGTTCTTCAGATACACAATGATGAATAGGTTTTCTGATATAAGTATGCATGTGATATATATACCATAATACTGGTCTTTTATATATTTTTTAACATCTTTGTATATACATTATGGTTTAGCAATAAATGAATTGAATTGAAATGCAGGATAATAATAAAAAGTATCAAGATCAGTCGTGGTGAGTAATATAGATAACTGTTGTTTACAATCTTCATTGATTTGAATTGATATTTTGTTTTCGTTACCTTTAAAATGTTTCAAACTTATATATAAGACTTTTATTTACAAGGTGCCAAATATTTCCGTTGATATTGTAGTAAAATAGTAAAAAATATTGAAATGTATCTCCTTTGCTAGACAAAGGTTCTGTTAATCTCTGCTCTGTTGCTGAACGCTGTAGGCCCAGCGTGGTCCCAGCGTGGTCCCAGCGTGGGCCCAGTGTGGGCCCAGCGTGGGCCCGATTTCACATTTTTCAAAGTGTAACCAAGCAGAGCACACTTACCACAGTTTAAACCAAAAAAAATGCCAAATACTCTTCGTTTCACGTCAGTTTATCAATCAGTTTCAATAACCTATTTATCTATCTAAAATGTAACACTTATTTTTATACTTAGTTGTTCTTTATTTCCCAATTACAACTTGACTGTATTCGCCGAATTCCGATCATGTCTATTGTAATAATTACTTTTTGGTTGTGAAACATTTCGCCAGAGTTACAGTATGTAGTATCTATTATTCAATTTATTTGAAATTTTTATACCTACACATTCCTGTCAGTTAAAGTCATACTCTTCTTCCTCTCTAACGCAATATTTTGACAGCTCTTTATGTATTTTAATAATTGTATCAATTATTTATTTTTTATTTTTTTTATAAATTAAAAAATATTTAATAAGATATAATTTTTATAATGCATAGTTGCCAAATATCTTATTTTGTAAATTAGACAATCTAGTCACTTGTCATTTAATGTAAAGTGAGCGAATTAAAAATAAAAGAATGTATTTAAAAGTCAACCCGTCATATGAGACGAGTCGTTTCTGGTTAAGCCTTAAATAGGTACGAAAAAAAAAACCATTGTCCTGTACCTACCGTAGCATACGAGGGTGGATTAAAAATGAAATAGTTTCTTTTTTCGAATGGATGTCATTTATTATTCCCCTGAGACCGCGTGGTCCGACTGCTTCGTCTGACTGATCCTTTTAGCGCTATACACTAAAGACTTGGTTAGATGTTGCTGGAGTTTTATGATCCCCTCTTTGTATCTATCCGTTATGGTTGACCATTTTTCTTTGATTAATCTTAATCTCGTCTGACAAAGATGTCTGGTGTAGTGCCTAATGGGGCACCGCAATGCCAATTACGTCCTATTGAGGTTAAATAGTGTCCTGCAATGAAAAGCATTTGTCTAATGAGCACGTTTCTCTGAAGTAAGTCGGCCGGTTGGCACTCACTAGTCACTATGAAGACGAAAGCGCATTGCGTACAGAGCAGTGCAATGAGCGTCCCATTTTCGCGTAAACAGCACTTAGCACTAATCACAGTGAACAACTTGCTAACTTATTTCAAGCGAATTAATGCAATTACGTAATGACGGAGCAAATAATAGCACGCGTGCTATTGCGACCTCGAGCCCAGTGAAGTATGAACCTATAGTAGGTAGGTATAATATAAATAAGACCGACTCTTTCTCGTGACCAATCATTCTATTTTTTATCGACTCTCAACAGAGATGCAATGTCAGACATAAATTTACAGACAGACGAACAAACAAAAAACTAAAAATAGATAGATGTATTTAGAAAAGAGAAGGCAAAAAATATTCCAGTGTCGTTCGAGGCGAACGAAAACATTAACTTAAAACACAATGCAAGACAAAACGCAGTCAAGGCGCGCTGCAACCTTGTGACATTGATCACTCACTGCTTGCGACCACAACACAACATGTCTGCCACACCGCACTGCCCTTCTCCGCCTCACCCTATCACCCCGCTAACCTTCAACTCCCACTGCAGGGCACTGCACTGCAGTCTTTTTAATATCAAAAATAGCTGTCTATTTATTTTGTGCTTAATAAAGTCCCACTTTTGTATAGGTGTGAGCGATGTTGTCTGTTGAATGTTCGTCTGTTGCGTCAGAGCAGGGCCGATGTCGGCGCGGGCGCATTCTCGGTCCATTAGTTGGTCGCGAGACATTCTCTCCACCGAGCACATCACAATACACATCCGTTAGATTGGTTAGAATTCATTTGGAAGCACTCAGTACTGCTGCAGCGCATGCGCACTCCCAATTGTATAACTCGGTGGATTAGATTGTTCGCCTTACATAACTGCGTTTCGGCGCATCATACGATACGCGACACGTCGCGCCTGGTGCGGGGTGGGGGTGTGGCGGGGTGCATTGCATAGTGGCAGTGGGCGGCGTTGGTGACACACTTGGCAAAAGCGCAACAAACACTCAGAACTCAGAAAGTGTACACAAACTCATATCATATAACCGAACGCGCATCGCTCGTCAACAAAGTCTGGTCAGAATCAACTTTAAAATCAATTTCAATTTTCAAGACCGACCGTTTGTTCAGGGAATTCATTAAGCATGAATTCATCTAAGAATAAAATTAACAGCCCTGAAATGAAATCAAGTAGGTAACAATAATTACACAAACAAATAGTAATGTATTTAAATACTTATAATAGTATCTCTAGTCCTTGATTTTTACGAGTGCGAGTGAGTTGGTTGTGTTGTCTTTTTTGTATGACGTCTATTTTTGTTTTGAACGTTTAGCTAGCTTATATTAAAAAATTAAAATAAAGTACATTGGAATTTTATATTTCTACAACAAGTATACAAACAAAACATCAACACTACCAAGCTCACGCGAGCTCGTGAAATTCAAGGACTAAGTATAATATATAATTAACCTATTAACCTTTCCCTAGGATTACCGCTTGCGCTTGGGATGTATACATACGCCATCTAGTTGAATGATGCTAAACTGAGTCCTTATTTATTTAGGTATATTAAAAGTGGATCGGGACCAAAATGTTATCCAAATTTCTTGAGCGGTTTTTTAATGTTAAAGTAAGCAGAAAGGCTGGCGGCCCACTTGATGGTAGGTGGCTACCGTCGCCTATGACACAAGCAACGTCACAGGTATTGCAAATGCGTAAGGGATAGGAAAATGGAATTTGATTGAGCAATGTAGTAGTGCCCGCTATTATCGATATGCAAAGTAATGAGTGTCGTTTGGTTGTTTTCAGGCGATGCGGGGGTGGTGCGCGCGATGGTGCGGCGGGGGCTCGCGGTGGCGGCTGCGGTGGCTGGCGGCGCTGCTGTGCTGGGGCGCTTTGGCGGCGCTGGCGCTGCCCCGGCTGCAGCCGCCGCCCGACTCGCACTCGCGGCCCGCGCCGCCCGCGCGCCTTCTGCTGCAGTCCGAGCCCGCCGCCTCCACGCCCGCGCTCGCCGCGCCTCCGCAGCCCGCGGTCGACCAGCGCGTGCTCTCCGACGACGAGCTGCGCGCCGAAGCCGAGCGGCGGCTGCCCTCGCTGCCGCTCAACTACTGGCACAAGCACAAGGACGACAAGAATAAGTTCTACAAGAAGAAGGACTGCGCGCCCCTGCCCTCCATCTACGAACTCGAGTTCCATAACACCTACTGGCAGACGCTGCGCTCCAGCGAGGGCATCTTCCACTTCTACGGCGCCTACTTGGACGCGCGCAACACGTCGCGCATCGGACCCGCCATTCGCGTGCTCGCCGTGCACGACCGCATCAAGCCCGCCATCACCACGCACTGCCAGATCTGGTTCGAGGAGCGCGAGGCGCCCGTCGTGGTGAGGAACCTCGAGTACAAGTACGTGTGGAACAGCAAGTGGGGCAACTATCGCGACCGCGTGCTGCAGCCGTACATCCTGGCGTGCGTGTTGCCGCCCGACGTGCGCCATCTGGTGCCCGCTTCCGTCTCCATCGTGGAGAACATGTGCGATCGTGCCGAGAACAATCTGCGCGTCCACTACGATCCTCCCGTCCCTCCGGCCGAACGCAAGGAGTTCGCCGTGTGCGTCAAGGGCCTCGACTTCCTGCACGACGACCTGTCCGTGCGGCTCGTCGAATGGATCGAGCTGATTCGGCTGCTGGGCGCCGACAAGATATTCTTCTACGAATTGCAGGTGCATCCGAACATCACCAAGGTGCTCGACTACTACACGAGGCTAGGCGTCACCACCGTCACGCCGATCACGCTGCCCGGCGGCCAACCGAACCTGCCCGGCCTGCAGCACATGTACTTGAAGAAGAAAACGACGCACAAGCGACAAATGGAGCTGATCCCGTACAACGACTGCTTGTACCGGCACATGTACCAATACAGGTGGCTCGCCCTCCTCGACATCGACGAGGTGATCGTGCCTCTGCTGGACGACGACTGGAGCTCGCTGATGAGGCGCGTGCTGCCGCTGTCGACTCCGGCCGCGGGCAAGCCGGCGCGCTCGTCGTACCACGCCTCGAACCTGTACTACCTGGACTCGTTGCAGCACGAGCACAGCTGGGAGGAGGGCGTGCCGCGCTACTTGCACATGCTGCAGCACGTGTACCGGACGCGCAACTTCACGAAGCCCGGCCAGTACGTGAAAGCGTTCCACGAGACGGACCGCGTGCTCGCGCTGCACAACCACTTCCCGCTGGCGTGCCTCGGGGGCGCGTGCTCGTCGTACGCGCTGGAGACGCAGCACGCGCGGCTGCAGCACTACCGCGCCGACTGCGTCACGGCGCTGAGCAAGACGTGCGCGGAGCTGCGCGCGGAGCCGGTGCGCGACACGGCGCTGTGGCGCTGGCGCGAGCCGCTGGTGGCCCGCGCGGACGCGGCGCTGCGGGCGCTGGGCTTCCTCTCGCCTCACCGGTGACCTCTCGCGCCCCCCAACGGACGCCGCCTCATACGCTTAGTCTAATGTATTAAATGAAACTAGTATTAAACGTATTTTTATAGTATTAAAAAATGCGCCTCATTTCCCTTTCTTAGCATAATAAAATTATTTCATTGTAAATTTCATTAGTCACACCCACAATTACACATAATTATTTCAACGTTAACGAATGCAGTCATTACCGTTAGTAGGTAAATAAAATGAAATAAAAGGGTAGTTATGTCTGTACACAGGGCCGTCTTTACCCGGGGGTGCAAGGGGTGCGGTGCACCCGGGCGCAGAGCGCCCGGGGGCGCCTTGCCGAACCCTGAATATTTAGATATTTCATTGAATTTAACGCCATTGCACAGTTTAATATACTTGTTACGACAAATACGTATGCCCAAAAGTAAATATAAAAAAAATAGTCATCAAAAATAATCATTGTTTTACTTTTATTACGCTTTCGGCGCTTGTCATACCGCTCATGATGTGCAAGCTAAAATGACTCTTATTACTACACAAATAAAAATTTTATTTAATACAACACGCGCGCGGCAAAATCTCTAATCCAAAGAGAGTGTATAAAACTTGGCACATTGCCGCCCGGTCGCCCGCACTTGAAGCAAAATGATCTCTAAGTCAATAAAGTGTGAGTTCATTTGAAATGGGCGCACGGCGGCGGAGCGGCACCTATGCGTCTGTCATAGGCGAGTAATTGCTCCCTTTGATATAGCCGCCCGGGCGCTCGCACTTGAAGCAAAATGATCTCTAAGTCAATAAAGTGTAAGTTCATTTGAAATGGGCGCACGGCGGCGGAGCGGCACCTGTGCGTCTTTCGTAGGCGAGTAATTGCTCCCTTTGATATAGCCGTCCGAGCGCTCGCACTTAAAGAGAAATGATCTCTAAATCACTACAATTAGGTGTAAGTTCATTTGAATTTACAGCGCGGCGCGCGGCGCCTATGTAGTGTCGGTCAGTGATTGATCTGATATCTTCTTTTTAAGTAATTAAATTCGTTAGCTCATTTCATTTGCGACAACCGCCGAATTAGCACAGAAGATCTTAGTGCAGAAATTATTGAGATTTTGTGTAAGTTGTAAATGCATGGAATAAATGAAATTTCTTCGTCATAAATAAGAGAAAAAATATCAAGGTAAGTCAATTTTATTTTTTAAGTGTTAGGTCAATCATTATCATCGTAGCCACCTATCACCCACTCCTGGACATAGGTTTCTCCAAACGACAGCACGCAGTTCTCGACCATCCTCATCCAACTAATACCTAGGCGCCTACCGACTATGTTCGTCGGTCCAGCGGTGGGCTGGAGGGGCGTCCGAAGCTACGTACGTTCGTTCGTTCGTGGACAGTGGTTTCCACTCGAGAACTCGTCGGTTAAAATTAAAATACAATACATAGGTACAATACCGATACCCAAAAGTACTCATACCTAGCTAGAAAAATACATCATTGTTGACGCCATCGTGTTGGAACGAATGGTCCTGCTTGGTTCGAATCCTGGGTTAGGGAACAATTTTTTTGTAGTATTTGTTTATGAGAGAGAGTCATGATTGTTTATTTGTTTATAATCGCAAAAATACAAATTCTTAAGGGCGTGCAGCGCGAACGAAAATCTTCACTTCCAAAAACACTTTAAACGTGTGTAAATACAAAATTTATAACACAGCTGACTTGATACCTCATGACGTCATGCCATACGACAAATAAGTGCGCCTAGTGATTTTATTAGAGCAATTTTTTTGTTTGCAAAACCATCAGGCGTTTGGATTAAAAATTGAAAATTCTTAATAATTTCCTATTTATATTTTTATAATCAATATTAAGAAGAGGGTGCTCTGCGGAATATCAATACAAACATTTCCGTGTGACAGTTAGTGCTTCATGCGTAAAATTTACGAAGTATTCGAAGATAAATATTTTTAAAAGTCATTACCGTCATGTATTGTTTATTAATACAAAATGCATTTATTTCAAATTTCAACAAGGCGGTGACCTTGTGCAAGGATCAGACTAACCTACAAAAGTTCTTTTAATGTATTTAAGTAATTGAGCGTACATTACTAGTTATTTAAAAATACGTCAATTTCCAAAATTTCGTGCAGTACCCTCTTAATGTTAGTGATTGATACAAACCTACTTTATTTATTATAAAGAAAGAAATATTAAATTAAAATTTAATTTTATTGTAGATGGCCGAATTAGGGGATGGTAAAAAGAAACCATCGGGTGCTCAAAACAGAAAAAGGAAACTGGAGAAAGGAGAAAAAATTAAAAAGCTAACTTCTCCGATTGACTCTTTCTTTCGATCTGGTAAGTTCAGTTAGTTGGTTGGTAGGTACCTTTAAAGTACTACCTTATATAATACATCTGAAGTAGCGTAAATCAGTGACAGAAGTCGCTGGTGTATCCTGCCTGGGTTCGATCCCTAACTAAGTTCCTACCTACTTCTACTTATTATTATTACACTTCTTATTTTTTGTATAAGTTACCTGTAACTGTATACCTAATGACAATATCTATTTTGCGCGATGGCCTTCCGTTGCGCAATGGTTAGTAACACTGACTCTTGTGCCGAAGGTCTCGGGTTCGAATCCCGGCCGGTGCAAATATTTGTTTAATTACATACCTTCTCAGACCTTGTATGTTAAATTTTTGTGTTGTGTGATATCTCCAACACGCGTTCCCATCGTGGAGATTATGACAATAAATAACCCTATAGTTTTGGAGGCTCATGTCTAACAGTGGACTGGATGTTGCATTGCTACTTCACAGCAGAAATAAATAAGCGGGTGGTACCAGTTAACCCAGGCGACAATTGCATAATTACCTCTACCTAATAGGGAGCCTATCACCTATTAATAGGATTGCAGTAGGTATAGTAAATGTGCACAAAAATTTCAAAAGGCTAAGCAATAATTAAATCGAGTTTCGTCAAAACTCTAACTAAGTGATAATCTACCAAGAATAGATGTATTTATCTATTCTTCTTATGTAGTCACTAATCCTGACTTTATATCTGTGGGGTGAAGACTGCAAGGTGAAGCGAATACTGAATCAGTGTAACTTGTATAGTTGTAATGTGTATAGTTGTAACTTTGAATTAGTTTGAATAAATAGCTAATTAGTTACCTATTAGGTATATAATCAATGACTGACTTTTAATTAATAGGAACAAAGCAGTACTTGTAATTATTTTTTTTTAAGTCTCCATTGTCCGTTCAATTTAAGTAAACTTTTAGAAATCGCGCGAAATGTAAAATTTTCATAGTTTGAATATTCCGTCGGGCGGTTATGGCGGACATTGTGACGTCACAATGGCCGCCATATTGAATTGGTCGTTTCAATTTCCTATCGCTGCTGGTTAACAATTTAAACTTTTTTTTAATAATAAAATAAACCTATTTTTAGCGTGAAACGTTGTTTTTACGTAATTTATTTATGTAGCCGATCGTTAAAAAAAATAAAATATTGAGTGCATATAGGTACCCTATTCCACAATGAGCGCGCTCGGCCAGACTAACTATGCCCGCCTTAACTTTCAGGCGCTGTTTTTAATTTTTTATTGTCCTAAAATATTATTGCGTGGCCCTGTTACCACACTTGGTTACACAAATTGTTGACTATCTTATGTTTTTTAGGTACATCTTCGTCAACATCAGCTCGACAGTTAGAAGAGACAGTTAACTTGGAAGAGAGAACTTCTACGAGTATTTCACAAGTTCCAGCTCACACTAGTACCAGTACATCGCCTACTTCAAGTGAACCAATTGTTAACCAACCAGCAACAGAACCAGATGTACGATTTTGTGAAAATGTCGCGAATGATCCTGCTCTCTGGCCGCAAGTAATACCCGATAGTTTAAGATTATTTTTAACAGAACGTGGACCAATTCAGATTAAAAAAACCAACTATCCTTCAGATAGTAACATGAGGTCGTTTTCAGATACATATTACAGTAAAAAGTTACAAAATAACGAAATTATTCATCGAGTTTGGCTTGTATATTCCACATCTACTGATTCTGTTTTTTGTTTTCACTGTAAGCTTTTTAATATTAATGTCACTGCATTTAATGGCCCCACTGGTTACAAAGACTGGGGGCATTTGTCGAGAAATATAGAACGGCATGAGAAAAGTTCAGGGCACATATGTTCTTTTAAAAAATATTTGGATTTAAAAAATGACTTATTGAAAGGGCAAACAGTAGACTCGGTAAATCAAACTGAAATAGACCGCGAGAAAAAGAGGTGGACGGCAGTTTTGGAAAGGATAATAGAAATTATAAAATTTTTAGCAGGTCAAAATATAGCATTTAGGGGCACAACTGAGAAGTTGTATGACCCAAATAATGGTAATTTTTTAAAGTTGGTGGAGAGTATATCTAATTTTGATAGTACACTATCAGAACACATTGCTCGAATTCAAAGAACTCAGCATCGCATGCCACATTATCTTGGTCATAACATTCAAAATGAACTGATTAGTATAATTGCTGAAAAAATTAAAACGACTATAATTAGTCTTTTGAAGCAATGTAAATACTACTCTGTAATTCTAGATTGCACACCTGATATCTCACACCAAGAACAACTTACTGTTATTGTGAGGTTTATTTATTTAAATCCATCGACAAAACGCGCTGAGGTACGAGAACATTTTTTAGGTTTTTTACCTGTAACTGATACTACCGGACAAGGGTTGAAGACTTATTTGTTAGATTTTTTAAAATCATGCAATATTGAATTCGATGATTTGCGAGGCCAAGGATATGATAATGGAGCCAATATGAGGGGGAAAAATATAGGCCTCCAAAAAAAAATATTGGACATGAATCCTCGTGCTTTTTACGTACCGTGTGCTGCTCACTCCCTTAATTTAGTAGTAAATGACGCCGCTAAAAGCTCATTGGAAATTACAAACTTTTTCTCTATTGTCCAAGAAATCTATGTATTTTTTTCAGCATCCACATCACGCTGGGATGTAATTATGAAACAGATACCTACTTTGTCATTAAAACCTCTTTCAAATACGCGTTGGGAAAGTAGATTTGATGCTCTTAGAGCACTACGTTTTAACATGGATAAAATTTACGATGCATTATACTCTATTTTTACAAATAACAAGTATGATAGCGACACAAAAAACATAGCGAGTTCATTAATAGCCAAATTAAAGTCTTATAGATTCATATGTTCAGTAGTTATATGGTACAATATTTTACTAAAGATTAATATTGTAAGCAAAAATTTGCAAAAATCAGACGTAATTATTTCAGAGGCTACCAAAATGATTAATCTGGTTAAAAAAGATTTGGAGCAATACCGCACCGATAGTGCGTTTGAACAGTTGTTATCTGATGCAAAATTAATTGCTGAAGAATTAGAATGCGAAACAGAATTTAAAGAAACTGTTCGTCCACGTCCCCGAAAAAGACATTTTGATTACGAGGCTGCAGATGAGCCCATTTTAGACCCAACCAACAAATTTAAAGTATGTTTTTATTTTTTTATACTGGACACTGCTATCTCTAAATTAAATGAGAGATTCGATTTGCTGACGGAACACAATTCAGTTTTTTCACTCTTCCAAAACATTGAATGCTGGAGGAAATTAGAGTTGCATGAAAAAAAATCTCAATGTTCTCGGCTCCAACAAAAACTAACATTTAAAAATAGATTTGATATTGACGGGGAGGATTTATATAATGAATTAGAATTGTTACCAATGTTTTTTCCCAATGCATCAACAAGCACTCCCACTAATATTTTAAGCTATATATATTCTAACTAGTAGGTTGCTCGATGCCGCGGGCTTGCAGCCCGCGGATGGGTTTTTGTGTTGTAGTTTGTCTTGTCTTTTGCCATGTCTAATTGTTTTGGTTTGGTTTTGGGTCTTTGTTTTGTAATTCATGAAAAATTGGGGGTAAGTAAGGGGGGAGGGGGGAGGGGGTGGTAGCAATATATCACCCTCTTTGAGACCTTTCAAATGATACCCAACTCGGGGGGTCTATCTGTAGCCGTTGACCATGGTCTACAGAGTAGGCCGCAACTGTCAAAATTTGAATATTTGGTCTACTCCAAAAAATTCGTCTTCCCGAGGCGTCTCTGATGAGCCCAAACACGACCTGGCTGCGTTGCGCCGTTTCCGAGTTACGGCTGAGGGGGTTGGAGGGGGGTTCAATTTTACTATCTCGGGGAGACGTCTATGATGACCCCAAACACAACCCCACTACGTCGCGTTGTTTCCAAGTTAAGGCCTGGGGGGTTGGAGGGGGGCGTCGAATTTTTTATCTCGGGGAGTCGTCTCCGATGACCCCAAACACGACCCGGTTGTGACGCGCCGTTTCCGAGTTACGGCCGGGGGGGCGTCAATTTTTTTATCTCGGGGAGACGTCTCCAATGACCCCAAACTCGACCCGGCTGTGACGCACCGTTTCTGAGTTACAACTAAGGGGGTCCGAGGGGGGGTCAAATTTTTTATCTCGGGGAGACGTCTCCGATGACCCCAAACACGACCCGGCTGTGACGCGCCGTTTCTGATTTACGACTAAGGGGGTTCGAGGGGGGCGTCAAATTTTTTATCTCGGGGAGACGTCTCCGATGACCCCAAACACGACCCGGCTGTGACGTGCCGTTTCCGAGTTACGGCCGGGGGGGTCCGAGGGGGGTGTAAATTTTTTTATCTCGGTGAGACGTCCCCGATGACCCCAAACACGACCCCAGTGCGTCGCGTCGTTTCCGAGTTACGACTGAGAGGGTCCAATGGGAGGGGGGGCTGTCAAAAATCTCGCTTTTTTTGGTGCCCCGGTAGACCCTTGCCGTCGCTCCGCTTCGCTCCGCGACGGGTCGACCGCCGTCTCTTATGTCGGTGCAAAAATTCCTTTCAGTTGTGATTTTGTATGGAGTGGGGGAGGGAGGGGGAGGGCGAGTGCGCAATGCCAAAATTCGGTCCGACTCCTTGGACTACCCGCGACGAGCCCGATCGAATGAGCCCAAGCACGGGGGGAATCGGTCGAACCGTTTCCGAGTTCGTATCGGGATGGACGGATGGGATGGGGTGGATCGGGGTCATTGGGACTTGGCTGTGTCTAAATGGCCGATGGGCGTGGACTTTCGCGGCTCTCCGGTCACCGTTGCCGCCGCTGCGGCCCTCGAGTCCGGGGTCGCGAATTCCTCGGAGGGGGGCCGGGGGGGCGGGTCGCGCTGCGCGCTCCCCTAGCCCCCCCTATCCCCCCTCCTCGTCATTCGCCCCCCCGGCCTCGAGACCCTTCGCGGCGGGTCAACCGCCCTCCTCTAAATGTGCAAAATCGCAATCGAGGTGTGATTTTGTATGAAAGGGGGGGAGGTGGGGGGAAGATGACGTTCCCTGGGGGTGGACCTCGCGGAGTGACGGTTATCCGCCAAAGTGACCACCCACCCATCCGCGATGGTTTTGGAGATATTCCCTATCCTTCCGAAAAGAAATGCCACTTTTGTATGGAGGGGGGGCGAAGAGGGGGAGGTGGCGGGAAGTAGACCGTCCCGGCCGATGGGCCTCGGGGAGAAACCTTTATCCCCCGAAGAGACCGCACGGGCAGCTGCCACCGTTGAGGAGCTACGGGGATCGTAGTGTCAATACAGGTTGTATGGAGTGTAAAAAAAATGTATGAACGGGATGGGGATGACATTTTCCTTGGTGACTACCGATGACCCTCTATGACATTCCACAAACGCCAACCTTCCATCCCTCGTAGTTTCCGAGGACCGCTCACCATCTTTGTACCAGGTCGATGGACCGAGGACCAAGAAATTTCCCGGGACGCGCTACGCCACCCTCCATACGACGGGATGAGATATATCGCTCCAGAAAATCTCCTTGTGGGTGAAATAAATCGCTTTTCCGAAAAACCATAAATTTGTATGGTGGCGGGATGAAGGGGTGGAAATCCCGAAAATCGGGATGGCTTTTAAGAAGCATCCCACCGAGGGATGGAAACGCGCCACGGCGACCGACCACCTATCCCGCACGGTTTTAGAGATATTCCCATCCCTTTCGCCGAAAATGCCACTTTTGTATGGAGACGGGATGAAGGGGGCGGGATGGGGGGATAAAGTTTATCCGAGAAGTTGGACCACCACTATGGATTATCATCCCCCTAAGACGCCGCCCACCTATCTCCGGCGGTTTCGGAGATGTTCCACTTTGAAAAATCCAAAAAGTTGTATGGAGTTTAAAAAAAATGTATGAACGGGATGGGGATGACTCTCTCCCTGGTGACTACCGTTGACCCTCTATGACATTCCGCAAACGCCACCCTTCCATCCCTCGTAGTTTCCGAGGACCGCTCGCCATCTTTGTACCAGGTCGGTGGACCGAGCACTGAAGAATTTCCCGGGACGCGCTACGCCATCCTCCATACGACTGGATGAGATATACCGCTCCAGAAAATCTCCTTCCGGTTAAAATAAATCGCTTTTCCGAAAAACCATAAATTTGTAAGGCGGCGGGATGAAGGGATGGAAATCCCGAAAATCGGGATAGCCCCTGAGAGGCATCCCATCGAGGGATGGAAACGCGCCACGGCGACCGACCACCTATCCCGCACGGTTTTGGAGATATTCCCATCCCTTTCGCCGAAAATGCCACTTTTGTATGGAGGGGGGGCGAAGGAGGGGATGTGGGGGGAAGTAGTCCGTCCCGGCCGATGGGCCTAGGGGAGAAACCGTTATCCTCCAAAGACGCCGCCCACCTATCCCCGGTGGTTAAGGAGGTAGTCCACTTTGAAAAGTCCAAAAAAGTTGTATGGAGTTTAAAAAAAATGTATGAACGGGATGGGGATGACACTTTCCCTGGTGACTACCGATGACCCTCTATGACATTCCGCAAACGCCACCCTTCTATCCCTCATAGTTTCCGAGGACCACTAACCAACTTTTTACCAGGTCGGTTTACCGAAGATATGGGATTTTTCTGGAGGTCACCGGGGAATTACCTATACGACCACCTATAACAGGGAAACCCCCGACCGCTCCTTCTGGGAGAACAAAAAGATGAGTCATTAGGTCGTTGAGTGGGAATCCGGCTTTATAGTTTATTAACTAGTAGGTTGCTCGATGCCGCGGGCTTGCAGCCCGCGGGGGGGTTTTTGTGTTTCGTTTTTTGTAGTCTTTTTGCCATGTCTAATTGTTTTGGTTTGGTTTTGGGTCTTTGTTTTGTAAATCGTCATTTATTATTATTTAATTGTATAATTTTAATTAAAGGGGGGTGGTAAGTAAGGAGGAAGCGGAGGGGGGTTGGGAGGATGGTGTTGATAGATTACCCTCATTGAGACCTTTCAAATAATACCTAACATGGGCGGTCTACTTGTAACCGTTGACCATGGTCTACTGAGTAGACTGGAATTATCAAATTTTGAAAATTGGTCTACTTTAAAAAATTTGTCTTTTCCAGACGTCTCCGATGAGCCCAAACACGTCCTGGCTGCGTAGCGCCGTTTCCGAGTTACGACTTAGGGGGTCAGAGGGGGCGTCAAATTTTTATTCTCTGGGAGACGTCTCCGATGACCCCAAACACGACCCGGTTGTGACGCGCCGTTTCCGAGTTACGGCCAGGGGGTCCGAGGGGGGCGCCAATTTTTTATCTCTGGGTGACGTCTCCGATGACCCCAAACACGACCCGGTTGTGACCCGCCGTTTCCGAATTACAGCCGGGGGGGTCCGAGGCGGGCGTCAATTTTTTTATTTCTGGGAGACGTCTCCGATGACCCCAAACACGACCCGGTTGTGACGCGCCGTTTCCGAGTTACAGCCGGGGGGGTCCGAGGGGGGCCTCAAATTTTTTATCTCGGGGAGACGTCCCCGATAAGCCCAAACACGACCCCACTACGTCGCGTCGTTTCCAAGTTACGGCCTGGGGGGTCCGAGGGGGGTTCAAATTTTTTATTTCGTCGAGACGTCTCCGGTGAGCCCAAACACGACCTGGCTGCGTAGCGCCGTTTCCGAGTTATTTCTGAGGGGGTCCGAGGGGAGGGGGGGGGGGGGGGGGGGGCTATCAAAAATATCGCTTTTTTTGGTGCCGTCGTCTCCGCCGTCTCTTGTGTGAGTGGGAAAATCCCTTTTAGTTGTGATTTTGTATGGAGTGGGGGAGGGAGGGGGAGGGCGAGTGCGTAATGCCAAAATTCGGTCCGACCCCTTGGACTACCCGCGACGAGCCCGATCGAATGAGCCCAAACACGGGGGGTATAGGTCGAACCGTTTCCGAGTTAGTACCGGGATGGACGGATGGGATGGGGAGGATCGGGGTCATTGGGACTTGGCTGTTTCTAAATGGCCGATGGGGGTGGACTTTCGCGGCTCTCCGGTCACCGTTGCCGCCGCTGCGGCCCTCGAGTCCGGGGTCGCGAATTCCTCGGAGGGGGGCCGGGGGGGCGGGTCGCGCTGCGCGCTCCCCTATCCCCCCCTATCCCCCCTCCTCGTCATTCGCCCCCCCGGCCTCGAGACCCTTCGCGGCGGGTCGACCGCCCTCCTCTAAATGTGCAAGAATGTAAATGTGATTTTGTATGAAAGGATGGTAAAGGGGGGGAGGTAGGGGGAAGGTGACGGTCCCTGGGGGTGGATCTCGCGGGGTGACGGTTATCCGCCAAAGTGTCCACCCACCCATCCTCGATGGTTTTGGAGATATTCCCATCCTTCCGAAAAGAAATGCCACTTTTGTATGGAGGGGGGGCGAAGGGGGGGAGGCGAGGGAAAGTAGACCGTCCCGGCCGATAGGCCTCGGGGAGAAACCGTTATCCCCCAAAGAGACCGCACGGGCAGCTGCCACCGTTGAGGAGCTACGGGGATCGGAAAGTCCGTATAGGTTGTATGGAGTGTAAAAAAAATGTATGAACGGGATGGGGATGACTCTCTACCTGGTCACTACCGATGACCCTCTATGACATTCCGCAAACGCCACTCTTCCATCCCTCGTAGTTTCCGAGGACCGCTCGCCAACTTTTTACCAGGTCGGTGGACCGGGCACCGAGGAAATTCCTGGGGCGCGCTACGCCACCGTCCATACGACGGGATAGGATACACCGCCCCACGGTGTCTCCTTGTGGGTGAAAAAAATCGCTTTTTAGAAAATTCAGAAAAAACCCAATATTGGCATGAAACGGGATGAAGGGATGGAAATCCCATAAATCGGGATAGCTTTTAAGAAGCATCCCACCGAGGGACGGAAACGCGCCATTGAGACCGACTTCCTATCCTCGATAGTTTCGGAGATATTTTTATCCTTCCAAAAAAATGGCCACTTTTTGTATCGAGACGGGATGAAGGGGGCGGGATGGGGGGATAAAGTTTATCCTAGAAGTTGGACCACCACTATAGGTGATCATCCCCCAAAGACACCACCCACCTATCCCCGGCGGTTTGGGAGGTAGTCCACTTTGAAAAGTCCAAAAAAGTTGTATGGAGCTTAAAAAAAATGTATGAACGGGATGGGGATGACACTTTCCCTGGTGACCACCGATGACCCTCTATGACATTCCGCAAACCCCGTGCCTCTGCGACTAATACTTTCCCAGATCCCGTCACCAACTTTTTACCAGGTCGGTTTACCGAGGATATGAGATTTTTCTGGAGGTCACCGGGGAATTCCCTACCCGACCACCTATAGCGGGGAAACCCCACACCGCTCCTTCTAGGAGAACAAATCGATGAGTGAGTCATTGGGTATGTGAGTGGGAATCCGGCTTTATAGTGTATTAACTAGTAGGTTGCTCGATGCCGCGGGCTTGCAGCCCGCGGGGGGGTTTTTGTGTTGTGGTTTGTCTTGTCTTTTGCCATGTCTAATTGTTTTGGTTTGGTTTTGGGTCTTTGTTTTGTATTTCGAAAGTATTTTAAGTAGAGGGGGTCAGAGGGGGAGGGGGGGAGGTGTCAATAGATCACCCTCGTTGAGACCTTTTAAATGATACCCAACACGAGGGGTTTATCTTTTACCGTTTACCATGGTTCTACAAGTAGACCGCAACTGTCAAAATTTGAAATTTCGTCTACTCTAATAAATTCGTCTTCCCGAAACATCTCAGATGACTCCAAACACGACCTGGCTGCGCCGGGCCGTTTCCGAGTTACGGCTGAGGGGGTTGGACGGGGGTTAAATTTTATTATCTCGGGGAGACGTCTCCCATGACCCCAAACACGACCCGGCTGTGACGCGCCGTTTCCGAGTTACGACCGGAGGGGTCCGAGGGGGGCGTTAAATTTTTTATCTCGGGGAGACGTCTCCGATGAGCCCAAACACGACCCGGCTGTGACACGCCGTTTATGAGTTACGGCTGAGGGGGTTGGAGGGGGGCGTCAAATTTTTTATCTCGGAGAGACTTCTCCGTTGACCCCAAACACGACCTGGCTGCGTTGCGCCGTTCCGAGTTAAGGCCGGGGGGGGTCCGAGGGGGGCGTCAAATTTTTTATCTCGGGGAGACGTCTCCGATGACCCCAAACACGACCCGGCTGCGTCGCGTCGTTTCCGAGTTACGGCTGAGGGGGTTGGAGGGGGGCGTCAAATTTTTTATCTCGGGGAGACGTCTCCGATGACCCCAAACACGACCCGGCTGCGTCGCGCCGTTTCCGAGTTACCACTGAGGGGGTCCGAGGGGGGCGTCAAATTTTTTATCTCGGGGAGACGTCTCCGATGACCCCAAACACGACCCGGCTGCGTCGCGTCGTTTCCGAGTTACGGCTGAGGGGGTTGGAGGGGGGCGTCAAATTTTTTATCTCGGGGAGACGTCTCCGATGACCCCAAACACGACCCGGCTGCGTCGCGCCGTTTCCGAGTTACCACTGAGGGGGTTCGAGGGGGGCGTCAAATTTTTTATCTCGGCGAGACGTCTCCGATGACCCCAAACACGACCCGGCTGTGACGCGCCGTTTCCGTGTTACGACTGAGGGGGTGCGAAGGGAGGGGGTGTCGAAATCTCTCCTTTTTTTGGTGCCCCGGTAGACCATTGCCGTCGCTCCGCTTCGCTCCGCGACGGGTCGACCGCCGTCTCTTGTGTGGGTGGAAAAATCCCTTTTAGTTGTGATTTTGTATGGAGTGTAGGAGGGAGGGGGTGGGCGAGTGCGTAATGCCAAAATTCGGTCCGACCCCATGGACTACCCGCGACGATCCCGATCGAATGAGCCCAAACACGGGGGGTATCGGTCGAACCGTTTCCGAGTTCGCACCGGGATGGACGGATGGGATGGGGAGGATCGGGGTCATTGGGTCTTGGCTGTGTCTAAATGGCCGATGGGGGTGGACTTTCGCGGCTCTCCGGTCACCGTTGCCGCCGCTGCGGCCCTCGAGTCCGGGGTCGCGAATTCCTCGGAGGGGGGCCGGGGGGGCGGGTCGCGCTGCGCGCTCCCCTATCCCCCCCTATCCCCCCTCCTCGTCATTCGCCCCCCCGGCCTCGAGACCCTTCGCGGCGGGTCGACCGCCCTCCTCTAATTGTGCAAAATCGCCATCGAGGTGTGAATTTGTATGAAAGGGGGGGAGGTGGGGGGAAGGTGACGTTCCCGGAGGGTGGACCTCGCGGGGTGACGGTTATCCGCCAAAGTGTCCACCCACCCATCCTCGATGGTTTTGGAGATATTCCCATCCTTCCGAAAAGAAATGCCACTTTTGTATGGAGGGGGGGCGAAGGGGGGCAGGCGGGGGGAAGTAGACCGTCCCGGCCGATGGGTCTCGGGGAGAAACCGTTATCCCCCAAAGCGACCGCACGGGCAGGTGCCACCGCTGAGGAGCTACGGGGATCGGATAGTCCACACAGGTTGTATGGAGTGTAAAAAAAATGTATGAACGGGATGGGGATGACTCTCTCCCTGGTGACTACCGATGACCCTCTATGACATTCCGCAAACGCCACCCTTCCATCCCTCTTACTTTCCGAGGACCACACCCCAACTTTTTACCAGAACGGTGGACCGAGCACCGAAGAATTTCCTACGGTGCGCTACGCCGCCCTCCATACGATGGGATGAGATATACCGCTCCAGAAAATCTCCTTCCGGTTGAAATAAATAGCTTTTCCGAAAAACCATAAATTTGTATGGAGACGGGATGAAGGGATGGAAATCCCGAAAATCGGGATGGCCCTTGAGAAGCATCCCACCGAGGAATGGAAACGCGCCATAGCCACCGACCACCTATCCCGCACTGTTTTGGAGATATTCCCATCCTTTTCGCCGAAAATGCCACTTTTGTATGGAGACGGGATGAAGGGGGCGGGATGGGGGGATAAAGTTTATCCGAGAAGTTGGACCACCACTATGGGTTATCATCCCCTTAAGACGCCGCCCACCTATCTCTGGCGGTTTCGGAGATGTTCCACTTTGAAAAATCCAAAAAGTTGTATGGAGTGTAAAAAAAATGTATGAACGGGATGGGGATGACTCTCTCCCTGGTCACTACCGATGACCCTCTATGACATTCCGCAAACGCCACTCTTCCATCCCTCGTAGTTTCCGAGGACCGCTCGCCAACTTTTTACCAGGTCGGTGGACCGAGCACCGAGGAAATTCCTGGGGCGCGCTACGCCACCGTCCATGCGACGGGATGAGATATACCGCTCCAGAAAATCTCCTTCCGGTTGAAATAAATCGCTTTTCCGAAAAACCATAAACTTGTACGGCGGCGGGATGAAGGGATGGGATACTCGAAACGCGGGATGGCTTTTAAGAAGCGTCCCACCGAGGGACGGATACGCGCCATGGAGACCGACTTCCCATCCTCGATGGTTACGGAGATATTTCCATCCTTCAAAGAAATTGCCACTTTTTGTATGGAGGGGGGGCGAAGGGGGGGAGGTGGGGGGAAGTAGACCGTCCCGGCCGATGGGCCTCGGGGAGAAACCGTTATCCCCCAAAGACGCCACCCGCCTATCCCCGGCGGTTGAGGAGGTAGTCCACTTTGAAAAGTCCAAAAAAGTTGTATGGAGTTTAAAAAAAATGTATGAACGGGATGGGGATGACACTTTCCCTGGTGACCACCGATGACCCTCTATGACATTCCGCAAACGCCACCCTTCTATCCCTCATAGTTTCCGAGGACCGCTAACCAACTTTTTACCAGAACGGTGTACCGAGGATATGAGATTTTTCTGGAGGTCACCGGGGAATCCCCTATCCGACCACCTACAACAGGGAAACCCCCGACCGCTCCTTCTAGGAGAACAAATCGATGAGTGAGTCATTGGGTATGTGAGTGGGATTTCGGCTTTATAGTTTATTAATAATTTAATCTCCTCATTTCCTAATATCTCAACATCTCTACGTATATATTTAACACTGCCTGTTACAGTAGCTGAAGGTGAACGATCCTTTTCAAAATTAAAATTAATAAAAAATTATCTTCGGTCAACCATGACCCAAGACAGACTGACAAACTTAGCTATTATAAGTATAGAATCCAAAATTAATATAAAAATAAATGATTTAATTAAAATCTTTGCCGACTCAAAAGCAAGAAAAATTGAGTTTGTTTGATGTATGTACATACAATAAATAGATATTTAGCAATTAAATAATAATATAAACGAGAGTTGGAACTTGGATTGCTGGTGTTTTTCGCCATTACAATCACTGTTAATTGTAATTAACTCATAATTCTATTGATTTCTCAACTAACAGGTTCCTTCTTTTCTTTGTTTTTGCATCATGTTCTTTTTCATGTTAAAATAAAAGTATAATTCTTCACTTTTTTGAAAAAGTAGGTACCTTTTCTAGAGTGTTAATTCCAGAAACTGGACATAATGTCTCGAATGGAGAATAGTTTTGTTTTTTATTTGTATAATTGGGTTTAATTTGTATAATTTAAGTTTAATTTTAGTTTTGTATTTTAGAAAAATAAACAAATTATCAAAATTACGTGTATTGTGTTTTCTTGGTTGACTAGGACCCCTTTCATACTGCAGTGTGTCGTCGGTCGCGTGCCACGCTGCAGTGTAAAAGAAAACGAGGGCGCAGGCTGAGCCCCGCACCCCGGCGCCGAATAGACTTAAGACGGCACTGTCTGTACATTAAATAAGATGATTTACTAGAAACTATTTGAACATATCTGTCTGCCTATCTGTTTGTTTTGTTCACACTGATCGAAATGTACGATCCGATCAAAGCAACATTTAGACTGTTTCATTGAAAAGTATTCGTGATTCAATAGTTTGTCTATGAATAGTGTAGTTAAATCTAAGTTGTCATTCATAAGTTCCTAAGTGATATCAATAATTCATGTTTTTATGTATGATGTCTTCATCAAGGAATAGAAAGTTTTAACTGGTCGTTGTTGTGTATTTCTCCTATATATACCTACCACACCCATAAATAATTTATCTCCTAAATCGAATTTAGTAAACTGTGTCAACTATTTCAGCCATCGAAATAATAGCTTTGCATTCAAGTTCATTGATTTCAGCGACATTGAAATCGATATTTTAAATTCATTTTAAGTTAAGTTAATGAAAACTTTTAAGCATTACAAACTTGTAAACAATATTTTTGGGTTGCTAAGAAATATTTTTAACAAGTTTTTTTTATTTAAATTATTTTTATCAACGTATAAAAAATTATATAATAATAAATTATTATTATTAAAATATTGAACTCATAAATTCTTCACACTAGTCATGTTGCTTGAAGAGGTATATTATTTCGATGATGTTAACATCATCAACAGCTTGTCTGTTGTCTGCCAACCCCAACCGTAACATAAAAAAGACCTAAGGGTAAAAATCCAACGCCTCGCAAAGCTATAACAGCAATAACATTGCTCATAAGTAATATATATTTTGTCATACATGTTTTATTTATAAACGCGGACGAAGTCGCGGGTACCAGCTAGTAGATAATAAATAGATAAAAAATAAATCTGTAATTAAAATGATAAACGAACCCCCGACTTTCTATTAAGTCGAAACCTAATTACTATATTTGCTGTAAATTGCCGAGGAGTTGGGTGTCCCACAGATTATGCTGCAGCATCAGGTCAAGGTTATCATGTCATGGACATACCACAGAATTTCCATGTCATGGAAACAGTATACATAATTGAACATCAACTGAACCCTTAGAAGTTGGTGAAATCCTTTTACTATTGAATATCAGACAATGAGTGCTCCAAAAATAGTCTCGTTGATTTTTTTGGCAATTATGCATATAAATTTTGAGCATTGGCTACTGCTATTGATTTTTGGGCTTAGCCCCAATTAGGGTTCCCAGATGGCCGGGAAATCCGGGAAAGTCCCGGGCGAAGCCCGATGGGGAGTCCACCGGTCACCCGTGCTTCCGTATGAGGACCAACTTGCCTTCCTTCCATTGGCTGGGAAAGTGGCCATTCCTCATGCAAGTGGTGAGAAGGGCGTGAAATCTCGTAGCCATGCCGCCCACCTTGAGAGCCAATACCCAGGCCTTCCCTGGGATGCCATCAGGACCGGGCGCAGTGTTATTCGCCTGGGGACGAAGAATCGCCTTCTCCATCTCCATCGAACACGTCCGGGGGTTCTTCAAGTGATATCGGCTGCCTCACACGTTCCCGAGCGGGAGGAGCATCCTTTACCCTAGCCCCAACTCAAACCTACTAACTTTGCGTAAGCGACTCTCACAAGGAGCCACTTGCGCCTCGGTGTAATTAGGGTATTATGTATGACAGTTTTTTTTAATTGCACTTAAACCGACGTCTTAAAATTTGTAAATTGATAAACGTTAATGACAGGCAGATGGTTCACTTGATAGATGGCTAGGTCACTCCTGGATGGATAAAGGACAAGATTCAGGCAAGTAATCGGGTCTCAAAAATCCTTTGCAAAGTCGTCGGTTAGTCAACTCCTACCGATTTCTTATCTACAATCAACACACAACCATGTATAAGTATAGCTATTCTCTTTCAATAGGCGCAATGTGAGCTTAAGTACCTTTCGAACCTGCATATTGTGATTCAAAACTACATATTTCAGCGTAAGCGTCAATAATAATAATAATAAATGTGGTTATCGATCGATCTCAGCGCCGGACGATACTTCGTCATAGCCGTAGAACAACGACGGTTCTGCAATTTTGTAACTTTACGTATGGCACTGGCGAAATGATTAATACGCCATTTTACTGTGTTTAGAAATCAAATCTGTCAGTATTCCAACTCTGTATCTAAAAAAAAGTTTTTAAATAATATTTGTCAAAAAATGTTTTTGGTCGATAAAACACGACATATAAAGTCAGTTTACGCAAAAAAATAAAAATTGAAAATTATCAAAACCGTCGTGTTCTCCTACTATGACGACTTGTTGACATCGCGTGAAAATCTTGTGAAAGCCTAAAAAGATAAGCTCACTAAATACATAGACTTGGCTCACGAGGTGACCGCCATGTGGGATGTCGATTCGACCATCATCGTCCCGATAATCGTATCGGCAAACGGTCTTATAGCGAAGAGCCTCGATCAACACCTCGAGAGGCTCTCACTAGATGGCTGGCTCAAGGGACAGATACAGAAGGCGGTACTTCTTGACACGACACGAATTGTCAGGAGCAGGAGGTTCCTCACTCTGCAGCCCTACCCGCCGGTAGCTCTACCAGCGGACAGCTAATTTTTTTTTTTTTAATAATATTTATTTATTAATTAATACATATATTGTAAAAAAAATTAAAATTAAGAAATAAAATAAATAAGTGAATAACAATGCATTTATTAGCTCCACACAATCACAAAATATACCAGACAATGTTAGCCTTATTGTTACATACACAATCAATGGTTGTAACTGTATGAGAGCCTGGTGCCCGTGGTGGGTATTGAAAAATACCTGTGTTACAGGTCACCAGGTCCCCACTCCGCAGATTTGCACACCCACAAAAGCGATAATGTGGACACAATCAAATTCTATCTTTTTTTTCATTTGTATAATGGTAAGAGGATTTCCCAACGTTAAAAAAGGTGGGGGTGCAAGAAAATGATGTTCTGACTGATAAATTGTGACTGTTTTTCTTGCGCCATATTTGCCTGCCAGCGGACGCGGCTTTTGCATGTTTGCAAACACATTAAAATATGTTAGCAAAACACGTTATCAAAGCAGCCCGTCTGCTGCGACTTTGTCCAGAAAACAGTGTTTTTGTAGCAAAAACAAAATGAGTTCCGACGAAGAAGAAGACATGTCAGCTGTTTTGGCAATTGTAAATTTATTTCGAAGAAATAGGTTCCGTGTAGGACCTTACCTACGGCCTCGTTCGTTCAATATTTATCAATTATAAATTTAATATTTATCAATTATGTAGTTATCTTTATTTTACTCCATCACGGGACGTATTCATCCGAGAGCACAAACACGAAATCAATGACTTCACCCCCCCCCCCCCCCCGCAGGCGAACGCGGGGGATGTTATGCATTCGTCGTGGCAAACATGTTTTCATGTTATTGTTTTACAAAACATTTAGGCCACGCCCCATTTTGGTTATGGATCATAACATGATAAAATGTTATGTGTGCAAACACGCAAACATGGCGCAGCAGACGCGGCTTAAGTAGTCCATTGTAAATTGGCAGGAATTCACAGTTTCAATAGATATAATTCAGCTCGTTTCATACACGCATAATCAGGCTATAAGTGGAGACAAATAATAATTAAATCTACAGGCTATAGGTATGTTGTCGTTTTTGGTCCTGCAACTTGTAACTGACCGCTATGAATTTTAATTTGTCTTTGTCTACTAAGTGACGACTCGATTCCACTATGCCTATACACATGCCTCTCATTAATTTTGTGTGTTTAAAAATAAAATTATTCTTAATTATATAATGTTAAGGACACTGGTTTAAGCTTTCACGGCAATGAGTTAATTTTTCTAGTTAAAGTTTGCTTGAAATTTCTCTTTATTTTATCATTTTCACGAGTCCATTGGATGAGTGGTTAGGGCACTTGCCTTAACGCCGTTGGTTCGATTTTCGGTAGGGTCATCTTTGAACTTTTCTAAGTCGAGTCTGGTTTAGATCTAGAATGGGCAGGTCACACACTGCGTTTCAGTTACCACACTCCTCCTGCCGTGAAATAACAGCATGTGTGCTGTTGAGTTTTGGTGTATAAGGTTGTGTTTGTGTTGGTGATGGCAGCTACCTATCATCAAGTGGACTTTAAGCTAAAGAAAATTCATTTTCAACTTTCAGCTTGTGGATTCTACTCGTATGAAAATTAGTCAAAGATTAGGTCAGGATTTTGTTAATTACTACGCCTTTGCGTGGCTTGTATTTATTTACATGCTCCCAAAAAGATACCATCGTTAGCGGATCATTAAAGACCAATGTGTATCAACTTACCTAAGTAATTTCATTGGGATACATTAAACAACCGTCTTCTATAATTGTACATGGCATAGTTAAAACAATGATTAGCTCGACTAATTAGTAGGTGAAGAGTAAATTAATTAATGGATGTTTATGATAGATATTAAGTGCAATTAGAAGTTTATTTAAATAAACAGAAATTATAAGACATCCGGCTCCGGTTGGAGGCCGATAACGAACGCTAGGCCGTCGTCGCCAGTCGCCACCCGCTGGAAGCGATCGATAAAGGAATGCCTACCAAACCAATGCGCAATGAACGCTGTCATTGTGTCCCGGATCCGGTCATTGGGATCGTTCGACACAAAAGCCAATGCTTATCTAGGAATGTTAAGGATAACCGAACCGTCCACATTCCTGTGTGGCCGACAGTTGGCCGTACCTGCTGTCTAATGTTCCTTTTACTTTTTTGTCAACCCATCTCCGATGAATCCCATTAAAACATACCTAATGCGGCTCGCATCGAGTTCAATATGGAAGGTCGTTATCGGTAATGTATCGGTAGTGGCGTGTTTGTTTGTAAACAGAATGTTGTTGTGGGGTGCAGCGATTAGACGATAAGGGTCCGAAGGGCATCGCAATGCCTTGCAACGACGAACTGAGGAAAAATTCCGGGGTCTTCCTGGGTGTCGCGATAACCGACCCGCCCCCTGCACCCTGCACCCCGCACCCCGCGGGACGTATAAAGGTGAGCGCTGACCCGCTAGGGACACACTTCGCGTCTCCACTCCAACGCACGCGCCACTCGTCTCACTTCATCACCAATATGGCCGCCAAGTTCACCGTTCTCTTCGTCGCCTGCTTAGCAGTGGTGAGTTTTTAAGCCTACTAGTACTAGTATTGAATACAGTTCAGTATTTGAAGCGAGTAACGCGACGATGTGTATGGCAGGTCGCATCGGGTCGTCTGACGCGTCGCGATGCGCCCACCCCGCTGCAGGACATCGAGAAGCACGCCGCCGAGTTCCAGAAGACGTTCTCGGAGCAGCTGAACGCGCTCGTCAACTCCAAGAACACCGAGAACCTCAACAAGGCTCTCAAGGAGAGCTCCGACACTGTGCTGCAACAGCTCTCCGCATTCTCATCCAGCTTGCAAGGCGCGGTGAGTTTCCATTCTTTACTAAGTGCAATGTTAATTATTATAATAAGCACTAGTTGAACCCGGTCACGCTTCACCGCGGTACACTGCGGCCGCGTGTGCGGTACTAGACATTGCTTATATCTTATATTATTTTTATAAAATAAAAGTAATCCAAGTTACTCCTTATAACATAAGCTATCCGCCAGTGAAAGTCCCGTCAAAATCGGTTCAGCCGTTTCGGACAGATACAAATTACAAAAATTGTTATACCTGAGTACTTTGATATAGGTACATTTACTAAAAAGCACATTACAAAAGGATATTAAAATTTTTATTTATTCGTATAGTATTAAACGTATAACGAATCGATAACGAATTCTCTTTATAGAATGTGCAGTGATTTCAACGAGAATTTTAATGATAGGCATTTTAGGTTGAGCTGTTCATATGGGCGTAAACTTTTACATTGATTGGATTTTTAACTAAAATCGGACATTTCAAATAGACATACGTGATATTTTATATAAAGTTATAGTGTAGTTGTTTTTTGTCGTTGATAAAAATCACTGTTTGCAGTTGAGCGACGCTAACGGCAAAGCCAAGGAGGCTCTGGAAGCGACGCGCGCCAACTTGCAGCGCACGGCCGAGGAGCTGAAGCGCGCGCACCCCGACGTGGAGAAGCAGGCCGGCGCTCTCAGGGACAAGCTGCAGGCCGCCGTGCAGAACACCGTGCAGGAGACCCAGAAGTTGGCCAAGGAGGTCGGCGCCAACCTCGAGCAGACCAACCAGAAGCTGGCGCCCAAGATCAAGGCCGCCTACGACGACTTCGTGAAGCAAGCCGAGGGAGTGCAGAAGAAGCTGCACGAGGCCGCCAACGCCCACTGAGCTCGACTCAGCCCGACTCCTTCGCCGGTTGCGATTAATAAAATAATGGTTATCTAACTCACGTCCGCTGGTGTCATTCCCCTGACCTTCACCCTGCCTCTCGCCACTCGCCACTCGCCGATAACCTGCCAATCGGAACACTCACTCGCTCAAACTATATTATTCTAACAAATCATTTCAATTTCAAATTGTAATATTCTTTCGGCATCTCCGTATAAAAAAAACTATCAATTTGTTATAATATCTTCGATAATTATGTTTATCCTGTGAACAACGCACAGTCAAAGTTATAAAAATCTAGAAAGCTGAAAATTAAAACACAAGTTTGTTATAAAGTAAAAATCCGCTAAAAAGGAATTTTTTGAAAATTTCAACTCCGTGCGATGCCGGAGCCGCCTCGCTGCTGATTTATACTAATATTATAAAGAAGTTTGTTTGTTTGTATGTAGGAAATAATCTTCGAAACTACTCATCCGATATAAAAAACCTTTCACTAATAGTTTAGAATTTTAGGATGGACTAAATAATCCAATACGGCACCACCACCTATTTAGAAATAAGGATCTTGGTTTGGCAAAAGTAATATATGTTAGGCGTTATATCTTATTTTTTTAACGCGGACGAAGTCGCGGTCACCAGCTAGTATCAACCTTTTTTTTTAACGTTGGGAAATCCTCTTAGATACCCGGCAGTGTAAGGGACACTACAGGGTTATACTCGTATTATAAATGCGAAAACTTGTATGAATGTTTATTCACGTCATTACGCAAAACGGTTTTAAACGAAATTTGGCACACAGACAGATGTGAAAAATGTTAATTACTACTTATTATTATGGGATTAAAAAAAACGAACTGGAACGCGTAAGAAGTCGCGGGCACAGCTAGTTAATAATGTAATTAGAGAACAGCCATTTTCAGTGTTCACAATTCACAATGGACAGGAAGATGTTTATCATCTCCGATCGGCCAAGTGGAGCCCTCTGCTCTAACCCCATCTAACTTTTAAGTCATACATTACTAAAATTGTTTACAAGTTAACTTGACCGTCGATAGATGGCGATGCTATTGGTTTCCTCCCTTGTTTTCTACTACATTTTCTTTACATTGAAAATGAAAATTATGATTTAGGACAACATCTAACGCTAAGGAATTAATTAATTAGGAAAAGCAATGAACACAAATATCATATTTAAATATATAATTTTATTTACAAATGATATCACAAGTACCTGACACCTGTACACAGGGTCTCCTATTAATTGTAAAACTTAGAAATAGGTCACATCAGTTACAGTACAAAGTATTTTCTACCCGAAAAGGGCACGCTAGTTATTTGTATTTCATTGTTTATATAAAATGTTTATTAGACTAATTTATTATAAATTCTCAATTAATTAAAAAATTGAATTTAATGTACTTCATTATAAAATTCATTAAAAGTATAATAGCAACAGTTTAATAACCATTATGCCAAAGTTCTTATAAATTTAAGATCTGTATATGATCTGATAATGAATATTGTGGAAGTTGCACATTTTGATCTATATTGTATTTGTATGAACGTCTAGTGGTAGACATATGCATGGTGATAATGTAATAATGCGACGGCAGTAACCGAACAAATTATAAAATGTTGAAAAAAATATTTTGGGCGGATAGGGAGTGAAAAAATTGTCGAGCGCTGGGTTGCCAGAATGCTTACGGACGCGTACAAAGAAATCAGACTAAGGATTTCGCGAAGCTGTTTGGATTTGTTGCAGCAGGATCCTGATCGATTTTTGTCTTGATTCATAACCGTGGATGAAACATGGCTTCATCATTATGACCCGGAAACGAAATAGCAGTCCATGACTTGGAAGAGTCACTATTACGAGAATTTTATATGCACGACAAATAAAAAAATTGCGCAACGAAATACGCGAGAAACGGCATAGCAAACTGACTAAAGTTGTTTTGTTTCACCAAGATAACGCCCCCGAACACAAGTCCAACGTTGCGATGAAGATGGTGGCTCTGAACTGATGGAACATCTTCCATATTCACCGGACTTCGCCCCTAGGGATTTCTATTTTTTTCCGCGGTTGAAACAGCCTCAGAGGCCAAAAATTTGAAGACAATGAGGCAGTAGTCGCCGTAGTAGACGGTTTTTGGAGGCTCAGGATAAAGAGTTTTTTACTAAGGTGTATTATATATCAAGTGTATTAACTTATTAACAATTGCCTGGCTCCAGGACATGCCGCTAGGAAATGTAAACTTAGCATGTCTTATCGTATGTGCCACAAACGTCATCACACCATGTTACATCAAGCAACAGTGACGTCAACCAGATTGAAATCATTTCGGCTAACACGGTGAATCAATGCATCGAGCTACCACCACACTTTACTTCCTCGCAGTCCACAGCATTATTGGCCACAGCCTTAATAGATCCAGGTGCACAAGCGTCGTTCATCAGCGAAAGAGCCGCGCAAGCGCTACGACTCAAGAGAAGTGCTGTCAAAGGCATGATGACAGGTGTTGGGTTAACGAAGACTCCTGTAAACCAAGCAGCAGATGTAGAAATTCTATCAAGACTCGACTCAGCCAACAACCACATGGCCACAACTTCAAGGTCTTACTTTAAATAAGTAGATGGCTGCATACGACCGAAGAAGTGATGTCAAATGCTACAATTCATGGCTTCTGTGATGCATCTATGCGAGCGTACGCTGCAGTTGCTTACCTGAGAGTGCGAACGGCGGGAGGCGCTATACAAACATCAATCATCGCAGCTAACACGCGAGTAGCTTCTACTGAAGCAAATACAGGAAGCAATGAAAATATCAGTTGGTCAGATATTTGCTTGGACAGACTCCACCATAGTACTGTCCTGGATTATTGGTGATCCTACTAGATGGAATACTTACGTGAGAAACAGAGTTGTAGAAATCCTAGAAGAAATTGGAAATCATAATTGGTATCACGTACAATCGCAAGACAACCCTGCTGATATAGGATCTTTTAGACCTAAAGGAAGATGAGTTATGGTGGAAAGGCCCAGAATGGCTACGAACTGGAGAAATTAAATATAATAGACCGAAGAATATATCTACAAACTGGGAAAAGAAAGAAGTCATACAAGTTAATATGTGTATATTTTAATTAAAAATTGTCAATTATGTGAAACCAATAAAGCCCTAAGGCAAATAAAAAGAGCTCCTACTACCTTTTGAACGCGTATCTATCGACGTCGACGACGAAGGAAGAACGATTAAATAATCGGATAGAGGAGCTCCTGAACACGGAACCTGGATTCCCCACCCTGCAGCCAGAGCCAGTGACCTCGTGGTGCCGATGGGTTACAAACATGGAAAAGTGTAATTAGGTATGCTATCGGTGGCTCCTCTCCCTGTTTGGGCAGGCAGCGACGCCCCTACATCAGAGAAAACAAAGCCAGCAACCTTAAGGACCGGACGCCAATGATGAGCAATAAGAGGGGAAAACACAAGAACAACCCTCCTAAGACCCCTCGACAGGCACCCAAAACGGCGAAGCCTCAAAATAAAGTAGGCAGTGACCGGGGCCTTAATTGTGGGCATCCCCGGCCCCGACCACTATTAGAACAAACTCTTTAAAAAGGATATTTTCATGTCTGTTGACTATTGTAAAATTAAATAAAACTGGTCACGTTCAATTAAATCAGAATCTAGAAGAACCAAGTGTTGGAATATATCAAAATAAATCTGTCTCATTTCAAAAAGTTCATTGAGACTCTTTCTCCTTCACACATTAACTTTATTACAACAGTTAGCTCTTTGTTTCACTTTGCGCTTAGTAAATACCAACACACATTTCCGCTAAACTAAAAGTGACTAATTAAATAATATCCTTTACAACTAATTCAAACTTTCATTGCTTTCCATAACCCAATATTATATTCACATATTAGTTAAAATATTATGGTATTACTTGAGGAATATATTCATATTTACTTTTTAATTGGCTACATTCTAAACTCACTTTCTTATTTGTGTTGATTGTATACTATTATATTATTTACCGAGTTCCCTCTTCTTTAAGAATGCTTTTTTTTAACAAGGAGTAAAAGTTCCATAGCTTCCTCTGGTCGGCAGGCGGATGTTCCTTCTGAAACCAAATAGATCCATTAATCTCCCCATTTATCTATTACAGGTGGTATGTCTCTCCAAGTCTATGGCAAGAGCAATTTATATAGCTGCAGCAATAGAATAAATGAATTTTCTCACAGGCCCCAATGGAACAAGTAAAGACCGCTTTACTTAATCGACTTTACTAGTAGCCCATACAATTGGCACATTTTAGCTCACATCAAATCAGTTCTCACATGTTGGTACTGATGCAATGATAGGTAATGACAAATCCAAATTTTCCACCTCGAAAGCCTTTCGGATCATTGTTGTAGGTATTTTTTCAGTTGTAGGTATGTTTTCGATTTTGAATAGTTACCATGACCTGTGTTATGGCAAAAGTCACTATGCACACTTTTTGATTAGATTAAATTTTCAATTGAATGAGAATAATTTAGTCTAGATCCATTGAGACACATTTCTCAGGCCACCCTATTTAACTGCTACACAATTAAGGCCAGGCCCTGTGAAACTAAGGGAACTTTAAATAAATGTGCTGAGTCAACCACATATCTGTTCAATGTGGAATTTACATATATATTTTGAGACCTTTATCTGTAGATTATCAAGTCAGAAACATAATTAGGTGATTTTCATTCGATACATTTTTTGATCGAAATCGGCGCCTTTTCCGGAGAATATTACATTTTTCTACTAAACGGCTTGAGTTATATCGCCAAAAAACTGCTCGTAGCAAGGAAACATTGTTTACCAGTGATTGTCAAAATAAAATAAACTTAGGTTTATTTTTACTCCTATAATTAACGAAAACAATTTTGAGACTTACGTTGTTTAGTTCCGAGCTAGTGCACACCAAATCATGCTTCAAATAATGTACGCAATATTCAACCTTACGTAAGCTGTATCTTGCGATATATTAAAAAAAATCCTAGAGAGCCGCCGAGCAACTTGTAACTCTCGGGTGGCGGGACGTGGGCGGAGCGAGCGTAGGAATTTTTTTCGTGGGGCCTGCTCTTAATCAAATCTGAAAAGAAAACAGTTCATGATTAGCTTTTTATTTTAGCTAAGTATTTTATTTTATTTTATATCAGTTTTACACAAAAAGCTTACCGCATTAGATTACATAAAATAATCTTATGATTTTTTTCTTTCTCACTGTGAAAATGGTATAAAAATTCGTTTGGTGGTTTGAAAGAAGTTAGAGATGGATATATACAAATATATACAAAGTATAAGAAAGGTGTCAAATGCTTAGGTAACTGTAACATGTAACACCATTTGAAATGAATTAAATTTAGAATAAGTGAAGTTGTTAAAAACCAAGAATTTCCATATACCTAAATGGTTATAGGAAATGTTTGATTGAATGTGTTTCAGTAGGACAGTGTGTCTGTGTACCTTCGTCACCTCTATTTTAGTAGTCACTTGCGTTAGATTAACAAGTTAACAAGAATGTAAAAAAAAAATGTTGATGGCTAATATCCATTAATATTAATGAAACCAGACTATTTTTCAGTCACTTTGATGACTAAAAAGAGTTTTAAGACATTTAGTCTTGGATAATAAAGAGAATTTTGTATCTTGTTTTGATCTTTCTCAGTTGTAAATGGTTTTATTTTCCATACTTTACAATTGGCATTACTATACCTAATATTTTTAAATATTAACTTTATAACTATTTTTAAACCTAAGTTGACGCAACACACATTTCTATGTAGGTATGTGGTTGGAACTTTATGACCACTAGTTTGGCGAAATGTTTGTTTGATTGTGTCCACAAATTGATAGGTATGGGAGAATTTTTAACAATAATAGATTAACTGTCGCCATTACAAACTAAGTCAATTGAGAGGGAATGATAGTCCCAAGGTTCTCAAAAAAAAAAAATACTATCTGTTCCGAACCAACGACAACCGACTCACTTCGTGGGTCGTTTGTTTCGGGGCTGAGTAGTCGTCATATTCTATGCTGTGAAGTTTTTAAATTTATATCGTGCGTGCTTCTACGCCTGCGCAGCTGAGAATGTTTCGTCTTTCGAAAACACAATGGTATTGTTTGTCCGATTGATGTTTGCACTTCTGTTACTTTAATAACAGAGCGCGAACGCTCAAAATAAACACGAGTTTATTGGAGATTTCCACACTCGTGTGGTGTATCTATTTAGCAGAGGTTTCTTTTGATACTCTCTGTCCCCGGGCGTGTCGTTTTTGTATTAACGAATTCGACTCTGTTTTACAAAAATCATCTGTGCTCTACGCACAAATGTGATGTGAAAAGTGTCCGTTGCGAACGTTCGTATCGAGAGCGCGATTGTGAGAGCCAGCCAGCACACATTGTCTCTTAGTAAAAATGTCGTATCTGGAGCCGTTGTATAAATACATACGATGGAGCTTCCTTATCGAAAAACTCGTCGGTCTCGCGCACATTGCGCCGAGATTCGACGGTGTCGCTAGATATGGTGGTGGTAGCTCCCTGGTTGATCCTGCCAGTAGTTATATGCTTGTCTCAAAGATTAAGCCATGCATGTCTCAGTGCAAGCTGTATTAAGGCGAAACCGTAAATGGCTCAATATATCAGTTTTGGTTCCTTAGATCTTACTTCGGTTACTTAGATAACTGTGGTAATTCTAGAGCTAATACATGCAATCAGAACTGACCAGTGATGGGATGAGCTCTTTTATTAGATCAAAACCAATCGGCGGAGAGCCTCGCGTTCGAAGTCTTTAATTTTGATGAATCTGGATAACTTGCCGATCGCACGGTCTAGCACCGGCGACGCATCTTTCAAATGTCTGCCTTATCAACTTTCAATGGTAGTTTCTGCGACTATTAAAGCTGTCACGTGTAACGGGGAATCAGGGTTCGATTCCGGAGAGAGAGCCTGAGAAACGGCTACCACATCCAAGGAAGGCAGCAGGCGCGCAAATTACCCACTCCAGGCAGGGGGAGGTAGTGACGAAAAATAACGATACGGGACTTACGAGGCCTCGTAATCGGAATGAGTACACTTTAAATATTTTAACGAGGAACAATTGGAGGGCAAGTCTGGTGCCAGCAGCCGCTGTAATTCCAGCTCCAATAGCGTATACTAAAATTGATGCGGTTAAAAAGCTCGTAGTTGCATTTGTGCTGCGCGCTGTCGGTGCATCGCATCCGCGGTGATACTAGTTCTAACCGTAAATAAGTCATCTAGCGATCCGCCGACGTGTTACTATAATGGCTCAGCGGGCAGCTTCCGGGAAATCAAAGATTGTGGACTCCGGGGGGAGTATGGTTGCAAAGCTGAAACTTAAAGGAATTGACGGAAGGGCACCACCAGGAGTGGAGCCTGCCCCCATAAACGTTGTCCCCCATAAACGAGGAATTCCTAGTAAGCGCGAGTCATAAGCTCGCGTTGATTACGTCCCTGCCCTTTGTACAAACCGCCCGTCGCTACTACCGATTGAATGATTTAGTGAGGTCTTCGGACCGACACGCGGGGTGGCTTTACGGCCGTCGGCGTCGTTGCGAAGTTGACCAAACTATCATTTAGAGGAAGTAAAGTCGTAACAAGGTACGGAAGTAGGGGAAGGAAGGATCATTAACGTGTCTTGTTTGTGTATTTTTCTTACACAGCAAACATATTAATAAATAGACGTTGAGAATGGCGAAAATCCGCACCGACGAGTCTCTAAAAACACAGTAGCGGTATACATTTTTTTTTTTTTTTTTTTTTTTTTTTTTTTTTTTTTTTTTTTTTTTTTTTTTTTTTTTTTTTTTTTTTTTTTTTTTTTTTTTAATAAAATTTTTTTGTTTTATTTATTGTCTCCATTTTATTAAAACATTACCCTGGACGGTGGATCACTTGGCTCGCGGTTCGATGAAGAACGCTGTTAACTGCGCGTCATAGTGTGAACTGCAGGACACATTTGAACATCGATATTTCGAACGCACATTGCGGTCCGTGGAGACACATCCAGGACCACTCCTGTCTGAGGGCCCGGCTGCATAAAAACAATTGCCACATTGCGGCAACATAATTATTTGTGTTGTACGCAGTGATGGTTCGAATTTTGTTCGTCCGTTTAAATATTTTATTTACGAGTGCGCCTCGTAAATGCGGGGTAAAACTCACATACACATTAATTCGAGATGAGCGTGCGTGTTTTAATGGTATATAGACTCACAAATAAATGTAGGCGGACTCGACGTCCGAAGAAGCGGCGCGTGTGTGCTAGTGGTGCACACTCCGTTAACGGATATCATGTCTGCCTCGAAATTTTATAATGTTGGCCTCAGATCAGGGAGGAACACCCGCCGAATTTAAGCATATTATTAGTAGCGGCGAGCGAACAGGAAAGTGCCCAGCACTGAATCTCGCGGTCTTTCAGGTCGCGGGAGATGTGGTGTTCGGGAGGTGCCGCTTTCTCGTCGTCTCCGTTCTCTTCGAAGCGTCTTGAACGGGACCGTTTTCCCGTAGAGGGTGCCAGGCCCGTAGCGGACGGAGTCAAGCGGCAAGCGGCTCCTGAGAGTCAGAAGCCTCCAAGCCAAGTACCTCCTCCATAGATCCAGCATAAGATGAGGCTCGAGAGGACCCCAGCGATCTATCTGTCAACTTAGCGCGTCGCTTGCGCGCCTGCATTCGACTTTTGCCCGAAGGCCTAATACTCTCCTTGGAGTCCGACATGGGCCAATTAATGGCCCTGTCGACCTCCGAGAAGTTAGGGGAGTCCACCCCTACCGAGTAGGGGGGGGGCAGAGGACAAAACAGCAACAAAAATAAAGAAAAATCGACAAAAATAATATGGATCCTAAACACCAAAAAACTAAAACAACAATAACTCAGAACAAACAAGAGACACCAGAACCTGGTTTGGGTTGGCTGAAAGCGCCTTCAAAAAGACGTCTCTCAAGACACCCAAAATCAGCAAATATCCGGAATTCCGGAAACACCGGGCAACGGAATTTTTCGGGAAAACCGAAAAATTCCGGACCCGACGTGCCGTCCGGAGGAGTCCTGGGAGGCGCTTCTTTCGAACCACCTCCCAAGCAAATCGGCCCACAGGGTCAAAAGAAATCAACAAATAAAACTTGAAAAAACCAAAACCAAAAAACAATTATCCGCAATAAAAACTTAAATAAGCGCCGCAGCGACGGCTGATGTGGGCAGTCCGGAGAAGCCTTGAAAAAGGCTTCAAACGAGCCGCCACACACCGCCGAACGACAAAAAATGGAGCAGCGCCGGCCAACCAAAAATTTCCGGAAATCCGGAAATTTCCGATTTTCCGGCACCGTCCGAAACTACACGTGAAAAAATGAGGAAATACCAAATTTCAGCAAAATCTAATTTTGCGAAATTTGGCAGAAATTAACAAACAAAAAAGACAAAAATAAACAACTCAAAAAAAACAACAAAACAACAACAGATACCGAAAATTGCCGCGGGCCACCCCAAGGAGCCTTGAAAAAGGCTGCCAAAGAAGCAAACCGCGACAAGATCCGTCAACAGACAGCAAAACTACAGCCGGATGAAATTTCGGGACTGATCCGAAAAAAGCCCAGAAAAGGGCTTCAGTCACATCAGTCCGTCAATCTAACCCGCGGAGCAGAACAAGGGACCTTCAATCTATCGAATAGCACAGTAAGTAGAGTATCGTCAAGTGAAAATTTCCCCTCAACAACCTTTTTTTTTTTTTTTTTGACGCGGGGAAATCAGCGACCCTGATTCGACTGCCAGCAATGGGGCGCTGGCAGGATATGTGGGATTTCTACCCACTAAAACCCCGCGGTGTTCCTTTGCCACGCGCGCGTGGGACGGGAGAGAGGTGTCAGCGCGAGCATTTCGTCCTGCTCTCCCGTCAGCGTTCGCCCGATCGGGCGCCAACAAAATTTCATCGGTAGGAGGAGGGCGGTAGACTCCCTCCTCCCCGGATGGCTGGGTGTGGGAAGACGTGCCGGAACACGAACACGTCTTTCACCGGAGCCGGGTTGGTAGGTGAACGGATCCCCATATCCGCTCACCCTCCGGCCGATCACGGGGGCGCTTGGAGTCGGCCGTACAGCCTCCTCCGCCTCCCGGATCGTTTTCGACGGATGTCGTCAGCGAGGGCGGCATCCTCCCTCGCCCGCTCCGCCGCCTCCTTCAGCGAGAGGACGTCCTCGCTGAAGGAGATCATGGCCTGCCAGGCCTCTTTGCTGCCGACCATGGACAGAACCACGGCCGGCAGCGATAGGTCTCCACCTACAACGGACGTCAGGTCGCCCCGTTGCTGATCCCATGCTGGGCATTCTGCCAGCGTGTGGTACGCTGTATCCTCCGGGCCACCACAATGGTGGCAGGAGGGTGTCCTCTCTCGTCTCGCGACGTTGCACAGATATCTGCCGAAGCAACCATGCCCCGACAGAATCTGTGCCAGCCTAAAAGTGATCACACCCTTCCTGCGTCTGCACCATTGCTCCAGGACTGGAGCGATGGCCCGGATGGTGTGAGCGCCGGCAGTTGGCTCGGCGAGCCTCTCGGCCCACCGCGCCAGTGCGGCTCTCTGCGCCGTGCGGCGCACTTCCTCCGGCAGGGGACCAGCAACGCCCCGAGTGTGAGCTGCCGCTCGACTATCGTAGACCGAGGACAGAACCTCGGCCTCCAGGTCCCACGGGGGGGTACCCGCCATAACGCACGCGGCGTCGCACGATATGGTGCGGTATCCGCGTATCACCCTGGTCGCCATCACTCGCTGAGATCTTCTCAGGAGCGTGACGTTGTGGCGATCCAGGGCGTCCGCCCACACAGGCGCTCCGTAGAGCGCCATGGAGCGCACCACCCCCGTGAAGAGACGGCGACAGCCGACACTCGGTCCGCCCAGATTTGGCAGAAGGCTACCTAACGCCGAGGTGGCCTTAATCAAGTTGGGGCTGAGCCGCCGGAAGTGCTCATGGAATCGCCACCTGGAGTCCAAGGTGAGCCCCAGGTAGCGCATGTGCACTCCGACGGCAACGTCCACATTACCGACTTTAATGTGGGCCTGCTGCGGTGGACCCTTCCGCGGACCATGGAAAAGCATGGCCTCGGATTTGTCGGGTGCCACCCGCAGGCCCAACAACTCGATACGCTTGGCCACGAGAGCGACGCTCACCGTAGCCAAGCTCGTCACTGCCTTGTAGTCGTCTGCACACGCGACGACCAGCGTGTCGTCGGCGTAGCAGACGACGTGTACGTCCGGTGGGAGGGCGCCTCTCAGCGCCCAGTCAAATCCAATGTTCCACAGGAGCGGTCCTAGGACCGACCCCTGTGGAACGCCGCAGGACATAATCCTCTCGAGGACCGTCCCGTTTCGGGTAGGACACAATATCCTACGGTCCCTCAGATAATCTCCGACAATCAGCTGGAGATACGCGGGCAACCGGTGAAACCGGAGCGCCTCCGTAATGCAGCTGAAGGGGAGGGTGTTAAAAGCATTGGAGATGTCTAAAGAGACTGCCAATGCCACTCCTCCCCTTTCTACGGTATCCTGCGCGATGGTCTTAACGCGCAGGATGGCGTCGATCGTTGATCGACCCGCGCGAAAACCATACTGATTGTCAGAGAGATCTGGCCCCTCCGAGTTCAGTAATCCGGTTATACGGCGGGCAATTATCCTTTCGAACAATTTGCCCGCCTCGTCGAGCAGCACAATTGGCCTGTATCCAGAAGGAGAGTCCGCGGGACGTCCCTCCTTCCTTAACAGGACCAATTTGCCCTCCTTCCAGATGCGAGGAAAGGACCCCGCTCGCAGGGCAGCGTCAAACACGGCCCGCCAGCGGTCCCCCAACTCGCCCGACGCCAAGACCCAGGCGCGACCGGGTATTCCGTCCGGCCCGGGGGCGGTGCTCTTGCCGCGAAGACGGGCTATGGCCTCCTCAAATTCTCCGCTGGAGATTGGCGGAGCTCCGTCTTCGGCCCCGGTTACGGCGATCGCTCGACCGCCCATGGGCGGTGGAGTGTGCTCTCCCTGTTCGGGGAACAGTGTGGAGAGCACAACCCGGAGGAACTCTGGGTCCAGCGTCTCGGCAACGGGTGGACCGTGCGAGCCGAGCTTGGCCCTGGCTGCGCGGTAAGGGCGCCCCCACGGGTCTCGGTCGAGGGACTCGAGCATCCGCTCGCGAGACCTTGCCTTCGCCTCCCGGATAGCGATTTGAAGGGCTTTCCGGGCCCCTCTATAGGCATCGTAGAGGCGCGCCTCTAGCTCGTGGTCCATGTCCCTACGCCTGCGGCACCTGGCGTATTTGCGGCGGGCGGCTACGCAGGCGGCACGAAGATCCGCCACTTCTTCGCACCACCAGTGCACCTGCTTCCGGCGCGGACGTGTCCCGGCACGCGGCATGGCGGCGTCGCACACTGCGGTCATGGCGACACGCATGCCGAGCGCCTGGTCTTCGACCGACAAGTCCTCGCTGGGCTCTCGCGAAACCCAGTCCTGGACGATAGCCGCCTCGACAAGGAGGTCCTTGTCGAGTCTCGTCAGAGCCCAGCGGGGGAATCGCTGGGACCGTCCACCTCGACGCCGCGGAGACAGGTTGTCTGCACGCGAAGAGCCGGCTAAATTAAATCGGACGTATCTGTGGTCCGAGAGGGTCTCAACGCCCTCCAGCACGCCCCAATCGCGGACACGATCGGCGATGGCCCGACTAGCGAACGATATGTCCACTATCGAGCCACCGTTATGCCGAACGCAGGTGTTAACCGTGCCGCGATTGAGGAGCACTAGCCCCGCGGAGGCTAGGAAATCCACGACGGCGTCGCCTCGTGCGCCCGAAACGGGACAGCCCCACGCCGTGTCCCCTCAACAACCTAACCTAACCTAACCTAACCTACTCTAAACCTAACCTACTCTAAACCTAACCTACTCTAAACCTAACCTACTCTAAACCTAACCTACTCTAAACCTAACCTACTCTAAACCTAACCTACTCTAAACCTAACCTACTCTAAACCTAACCTACTCTAAACCTAACCTACTCTAAACCTAACCTACTCTAAACCTAACCTACTCTAAACCTAACCTACTCTAAACCTAACCTACTCTAAACCTAACCTACTCTAAACCTAACCTACTCTAAACCTAACCTACTCTAAACCTAACCTACTCTAAACCTAACCTACTCTAAACCTAACCTACTCTAAACCTAACCTACTCTAAACCTAACCTACTCTAAACCTAACCTACTCTAAACCTAACCTACTCTAAACCTAACCTACTCTAAACCTAACCTACTCTAAACCTAACCTACTCTAAACCTAACACCTATTGCTGAACTGCTTTATTTTGTCCTGCTTCCATGAGCGACCGACGCCTTTCATGGTGTCCCAGGAGCGTTTGTTTTTTTTTTTTTTGTTTTTTTTTTTTTTTTTTGTTTTTTTTTTTTTTTTTTAGGCGCCTTACGTGACATTTGGTTCATCCCACAGCGCCAGTTCTGCTTACCAAAATCGGCCCACTTGGCACCGTCATCAGATCTCCGGCTTCATCGTTCGAGTAAGCCCATTTGAAGTTTGACAATAGGTTGAGGTCGTTTCGGCCCCCCAATGCCTCTCATCATTCGCTTTTTACCAGATGAGACTGTTTCTATACCCAGTTCAGACGATCGATTTGCACGTCGGAATCGCGGTTTCCCCTGACTGCGAACTGACCAGGCATAGTTCACCATCTTTCGGGTCCCAGTATCTGTGCTCTGAGCGCGCTGCATTCACGGATTGGAAACGAGACGCCTCGGGAGTGCGAGAAATCGATCTGGACCGACGCTCCATCCTCCCAGAGCGCGCGACAAAACGCGCCTTCGCTTTCGATACGCCTTTCAGTTTTAACACATATTATAAATCTCAATTGCACACATGCTAGACTCCTTGGTCAATGTTTCAAGATGACGATGAATCTCTCTGTTCGTTCATTCGAGTTTCGCAGGTTTACCCCTGAACGGTTTCTCACGTACCTCTTTAAAGTTCTATTCAACTTTCCCTCACGGTACTTGTTCGCTGTCGGTCTCGCGATTATATTTAGCCTTAGTTGAGTTATTTACCCACTTAGGGTTGCACTCTCAAGCAACCCGACTCTTAGGAGAGTGCCTCTTGCCGCTTGACTCCGTCCGCTACGGGCCTGGCACCCTCTACGGGAAAACGGTCCCGTTCAAGACGCTTCGAAGAGAACGGAGACGACGAGAAAGCGGCACCTCCCGAACACCACATCTCCCGCGACCTGAAAGACCGCGAGATTCAGTGCTGGGCACTTTCCTGTTCGCTCGCCGCTACTAATAATATGCTTAAATTCGGCGGGTGTTCCTCCCTGATCTGAGGCCAACATTATAAAATTTCGAGGCAGACATGATATCCGTTAACGGAGTGTGCACCACTAGCACACACGCGCCGCTTCTTCGGACGTCGAGTCCGCCTACATTTATTTGTGAGTCTATATACCATTAAAACACGCACGCTCATCTCGAATTAATGTGTATGTGAGTTTTACCCCGCATTTACGAGGCGCACTCGTAAATAAAATATTTAAACGGACGAACAAAATTCGAACCATCACTGCGTACAACACAAATAATTATGTTGCCGCAATGTGGCAATTGTTTTTATGCAGCCGGGCCCTCAGACAGGAGTGGTCCTGGATGTGTCTCCACGGACCGCAATGTGCGTTCGAAATATCGATGTTCAAATGTGTCCTGCAGTTCACACTATGACGCGCAGTTAACAGCGTTCTTCATCGAACCGCGAGCCAAGTGATCCACCGTCCAGGGTAATGTTTTAATAAAATGGAGACAATAAATAAAACAAAAAAATTTTATTAAAAAAAAAAAAAAAAAAAAAAAAAAAAAAAAAAAAAAAAAAAAAAAAAAAAAAAAAAAAAAAAAAAAAAATGTATACCGCTACTGTGTTTTTAGAGACTCGTCGGTGCGGATTTTCGCCATTCTCAACGTCTATTTATTAATATGTTTGCTGTGTAAGAAAAATACACAAACAAGACACGTTAATGATCCTTCCTTCCCCTACTTCCGTACCTTGTTACGACTTTACTTCCTCTAAATGATAGTTTGGTCAACTTCGCAACGACGCCGACGGCCGTAAAGCCACCCCGCGTGTCGGTCCGAAGACCTCACTAAATCATTCAATCGGTAGTAGCGACGGGCGGTTTGTACAAAGGGCAGGGACGTAATCAACGCGAGCTTATGACTCGCGCTTACTAGGAATTCCTCGTTTATGGGGGACAACGTTTATGGGGGCAGGCTCCACTCCTGGTGGTGCCCTTCCGTCAATTCCTTTAAGTTTCAGCTTTGCAACCATACTCCCCCCGGAGTCCACAATCTTTGATTTCCCGGAAGCTGCCCGCTGAGCCATTATAGTAACACGTCGGCGGATCGCTAGATGACTTATTTACGGTTAGAACTAGTATCACCGCGGATGCGATGCACCGACAGCGCGCAGCACAAATGCAACTACGAGCTTTTTAACCGCATCAATTTTAGTATACGCTATTGGAGCTGGAATTACAGCGGCTGCTGGCACCAGACTTGCCCTCCAATTGTTCCTCGTTAAAATATTTAAAGTGTACTCATTCCGATTACGAGGCCTCGTAAGTCCCGTATCGTTATTTTTCGTCACTACCTCCCCCTGCCTGGAGTGGGTAATTTGCGCGCCTGCTGCCTTCCTTGGATGTGGTAGCCGTTTCTCAGGCTCTCTCTCCGGAATCGAACCCTGATTCCCCGTTACACGTGACAGCTTTAATAGTCGCAGAAACTACCATTGAAAGTTGATAAGGCAGACATTTGAAAGATGCGTCGCCGGTGCTAGACCGTGCGATCGGCAAGTTATCCAGATTCATCAAAATTAAAGACTTCGAACGCGAGGCTCTCCGCCGATTGGTTTTGATCTAATAAAAGAGCTCATCCCATCACTGGTCAGTTCTGATTGCATGTATTAGCTCTAGAATTACCACAGTTATCTAAGTAACCGAAGTAAGATCTAAGGAACCAAAACTGATATATTGAGCCATTTACGGTTTCGCCTTAATACAGCTTGCACTGAGACATGCATGGCTTAATCTTTGAGACAAGCATATAACTACTGGCAGGATCAACCAGGGAGCTACCACCACCATATCTAGCGACACCGTCGAATCTCGGCGCAATGTGCGCGAGACCGACGAGTTTTTCGATAAGGAAGCTCCATCGTATGTATTTATACAACGGCTCCAGATACGACATTTTTACTAAGAGACAATGTGTGCTGGCTGGCTCTCACAATCGCGCTCTCGATACGAACGTTCGCAACGGACACTTTTCACATCACATTTGTGCGTAGAGCACAGATGATTTTTGTAAAACAGAGTCGAATTCGTTAATACAAAAACGACACGCCCGGGGACAGAGAGTATCAAAAGAAACCTCTGCTAAATAGATACACCACACGAGTGTGGAAATCTCCAATAAACTCGTGTTTATTTTGAGCGTTCGCGCTCTGTTATTAAAGTAACAGAAGTGCAAACATCAATCGGACAAACAATACCATTGTGTTTTCGAAAGACGAAACATTCTCAGCTGCGCAGGCGTAGAAGCACGCACGATATAAATTTAAAAACTTCACAGCATAGAATATGACGACTACTCAGCCCCGAAACAAACGACCCACGAAGTGAGTCGGTTGTCGTTGGTTCGGAACAGATAGTATTTTTTTTTTTTGAGAACCTTGGGACTATCATTCCCTCTCAATTGACTTAGTTTGTAATGGCGACAGTTAATCTATTATTGTTAAAAATTCTCCCATACCTATCAATTTGTGGACACAATCAAACAAACATTTCGCCAAACTAGTGGTCATAAAGTTCCAACCACATACCTACATAGAAATGTGTGTTGCGTCAACTTAGGTTTAAAAATAGTTATAAAGTTAATATTTAAAAATATTAGGTATAGTAATGCCAATTGTAAAGTATGGAAAATAAAACCATTTACAACTGAGAAAGATCAAAACAAGATACAAAATTCTCTTTATTATCCAAGACTAAATGTCTTAAAACTCTTTTTAGTCATCAAAGTGACTGAAAAATAGTCTGGTTTCATTAATATTAATGGATATTAGCCATCAACATTTTTTTTTTACATTCTTGTTAACTTGTTAATCTAACGCAAGTGACTACTAAAATAGAGGTGACGAAGGTACACAGACACACTGTCCTACTGAAACACATTCAATCAAACATTTCCTATAACCATTTAGGTATATGGAAATTCTTGGTTTTTAACAACTTCACTTATTCTAAATTTAATTCATTTCAAATGGTGTTACATGTTACAGTTACCTAAGCATTTGACACCTTTCTTATACTTTGTATATATTTGTATATATCCATCTCTAACTTCTTTCAAACCACCAAACGAATTTTTATACCATTTTCACAGTGAGAAAGAAAAAAATCATAAGATTATTTTATGTAATCTAATGCGGTAAGCTTTTTGTGTAAAACTGATATAAAATAAAATAAAATACTTAGCTAAAATAAAAAGCTAATCATGAACTGTTTTCTTTTCAGATTTGATTAAGAGCAGGCCCCACGAAAAAAATTCCTACGCTCGCTCCGCCCACGTCCCGCCACCCGAGAGTTACAAGTTGCTCGGCGGCTCTCTAGGATTTTTTTTAATATATCGCAAGATACAGCTTACGTAAGGTTGAATATTGCGTACATTATTTGAAGCATGATTTGGTGTGCACTAGCTCGGAACTAAACAACGTAAGTCTCAAAATTGTTTTCGTTAATTATAGGAGTAAAAATAAACCTAAGTTTATTTTATTTTGACAATCACTGGTAAACAATGTTTCCTTGCTACGAGCAGTTTTTTGGCGATATAACTCAAGCCGTTTAGTAGAAAAATGTAATATTCTCCGGAAAAGGCGCCGATTTCGATCAAAAAATGTATCGAATGAAAATCACCTAATTATGTTTCTGACTTGATAATCTACAGATAAAGGTCTCAAAATATATATGTAAATATAGGATGCTCGGCTTGGAGTCTCATTTTCAAGCATGGTTCAAGCCATGCTTGACAATGAGACCAACTGTTACATGGAGGGAGCGTTCCGCTTCCATCAGTAGCTGGCGGCAGGACAGGAGAAGTCAGGCATACTGCCCGTCTTCAAATGTCCTCGGGGGCCTGCGCACACAGCTGCTAACTGTGTGTGCCTGCACGGGTCCCCTCCGCCTAGGGGTTTGCTCGGGTATCTCCGGGCAAGCCCCCCTGTTGGCGTCAACCCAGCCAGAAATGGCTGGGTAGCCCGTGAGGGGTGGGTCGGAGCAGTTGGTTCGCCAGAGCCCGTCCACCCCCCCGCACAATGGGCAAGGAGATACCGGGGAGTTTTAGTGGGTAGGGACAGTTCCGTCTGCTATGTGAGCAACGCGGAGTACGCTGTCGACCCCCACATACCCCTGTCGCCTAGCAAGCGGCAGGGGATCAATAAAAGGATTTCTCCTCGACAAAAAAAAAAAAAAAGGTTAGGTTAGGTTAGGTTAGGTTAGGTTAGGTTAGGTTAGGTTAGGTTAGGTTAGGTTAGGTTAGGTTAGGTTGTGTGTGCTGAACCGGGGCACGGCTAACACGTGCGTGCGACAACAGGGCGGATCAGTCGTGGACGTATCGTTTGCGTCTCCCGCCCTGGCGCGCCGTGTTCGGGGCTGGGTAGTCGAGGAGGGGGTCGAGACGCTCTCGGATCACCGATACATTCGGTTTTCCATCTCCCCCCACTCGACGGACCCGAATAGCCCGAGTCGTGCTCCGTCGGAGATCGGGCCCAAATGGGCACTCAAAAAGCTGGAGAGAGACGCCTTCATAGCGGCGTCCCTCGTTGAGTCATGGAATGTCAAGCCGGAGGAGACCGGTGCGGATCAAGAGGCACAGTGGTTCCGCGAGTCAATGACGCACGTTTGCGACGTCGCCATGCCTCGCGTGGGCAAGCCGCAGCCCCGTCGGCAAGTGTACTGGTGGTCGCCGGAGCTACAACAGCTCCGGACGACATGTGTCAAGGCACGACGCCGGTACACCCATGCCCGTCGACGCCACAGACCCGCATCGGTCGTGTCTGAACTTTTTGCCGCCTTCCAAGGGGCCAAGAAGGCGCTGAGAGCCGAAATCGGTGCAGCGAAGGAGCGCGCCTGGCAGGAGCTGGTGGACTCTCTCGAGCAGGACCCATGGGGCAGGCCGTATAAGCTCGTAATGAGCAAGCTTCGCCCCTGGGCCCCTCCGTTGTCATCCACGATGAACACGGAGACGCTCGAGAGAGTGGTAGAGAACCTTTTCCCTGCCAGGGCGGAGGGCGATGCCCCCTTTGCAACGCTGCCGATCCCGGAGGAGGATCCCCCCGAGGTGTCAGAGGGTGAACTGGACAGGGCGGTTCTTCGTCTCAGCGCGAAGAACACAGCGCCCGGTCCCGATGGCATCCCGGGGAAGGCTCTGGTCTTGGCCCTGAAGGAAGGCGGACTCGGATGTAGATTCCGTGCGATGCTCACAACCTGTGCGAAGGATGGCCACTTTCCCAGTGAATGGAAGCTAGGTAAGCTTGTCCTCATCCGCAAGCCCGGGCGTCCGGTGGACTCACCATCGGCCTATCGCCCCATAGTCCTGCTGAGTGAGGCGGGTAAATTGTTTGAGCGAGTTATCGCTGCTCGCCTCACTCAACATTTGGAGGAGACCGGGCCGAACTTGGCAGACGTCCAGTTCGGCTTCCGGAGGGGCAGATCCACCGTGGACGCGATTTCGCGGGTGAGGACCTTAGCGGAAAAGGAAACTGGGAAAGGCGGGGTCGTCTTGGCGGTGTCCCTCGACATCTCCAACGCGTTTAATACTCTGCCACACAGAGTTATCATGGAGGCAATGGGGTACCACGGCTTCCCGGAGTACCTCCGACGACTTGTCGGAGACTATCTCTCGGGTCGCTCGGTCGTGTACCCCACTCGCGTTGGAGATCGTCAGCGAGGAGTGTCGTGCGGTGTTCCGCAGGGGTCGGTTCTCGGGCCGCTCCTGTGGAACATCGGCTACGACTGGGTGCTGCGGGGCGCTACCCTGCGCGGGGTCGACGTCACGTGCTACGCGGACGACACATTGGTGACCGCCCGCGGTGGCACGTATCGTGACGCGGCCCTGTTGGCAACCGCTGGAGTCGCACAGGTTGTGATGCGCATACGGCGCTTGGGCCTGACGGTGGCCCTTGAGAAGTCCGAAGCGATCTGCTTCCATGGGCCTCGCAAGGCGCCACCGCCGGATGCCCACTTAATTGTTGGTGGAGTCTCCATCGGCGTCGGGTCGACGTTGAAATATCTCGGCGTCGTACTCGATAGCCGATGGAGTTTTAATGAGCATTTTAGGAGCCTAGCTCCTAAATTGACCGGCGTATCTTTCGCCTTGAGCAGGCTGATGCCCAACCTGGGCGGACCTAACGCTGGGTGCCGCCGCCTCTTCGCGGGCGTGGTGCGCTCGATGGCCCTGTACGGGGCGCCCATCTGGGCCGACTGCCTGTCGGCTCAGAACTTGACCGTGCTGCGACGTCTGCAGCGGGTCATGGCGTCCCGGGTCATCAGAGCGTATCGCACCACCTCGTGGAGAGCGGCGTGCGCGATCGCCGGCACGCTCCCCTGGGAGCTGGATGCTGCGGTTCTCGCAGCGGTCTACTATAAGACCGCGGATGCGAGGGCCCGCGGCGCGAGTCCACTCCCGGAGGAGGTGCAGCGTTGGAGGAGGGAGCTCCAGGAGGAGACACTCGAGCGCTGGCGCGATGACTTGATGCAGGCGGGGTACGGTTTCCGCACCACGTCTGCGATCGCGCCGGTGCTGAAAGAGTGGGTGAGCAGGCGGACCGGCTCGCTCTCTTTCCGGCTTGTGCAGGTGCTTACGGGGCATGGTTGCTTCGGAAGGTACCTGTGCAACGTCGCGGGGAGGGAGCCGACCACCGTCTGCCACGAGTGCGGAGCTGCCGATGACACGGCGCAACACGTTTTGGAGGATTGCCCAGGTTGGGACACAGAGAGAGCGGCTCTGACGGCAGTCGTGGGACGGGACTTGTCCCTACCCGCTGTCGTCAGAGCAATGGTTGGGAGCCCTGACTGCTGGAATGCAGTCAGGCTATTCTGCGAAGCGGCCCTGAGTGGCAAAGAGGCCGGGGAGCGGTCCCGCGAAGAGGACCCCCAGGCGGATCCACTCAGACGCCGCAAACTTGGAAGGCGTCGCCGCGTATACGCCGCGACGCACATGAACTAATGACTACTGGGCGTCAGGCAGGACAACTGGCGCCCGGCGAACCCGGATTGACGGAGTGGCGACCTAGGTATGCTCCCTAGGTCGCTACCAAAGAGCCGAGCCCGGCGACGGGCGTAGCGGTGTGCGGGCCTCCGCGGACATGGCCTGGCTGTTATACGGGACCCGCACATCATCGCTGATGGTGGAGCATGGGGGGGTTTTAGTGGGTATTACCGGCACCTCTTGCCGGTCGAGTCCCACACTCTCCCCCGCCGGCGCGTCCTACGCCGACGGGGGAGGTTAGTCCGTAAACGTGATTTCCCCTCCTCAAAAAAAAAAAAAAAAAAAGGTTAGGTTAGGTTAGGTTAGGTTAGGTTAGGTTAGGTTAGGTTAGGTTAGGTTAGGTTGGGCGGTCGAGCGCCCACACGAACCGGAGACGAAGACGGAGCTCCGCCTATCTCCAGCGGAGAATTCGAGGAGGCCATTGCCCGTCTTCGTGGCAAGACTACCGCCCCCGGTCCGGACGGGATACCCGGTCGTGTCTGGGTCTTGGCGTCGGGCGAGTTGGGGAACCGTTGGCGGGCCGTCTTTGACGCTGCCCTGCGAGCCGGGTCCTTTCCTCGAACTTGGAAGGAGGGCAAATTGGTCCTGTTAAGGAAGGAGGGACGTCCCGCGGACTCTCCTTCTGGATACAGGCCAATTGTGCTACTCGACGAGGCGGGCAAGTTATTCGAGAGAATAATTGCCTGCCGTATCACCGGATATTTGAACTCGACGGGGCCAGGTCTCTCCGATAATCAGTTCGGTTTTCGCGCGGGTCGATCGACGATCGACGCCATCCTGCGCGTTAAGACCGTCGCGCAGGAGACCGTGGAAAGGGGAGGAGTGGCATTGGCGGTCTCTTTGGATATTTCCAACGCCTTCAACACCCTCCCCTTCAGCTGCATCACGGAGGCTCTCCGGTTTCACCGGTTGCCCGCGTATCTCCAGCTGATTGTCGGAGATTACCTGAAGGATCGCAAGATCTTATGTCGTCGCCGAGACGGGACCGTCCTCGAGAGGACCATGTCCTGCGGCGTTCCACAGGGGTCGGTTTTAGGACCGCTCTTGTGGAACCTTGGATTTGACTGGGCGCTGAGAGGCGCCCTCCCTGACAGTGTACATGTCGTCTGCTACGCCGACGGCTAGCACTTCCGGCGGCTGAGCCCCAATTTGATTAAGGCCACCTCGGCGTTAGGTAGCCTTCTGCCAAATCTGGGCGGACCGAGTGTCGGCTGTCGCCGTCTATTCACGGGGGTGGTGCGCTCCATGGCGCTCTACGGCGCGCCTGTGTGGGCGGACGCCCTGGATCGCCACAACGTCACGCTCCTGAGAAGATCTCAGCGAGTGATGGCGACCAGGGTGATACGCGGATACCGCACCATATCGTGCGACGCCGCGTGCGTTATGGCGGGTACCCCCCCGTGGGACCTGGAGGCCGAGGTTCTGTCCTCGGTTTACGTTAGTCGAGCGGCAGCTCACACTCGGGGCGTTGCTGGTCCCCTGCCGGAGGAAGTGCGCCGCACGGCGCAGAGAGTCGCACTGGCGCGGTGGGCCGAGAGGCTCGCCGAGCCAACTGCCGGCGCTCACACCATCCGGGCCATCGCTCCAGTCCTAGAGCAATGGTGCAGACGCAGGAAGGGTGTGATCACTTTTAGGCTTGCACAGATTCTGTCGGGGCATGGTTGCTTCGGCAGATATCTGTGTAACGTCGCAAGACGAGAGAGGACACCCTCCTGCCACCATTGCGGTGGCCCGGAGGATACAGCGTACCACACGCTGGCAGAATGCCCAGCATGGGACCAGCAACGGGGCGACCTGACGTCCGTTGTAGGTGGAGACCTATCGCTGCCGGCCGTGGTTCTGTCCATGGTCGGCAGCAAAGAGGCCTGGCAGGCCGTGATCTCCTTCAGCGAGGACGTCCTCTCGCTGAAGGAGGCGGCGGAGCGGGCGAGGGAGGATGCCGCCCTCGCCGACGACATCCGTCGTAAACGATCCGGGAGGCGGAGAAGGCTGTACGGCCGACTCCAAGCGCCCCCGTGATCGGCCGGAGGGTGAGCGGATATGGGGATCCGTTCACCTACCAACCCGGCTCCGGTGAAAGACGTGTTCGTGTTCCGGCACGTCTTCCCACACCCAGCCATCCGGGGAGGAGGGAGTCTACCGCCCTCCTCCTACCGATGAACATTTGTTGGCGCCCAATCGGGCGAACGCTGACGGGAGAGCAGGACGAAATGCTCGCGCTGACACCTCTCTCCCGTCCCACGCGTGCGTGGAATAGGAACACCGCGGGGTTTTAGCGGGTAGAAATCCCGCATATCCTGCCAGCGCCCCATTGCTGGCAGTCGAATCAGGGTCGCTGATTTCCCCGCGTCAAAAAAAAAAAAAAAAAAAAAAAGGTTAGGTTAGGTTAGGTTAGGTTGAGGTTAGGTTGAACGAAAATTTTCACTTGTCGGTACTCGGTTATCAGTGGTTTCCAATAGTTTGAAGGTCTCTCGTTCTGCTCCGCCGGTTAGATTGACGGATTGATGTGACTGAAGCCCTTTTCTGGGCTTCTTTCGGATCAGTCCCGAAATTTCATCTGGTCACAGCACCGTTAGTTGTTGACGGATTTTGTCGCGGACTGTTTCTTTGGGAGCCTTTTTCAAGGCCCCTTGGGGTGGCCTGCGGCAATTTTTGGTTATCTTTGTCGTTTTGTTGTTTTGTCGTTTTATTTAATTTCGCTGTTTTTGTTTGGTAATTTTGGTCGAAATTTTCAAATTTTGTTTTTGCTGAAAATTAGTCTTCCTTCATATTTTTGCGTGCTTTTTCGGACGGTGCCGGAAAATCGGAAATTTCCGAATTTCCGGAAATTTTTGGTTGGCCGGCGCTGCGCCAGTTTTCGTTGCTTGGCGGTGTGCGGCGGCTCGTTTAGAGCCTTATCTAAGGCTCTATCGGTTAGCCCACACCACCTGTCCTTGTTGTTATTATTGTAGTTTTTATAGTCATTTGTTGGTTCCAGTTTCGATTTTGCCTAACTTTATTTGTAGTTATCTCCTGCCCCAGTGGACCGTTTCGCCTGGGAGGTGGTTCAAAAGAATCGCCTTCCAGGACTCCTCCGGACGGCACGCCGGTTCCGGAATTTTCCGGTTTCCTCGGAAACTTCATTGGACCGGCGCTCCCGGATTTCCGGAGTTTTTCGATTGTTGGGTGGCTCGGAAGAAGCCTCTCCGAAGGCACTTCCGGTCAGCCCAAACAGGTTTTTGTTAGCCCTTACAGTTTTATAATTATTGCAGTTTCAGCTTTTTAGCTCTTAGGATTAGCCCAAATTTTCCTTGAATTTTCTTTCTAGTGGTGACTTACCCCCCCTCCTGGCAGGAGTGGAGTCACTAGAAGGCTCGGAGGTCGACAGGGCCATTAACTGGCCCATGTCGGACTCCGTAGAGGGTGAATGGCCCGCGCTAAATACCCGCCGTCAGGTGCGGAAGCGGCGCGCCAACATCGTGGAGAGCACCATGGGGTCCTCTAGGGCTTCGTCGATGTCGGAGCTCGGTAACGAGGGACTGACGGAAGTGTCCGGACCGGAGGAGCTAATGACTCAACCCAAATACACGAAGGGGCCCAAGGGCCGGGGCATACCACAGCCCCCTGGCTACTCCCACGACGTGGGCCTGGCGCAAGCTCGCCGGGAACTTCAGGAGATTGAGGCGGACTCCGAGTCCGACGCTATATCGGAATGCGAGTTCAAGTCGGTGGGATCCATCTCCCCCGCTGGCTCTATTGAGGGGCTCACCAGAGAGGTGGAGGCGAAAGCCGACGTAATCCTGACTGTTATCCGCAAATCGAGCAATTTGAAGGGGACATGCCAGAAGGCTATCAAGGAGGCGACCCATTCGATACTCGAAATGGTCAAGAAGGTGGAAGACCGAAAATCGTCGAGTGAGGCACGTCGGCTGAAAACCGAAAATAAGCGCTTACGCGCACAGATGGAAGCAATGAAGCGGTCCAACTCTGACGGAAACCGCCCCAAGTCGGTGGTTGCCCCTCGTCCGGAGCTGGAAAGGCCCAGAACGGTGGCCGAAGGTCAGACTCTGTCGCGGGCAGAGTTTATACAGACAATTGGCTCACTTCAGGAAGAGATACTAGCTCATGTAGGGGCATTAGTCAGTGAACGTTTAGAGGCCATGTGGACTAATGGGAGATCACCCCCGGCCCAGCAACCTCAGCCGTCAGTAACGGCGAACCGTCGTCCGAAGGACCGCGCAGCGGCCCACCCATACTCAGACGCTGTGACATCGCTCACACCCCCGGCTAATTTGCCGAAGAAGGCGAGGGCTACCAAAGCAGCTAAGCCTGCTACTACCCGCAAGGCCCCCGAGCCGCAGGTCGTGCCAACCACCCAGTCGGGTGAAACCGTCTCTGCCTGGACGGAGGTGGTGAAAAGGAAAAAACGCGCCACTGTCGCTGTCGCTCCGACCCCGACAGTGGTCAAAGCCGCCCCTAAACTCCCGAGAGAGCGTAAGAAGCTGGCGGTAGTGGTGGCTCTCACGCCCGAAGCCGTTGGGAAGGGTGCCACCTATAATGGTGCCATCGCCAGGACAAAGGAGTCCGTCTCCCTGGAGGCACTCGGCATCGGCCCAGTGAGATTCCGCACAAGCTTCACGGGAGCTCGTATATTGGAGCTCCCGAAGGAGACGACGCCCGCTCAGGCCGATCAATTGGCGGCGCAAATAAGTGCGGTTCTAGGTGACGATGCGAAGGTGGCGCGCCCCGTACAATCGGTCGACATCCGGGTTGTCGGCCTAGATGACTCGGTGTCGGCCGAGGAGCTGAGAACGGCTCTTGCTTCGGGCACCGCCTGCCCCCCTGAACACTTCAGGGTGGGCAAAGTGCATCCTGGGGTCAGAGGGCTTGGCTCGGCTTTCGTCTCGTGCCCCCTGGAAGCCGCCAAAAAACTGGCAGACACTGGCCGTATTACGGTGGGCTGGAGCTCGGCCTCCGTCTTACTGCTGGAACAGCGCCCCATGCGCTGTTTCAGGTGTATGGGGCTGGGCCATCCCTCGGTGAGGTGCCCATCTAAGAAGGACCGCAGCGGACTATGCTTCCGCTGTGGACTGGAGGGCCACGCTGCAAACAGTTGCGAGTCCGCATACAGATGCGGGATCTGTGCCGATGCTGGCCTCCCTGCCGGCCATCGCATGGGAGGCGCGAGATGCTCCCCCCCCGTCGTAAGGGGCCGCCTGTCGGCGGCCAAGCCATCAGACAAGCCGAGGGAACTTATGGACACCACCAATGTCTCCTAGGCCCATTAAGTTCCTCCAGGTGAATATCAACCACGCCGCCGAAGCGCAGGACCTAATGTGTCAGGCCATGGCGGAGTGGGAGATACACCTGGCGGTGGTGGCGGAGCCGTATTGCGTTCCCCAGAGTCCCCTTTGGCTGGGGGACCTGGACGACTCCGCCGCTGTCGTGGCGAGGCCCGGCGGTGCGGCTCCTTCGCTCTCCCTCAGGGAGAGAGGTCGTGGATTTGTGGCGGCGAACTGGGGGAGAATGGTGGTCGTGTCGACCTACTTCTCCCCCAACCGCAGTCGGGCGGATTTCGAATCCTTCCTGGCTGCGGTGGAGGGTGTGGTGAGGCGTGCGGCCCCACTCCCAGTTTTGGTGGCGGGGGACCTCAACGCCAAATCCTCGGCGTGGGGGTCCCCTAGTACGGACGTAAGGGGGGGTATCCTGGGGTCCTGGGCGCTGGGCCTGGGGCTCCAGGTGCTCAACCGTGGTACCTCTCCCACGTGCGTACGGTGGCAGGGTGCGTCTATCGTGGACGTATCCCTTGCCACCGCCGCCCTTGCTGCCCAAATCCACGATTGGAAGGTGGTGGAGGACAAGGAGACCCTATCGGACCATCGTTACGTCCGATATGAGGTCTCCTCGCTGGCCGCTAGGACACCACAGAGTCGGGATGCCGCGGCGGGTGCAGCCTTTCCCAGGTGGGCACTCGCCAAACTCCGCCCGGAGATGGCGGATGAAGCTGCGATGGTGAGGGAATGGTCCCCTCTCCCTTCCCACCTCGCAGGGGATCCCGACGGCATGGCGGACCACTTTGCGGACGACATCCGGGAAGTGTGCAATGCCGCCATGCCACTGTGGCGCCCCTCCCCTCGTGGGAGGAGGGTGTACTGGTGGACGCAGGAGGTTAACTCCCTGCGCTCCGCCTGCCTAGTGGCCAGACGGGCTCTCCTCCGTTGCCGGAGACGAAGCTCCAGGAGGACGCCTGACGAAGAGGTCCGCCTTCGTCAGGCGTACAGGGAGGCTCACAATGCCCTCAAAAAGGGCATTTGTAGAGCCAAGGAGGCGGCCCATGAGCGCTTCCTGGCCCTCCTGGACGCCGATCCTTGGGGCCGTCCGTATAGGGCTGTGAGGGGGAAGTTTGCTTCGAGCTCCCCCTCCACGGCCAGTTTCGACCCGGCGCTGCTCGACAAGGTCGTGGGGTCTCTCTTTCCGACCCCCGGCCCATTCGAGCCCCCCAACATGGTGCCTCCGGAACCACCGCCGGAGGCCGAACTGCAGGGCCCTCCCGTCTCTGACGTAGAGTTTGAGGCGGTGAGGGAGCGTATCGGGAGAAAAAAGACGGCCCCAGGGCCTGACGGAGTCCCGGCAAAGGCCCTGGCGATCGCGCTGGGGCCCATGGAGGAGAGATTCCGGGCGGTGCTCGATGCGAGCATCGCCCGAGGCAAGTTCCCGGCGAGGTGGAAGGTGGGGCGACTCGTTCTTCTTCGCAAGGAGGGCCGCCCTGCCGACTCGCCGGCCGGATACCGACCGGTGGTCCTGCTCGACGACTCCGGCAAAGCCTTGGAGAGGATCATGGCTCGGCGGATCGTCGAGCACTTGGAGACGGAGGGGCCGAACTTACACGATCGTCAGTTCGGCTTCCGCACCGGTCGGTCTACGATGGATGCGGTGGGCCTCCTCAAAAGGTGGTCTGAGGAGGCCAACGGTAGAGGGGAGGCTGTTGTAGCGGTGTCGCTTGACATCCGCAACGCATTCAACAGCCTCCCCCATGAATGTATCAGGGCGGCACTCCGATCCCACCGGGTGCCGTCCTACCTCTGCGCCCTCGTCTCCGACTACCTCACAGGTCGGGTAGTGCTGTACGAGGGCGCGGACGGTAAGGTCCACCGACGTCCAATGGCGGCTGGCGTACCCCAGGGGGCCGTACTCGGCCCACTACTGTGGAACCTGGGGTACAACTGGGTCCTGCGAGGCAACCTCCTTCCAAAGATGGAGGTTGTCTGCTTCGCCGACGACACTCTGGTTGCGGCGAGAGCTAAGACGTGGGAGCAGGCGGAAGAGCTAGCGTCGAGGGGCACCTCGATGGTTGTCCGGCGCATCCGCCTGCTCGGGTTGGAAGTGGCCCTTGATAAAACTAGGGCCATGGGCTTCCGTCCCCCACGCCGCAGGATCCAACCGGGGCTCCACGTCCGAGTGGAGGGGGTCCGGACACCGGTCGGGATGCATATTAAGTATCTCGGCCTAACACTGGACCCCCGCTGGAGTTTCGAGGAGCACTTTAAGCTCCTCGCTCCACGGCTGACTGCAGCCGCAGCCGCACTCGGACGGCTCCTCCCGAACCAGGGAGGACCAAATTCGGCGTGCCGTCGGCTTTACCAGGGGGTGGTAAGGTCGATGGCACTTTACGGAGCCCCGGTCTGGGCGGAGTGTCTCACTCCACACACCCGGAGACTCCTGTGCAGACCTCAAAGGGTCCTGGCGACCCGGGCTGTGCGGGCGTACAGCACGGTGAGCCACGGGGCCGCTTGCGTGCTCGCAGGCACGCCCCCGTGGGATGTCGATGCCCTGGTTCTGTCCCAGGTGCATCGGCATCGGGTCGCAGCTAGGGCCCAAGGAGGGAGACCCGTCGCCGAGGACGTGCGACGGGTCCGCGCAGAGGCGCAGGAGGAGGCGATTCGGGACTGGAGTGAGGCACTCCGCGAGCCAAAGTTCGGCCGCCGAACCATTGCGGCGATACGTCCGGTGCTGGCGGAGTGGGTGAGGCGCCGCCGAGGCGACCTCACCTACCGTATGGTGCAGATGATGACCGGGCACGGCTGCTTCGGCCATTATCTGCACCATATAAAAAAGGAGGAATCGCCGCAATGTCACCACTGCGGCGATCCTGACGACACGGCCGAGCATACGCTACAAGTATGCTCGGCCTGGAGTCAGCAGCGCCGCGAGCTCAGCGCGGCGCTAGGTGATGGCGACGTCTCACTGCCAAGCATGGTCGAAGCCATGCTTGACAGTGAGACCAAATGGAAAGCATTTGCCTCCTTCTGTGAATATGTTATGTCGCAGAAGGAGGCAGCTGAGAGGGAGCGAGAGGAAGTGGCGGCTCTCGGCTCCCTCAGACGCAGACGGCCGGGCAGGAGAAGGCGGGCATATCAAGCCCGTCTTCAAATGCCCTAGGGGACCTGCGCACACAGCTGCTAACTGTGTGTGCCTGCACGGGTCCCCCCCCGTCTGGGGATTGCTCCGGTATCTCCGGGCAATCCCCCCTGTTGGCGTTAGCCTAGCCAGAAATGGCTGGGCAGCCCGTGAGGGGTGGGTCGGAGCAGTTGGTTCGCCAGAGCCCGTCCACCCCCCACTCAAATGGGCAAGGAGATACCGGGGAGTTTTAGTGGGTAGGGGCAGTTCCGTCTGCACGTGAGCAACGCGGAGTACGCTGTCGACCCCCACATACCCCTGTCGCCTAGCAAGCGGCAGGGGATCAATAAAAGGATTTCTCCTCGACAAAAAAAAAAAAAAAAAAAAAAAAAAAAAAAAAAAAAAAAAAAAAAAAAAAAAAAAAAAAAAAAAAAAAAAGGTTAGGTTAGGTTCCCCCCCCTAGGTGGGCCACGACCTTGACGTGGTGGGGGGGCTTACCCTCGCCAGCTCTCCACCTGGCGAGGGGACCAAGAAGGCCCACACTAGTAGGTGTGCTCCGAGCGGGCTCCGATCGCAGCGGAGCTCGTGGCGGAGCAACGGAGGTGTTGCCGCCCCTGGGTTAGAGAAGGGGTCTGCGGGGTACGGTTCCGGTCGATCACCCACCCGCCCAGTGGGTCGATCCTGGGTAAAATCCGGCGACCGAAGACTTCCTCGCCAGTTGTCTGAGGTCCCCGGTTCCGGTCGAGTCCGCACGTGGGCGACGCGCGTGCGGCTCCCGGGTAAAATCCGGACCCCGAAGACTGCCTCACACGGGGTCGAGGAGCTGGTGGGCGTCGCTGCGGCGGCGTCGACCGGCTGTTCCGGGCGCCGGAGTGGGGCATCTGGCGTCCGGGACTTGAGGAGGTCGCAGCTTAGCTGCTGAGAGGTGTGGTGGCCCATTGATGTTCCTGTGGGTCGCCACAGGGAGGTGAGTCCGCAAGGACACGGCGGCGATTATGGGGCCCGGAGATAAGGCCTCGCTGTTTTTCCGGGTCTCATATCTGCCGTCGATGGTGGAACATGGGGGGGTTTTAGTGCGGTAGTGCCCGGCGATGGGGCGTATCGCCGGGCGAGTCCCACATACCCCTTCGTCGACTGCCCTAGTCGGCGAAGGGCAATCCGTAAACAGTGATTTCCCCCCCTCAACAAAAAAAAAAAAAAAAGGTTAGGTTAGGTTCCCCCCCTAGGTGGGCCACGACCTTGACGTGGTGGGGGGGCTTACCCTCGCCAGCTCTCCACCTGGCGAGGGGACCAAGAAGGCCCACACTGGTAGGTGTGCTCCGAGCGGGCTCCGATCGCAGCGGAGCTCGTGGCGGAGCAACGTTGAGGAGGTGTTGCCGCCCCTGGGTCAGGGAGGGGTCTTTGGGCTACGGTTCCCGGTGACCGCATGGTAAACAGGGAACGTGCGGTCCCCGGGTGAATCCGGACCCCAAAGACTGCCTCACACGGGGTCGAGGAGCCGGTGTACGTCGCTGCGGCGGCGGCGGCGTCGTCCGGCTGTTCCGGGCGCCGGAGCAGGGCATCTGGCGTCCGGGACTTGAGGAGGTGCAGCCTGGCTGCTGAGAGGTGTGGTGGCCCATTGATGTTCCTATGGGTCGCCACAGGGAGGTGAGTCCGCAAGGACACGGCGGCGATTATGGGGCCCGGAGATAAGGCCTCGCTGTTTTTCCGGGTCTCATATGAGCCGCCGATGGTGGAACATGGGGGGGTTTTAGTGCGGTAGTGCCCGGCGATTGAGCATGTCGCCGGGCGAGTCCCACATACCCCTTCGTCGACTGCCCTAGTCGGCGAAGGGCAATCCGTAAAGAGTGATTTCCCCCCCTCAACAAAAAAAAAAAAAAAAAGGTTAGGTTAGGTTAGGTTAGGTTAGGTTAGGTTAGGTCGGTCGGAGCAGTTGGTTCGCCAGAGCCCGTCCACCCCTCACTCACGGGCGAGGAGACACCGGGGAGTTTTAGTGGGTAGGGGCAGTTCCGCCTGCTACGTGAGCAACGCGGAGTATACTGTCGACCCCCACATACCCCTGTCGCCTAGCAAGCGGCAGGGGATCAATAAAAGGATTTCTCCTCGACAAAAAAAAAAAAAAAAAGGTTAGGTTAGGTTAGGTTAGGTTTTCCCCCCCCCCCCCCCCCCCCCTAGGTGGGCCACGACCTTGACGTGGTGGGGGGGCTCAACCCTCGCCAGTTCTTGGCGAGGGGCCAAGAAGGCCCACACCGTGCGCTCCGAGCGGGTTTGAGATACCAAGCCCGTAGCGGAGCGCACATCGGAGGTTCCCCTGGCAGCTTGCTGCCAGGGTTTTTTGTTGAGGGTGGGCGGAACTTGTTCCGCCCCCATCGGCGTTCTCCTGGCGACAGGGGCGGGATTGGTATCTCTCCCTCTGCCTTCTCGTCTCTGTCGCCAGGGGCTTTTTTTGTTGTTTTTTTTTTTCAGTTGGAGTTCAGGGGAACAGGGAGGCCATGGAGGGTGGCCCCTGGTCCCCTGCTCTAGTTGGCGGTCGGGCGGGACTTGTCCCGCCCTCTTTTTTGACGGTGGGGGAGCTAATGGACATTGCGGTGTCCATTGAGTCCCCCATTAACATCTCGTAGACGGCCGGGCAGGAGAGGGCGGGCACCAGCCCGTCTTCAAATGTCCTAGGGGACCTGCGCACACAGTTGCTAGCTGTGTGTGCCTGCACGGGTCCCCTACGTCTGGGGATTGCTCGGGTGTCTCCGGGCAATCCCCCCAGTTGGCGTTACCCTAGCCAGCAATGGCTAGGTTGCCCGAGGGGGGTGGGTCGGAGCAGTTGGTTCGCCAGAGCCCGTCCACCCCTCACTCACGGGCGAGGAGACACCGGGGAGTTTTAGTGGGTAGGGGCAGTTCCGCCTGCTACGTGAGCAACGCGGAGTATACTGTCGACCCCCACATACCCCTGTCGCCTAGCAAGCGGCAGGGGATCAATAAAAGGATTTCTCCTCGACAAAAAAAAAAAAAAAAAAAAAAAAAAAAAAAAAAAAAAAAAAAAAAAAAAAAAAAAAAAAAAAAAGGTTAGGTTCCCCCCCTAGGTGGGCCACGACCTTGACGTGGTGGGGGGGCTTACCCTCGCCAGTTTCTGGCGAGGGGACTAAGAAGGCCCACACTGGTGTTCTCCGAGCGGGCTCCGTTCAGCGGAGCTCGTGGCGGAGCATCGTTGAGGTTCCCCTGGCAGCTTACTGCCAGGGTCTTTTGATGATAGGGGTGCTCATGGGAGTGCTCTTTCCTCGAGGTTGCCCTGGCGGCTGGGGCGGGTGTTGGTATCCCTCTCTATGCCTCTCTCGTCAGCGGTCGTCAGGGGTTTTTTCGGAGTTCAGGGGAACAGGAAGGCCTGGAGGGGTGGCTCCTGGTCCCCTGCTCGTGTTGGTTTTGGGGCGGGACTTTCTTCGTTTGTTTTGGCGTTGCCCTGGCGGCTGGGGCGGGAGTTGGTATCCCTCTCTATGCCTCTCTCGTCAGCTGTCGTCAGGGATTTCGGGTTCAGGGGAACAGGAAGGCCTGGAGGGGTGGCTCCTGGTCCCCTGCTCACTCGGAGGGAGTTTCGCTCACGCTGCAGAGGCTTTGCTTGCGGTGGAGGTGGGGCGGAACTTGTTCCGCCCCTCATCGGCGCTCCCCTGGCGACCGGGACGGGATTGGTATCTCTCTCTCTGCCCTTCTCGCCCCTGTCGCCAGGGCTTTTGTTGTTGTTCTTTTTTTGTTTTGATGTGTCGTCTTTCTTTCCTTTTTGTTGAGTTCAGGGGAACAGGGAGGCCATGGAGGGTGGCCCCTGGTCCCCTGCTCTAGTTGGCGGTCGGGCGGGACTTGTCCCGCCCACTTTGGCGGTGGGGGAGCCAATGGACATTGCGGTGTCCATTGAGTCCCCCCCATTAACATCATGCAGACGGCCGGGCAGGAGAAGGCGGGCATTTCAAGCCCGTCTTCAAATGCCCTAGGGGACCTGCGCACACAGTTGCTAGCTGTGTGTGCCTGCACGGGTCCCCTACGTCTGGGGATTGCTCGGGTGTCTCCGGGCAATCCCCCCAGTTGGCGTTACCCTAGCCAGCAATGGCTAGGTTGCCCGAGGGGGGTGGGTCGGAGCAGTTGGTTCGCCAGAGCCCGTCCACCCCTCACTCACGGGCGAGGAGACACCGGGGAGTTTTAGTGGGTAGGGGCAGTTCCGCCTGCTACGTGAGCAACGCGGAGTATACTGTCGACCCCCACATACCCCTGTCGCCTAGCAAGCGGCAGGGGATCAATAAAAGGATTTCTCCTCGAAAAAAAAAAAAAAAAAAAAAAAAAAGGTTAGGTTAGGTTAGGTTAGGTTAGGTTAGGTTAGGTTAGGTTAGGTTAGGTTAGGTTAGGTTAGGTTAGGTTAGGTTAGGTTAGGTTCCGAGGAGGACCCCCCCTAGGTGGGCCACGACCTTGACGTGGTGGGGGGGCTTACCCTCGCCAGCTCTCCACCTGGCGAGGGGACCAAGAAGGCCCACACTGGTAGGTGTGCTCCGAGCGGGCTCCGATCGCAGCGGAGCTCGTGGCGGAGCAACGGAGGTGTTACCGACCCTGGGTCAGGGAAGGGGTCTTTGGGCTACGGTTCCCGGTGACCGCATGGAGGCGATACGTGCGGTCCCCGGGTGAATCCGGACCCCAAGGACTGCCTCACACGGGGTCGAGGAGCCGGTCTGCGTCGCTGCGGCGGCGTCGTCCGGCTGTTCCGGGCGCCGGAGCGGGGCGTCTGGCGTCCGGGACTTGAGGAGGAGCAGCCTGGCTGCTGAGAGGTGTGGTGGCCCATTGATGTTCCTGTGGGTCGCCGCAGGGAGGTGGGTCCGCAAGGACACGGCGGTGATTATGGGGCCCGGAGATAAGGCCATGCTGTTTTTCCGGGTCTCATATAAGCCGCCGATGGTGGAACATGGGGGGGTTTTAGTGCGGTAGTGCCCGGCGATGGGGCATGTCGCCGGGCGAGTCCCACATACCCCTTCGTCGACTGCCCCAGTCGGCGAAGGGCAATCCGTAAACAGTGATTTCCCCCCCTCAACAAAAAAAAAAAAAAAAAAAAAAAAAAAAAAAAAAAAAAAAAAAAAAAAAAAAAAAAAAAAAAAAAAAAAAAAGGTTCCGAGGAGGAACCATTTCCTCCGAAGGTGTCCAAGACCACCAGGAAGAAATATGGCCACGACGTCGGCCTATCGCAGGCCCGCCGTGAGCTGAGGGACTGGGTGTCCTCCGACTCTAACTCGGAGGACGAGGGTGACTACCAGTCGGTGAAATCTGCCTCCCCCACGGGTTCGACAGAGGCGATGGTGAAGGATGTGGAGGCGAGAGCCTCTACAATACTAGAGGTAATAAAGAAATCCACCAATATGAAAGGCACATGCCAAAAACAGGTGAAGGATGCGACTAGGGCGATCGTCGAGCTGGTCAAGGCGGAGGCGAAGAAACCCGTCCCCAAACGGAAGATAGAATCCGCGGAGATTCGTCGGCTTCAAGCCGACAATGAGGCTCTGAGGAATAAGCTGGAGGCAGCATCTCCTTCGAGGGCGAGAGCGCAGCTCGTTTCAGACGAGCTGCGTCGGCTGAGGGCCGAAAACAGGGGACTGATTGAAAGGTGTAAGACCCAGATGGAAATGGTGGTGACCCTCAAAGAGGCTCTGGACTCCCGTCCTGAGCCCTCGGCTGCTACGCAGCCACCTGCTGAGGCGCCCACGACAGCGGCTGCCGGCCAGCTGCTGACTAAGGCAGAGTTTTTGGAGGCAATCGGGGCCCTCCAGGACGAGCTCGTATGCCACGTGGGTGGCATAGTGAGCGACCGCCTGGAGGCCCTGGAGGCGGACGGGAGGCTCCTTCCGTCCCAACCGCGCCGACCGCCTTCAGTGGCGGACATGAGGAGAGCGATGGCTGCTGCTTCACAGCCTAATACGACGACGCTCACGCCCCCGGCCAACTTGCCGCAGAAGGCAAGGGCCAAGGGGAGAAAGGGCACCAAACCACCTGTTGCGGACAAGGCCCCAGAGCCGCAGACTCAGGGCCATGCGGGAGGCACATCTGAGAGCTGGACGGAGGTAGTGAGGCGAAAGAAGCGCGCCCCTGCCTCTGCCCCTCCAGCTCCATCGGCACCGAAGGCGCCCGCCCCTAGGCTCCCTAGGGTGCCCAGGAGGCTAGTGGTTGTCATGTCCCTCAAGCCAGAGGCGCTGGCAAAGGGGGACACCTATGTTGCGGCCATAAAGAGGACGAAGGCGCAAGTTTCCTTAGATGCCCTTGGAATTGGCCCGCTCCAGTTCCGCGAGGGCATCACGGGCTCCCGGGTGCTGGTGCTCCCTAGGGAGGCGACACCCGCCCAGGCGGACAAGCTGGCGGAGCAGATAAGCTCGGTTTTGGGGGACGAGGCGAGGGTGACTCGCCCCGTCAAGTCGGCCGACATTCGGATCGTCGGTCTCGACGACTCGGTGTCGGCCGAGGAGCTGAAGTCAGCGTTGGCCTCGTGCACCGGCTACCCCCCTGAGCAGTTCAGGGTGGGAAAGGTGCACCCAGGCGCCAGAGGTGTGGGCTCTGCCTTCGCGTCTGTCCCGGTTGCGGCCGCCCGGAAGTTGGCCACTGATGGCCGGCTAGCGGTTGGATGGAGCTCGGCCTCCGTCCAACTGCTGGAGCAGCGCCCCATGCGCTGTTTCAAATGTATGGGACTCGGCCATCCGAGGGTCAATTGTCCGTCGCGGAAGGATCGCGCCGGGCAATGTTTCCGCTGCGGAGAAGAGGGGCACTCCGCCTTTGAGTGCGAGGCGGCCTACCATTGCGGGGCCTGCGCGGACGCAGGCCTCCCGGCCGACCACCGTATGGGGGGTGTTAAATGCTCCCCCCCAGTTGTTAAGGGCCGCCTCGCGGCATCACCGAAAGCTCCAGCAGGGGCTACTGCTGCCGGAAGGGAGGAGCCAATGGACACCATAGGTGTTCATTGAGTCCTCTCAAACACACGCAGATGGCAGGGCAGGAGAGGGCGGGCTTTAGCCTGTCTTCAAATGTCCTAGGGGACCTGCGCACGCAGCTGGCGAGCTGCGTGTGCTTGCACGGGTCCCCCCCATCTGGGGATTGTTCGGATGTCTCCGGGCAATCCCCCGTTGGCGTCAACCTGGCCAGCGATGGCCAGGCCGCCCGTGAGGGGTGGGTCGGAGCAGTTGGTTCGCCAGAGCCCGTCCACCCCTTGCAATAATGGGCACCGCTAAGGAGGCATCGGGGAGTTTTAGTGGGTAGGGGCAGTTCCGTCTGCACGTGCGCAACGCGGAGTACGCTGTCGACCCCCACATACCCCTATCGCCGGCGGGCGGTAGGGGATCAATAAAAGGATTTCTCCTCGTCAAAAAAAAAAAAAAAAGGTTAGGTTAGGTTAGGTTAGGTTAGGTTAGGTTAGGTTAGTTGAAGTTTTTCTGGAAGTACATGCGCTTGCATTGCTTTTAGATACTCTCGACGTCGCTGAATCTGAATTTGTGGGTAGATTGACGGATTGAAGTGATTGAAGGCCTTTCCTGGCCTTCTTTCGGTTCAATCCGGAAATTTCTCTCGGTCGTATCTCGGTCATCCCTTGACGGATTTTGCCGCGGTTTGCGCTGATTGGTAGCCTTTCTCAAGGCTCGTCGGGTGGCCCGCGGCAGATTTTGTTCTCTGTTGTTGTTTCGTTGTTTTTAAGAATTTTTGTTTTTCTTGTTTTTTGTTTAGGATTTTTGGCAAAAATTGTCAAAATCCGATTTTGTTGAAATTCGGTTTATAGTCGTCTTTTTTGGGGCTCTTTCGGACGGTGCCGGAAAATCGGAAATTTCCGGATTTCCGGAAATTTTCGATCGGCCGGTACTGCGCCGCTAGTTGCCCCACGGCGGTGTGGTGCAGCTCATTCGAAGCCTCTTTTGAGGCTCCGTAGGGCTGCCTACATCAGCTGTTCAATTTGTTGTTGTTATAGTTGTTATTGTTGTTTTTCTCTTCTTGTAGTTGTTGTTTTTTAGGTTATTTCTTTAATAACTTTTGTTTCCGTGACCGGATTTGTTTGGGAGGCGTTTCATCGGAAGCGCCTTCCAAGCTTCTTTCGGAAGGCACGCCGGGCCGGAATTTTTTCGGATTTCTCGGAAATTTCTCCCGCCCGGCGTTTCCGGATTTCCGGTTTTTCTCGGTTTCTGGGTGGCTCGAGGGACGCCTCGTCGAAGGCGCTTTCAGCCAACCCGGACCCCGTTGCTGTGTCTTTTGTTTTTATTTAGTTATTAGTCATTTTCAGTTTTTGGGTTTAGGATTTTTCTTATTTCGAGTTAAATTTTCTTTCATTTTGTTGCTTTAATCCCCCCTACTAGCAGGGTGGATTCCCTTGAAGGATCGGAGGTCGACAGGGCCATTAACTGGCCCTTGTCTGACTCCATGGACAGTGAATGGCCTGCCTTAAACACCCGCCGACAAGTGCGCAAGCGGCGCGCAAACATCGGTGAAAGTAACGTGGGGTCCTCTCGGGCTTCGTCCATGTCGGAGCTCGGGAACGAGGATGTGTCCGGAGCGGAGGAGCGTATGGTTCCTCCCAAATACACGAAGGGGTCAAAGGGCCGTGGAAAACCACAGCCTCCTGACTACAGCCATAACGTTGGCCTGGCGCAAGCTCGCCGGGAGTTGAGGGAGGCTCTCTCGACCGACTCGGAAGCGGATGAGGCTGAATACTTGTCAGTGGGGTCGGCCTCCCCCACTGGCTCGATGGAGGCCATGAGCAAGAAGGTGGAAGCGAAAGCCTCCGCGATACTAGAGGTGGTTAAAAAATCCACCAACATGAAGGGTACCTGCCAAAAGCAGGTAAAGGATGCAACCAGGGCGATTGTCGACCTGGTTAAGACAGAGGCGCAGAAATCCCACATGTCTGGGACTTCCCGTAAGGCAGAGGACAGGAGACTGTCCGCGGAGGTGCGTCGGCTCCAGGCCGACAATGAGGCTCTTCGGAGGAAGCTTGAGGCTGCTGCTCCATCCAAGACGAGGTCGCAGATGATCTCGGATGAGCTTCGTCGGCTGAGGTTCGAAAATAGGAACCTTACCGAAAGGCTACAGACCTTATTGGCGGAGATGGCGACCCTTCAGGAGTCTCAGGACTCCCGCCCCGAGCCCTCGGCTGCTCCGCAGCCGCCCATTGAGGTGCCCACGACAGTGGCTGCTGGCCAGTCGCTATCGCGGGCCGAATTTTTGGAGGCACTCGGAGCCCTCCAGGACGAGATCGTATGCCACGTGAGTGGCATAGTGAGTGACCGCCTGGAGGACCTGGAGGCGAGCGGGAGACTCCTCCCGACCCAACAGCGCCGACCGTCAGCGGACCGGAAGAAGAGAGAGCCGGCTGCAGCTTCCCAGCCCAACACGACGACGCTCACGCCCCCGGCCAACTTGCCGCAGAAGGCAAGGGCGAAGGGCCAAAAAGGTGTCAAATCTTCTGCTAATGACAGGGCCCCAGAGCCGCAAGCTCAGGGCCAGACGGGAGGTACCGCCGAGAGCTGGACGGAGGTGGTGAGGCGAAAGAAGCGCGCCCCTGCCTCTGCCCTCCCAGCCCCGTCGGCGACGAAGCAGCCCGCCCCTAGGCTTCCTAGGGTGCCCAAGAGACAAGCCGTGGTGGTGGCCCTCAAGCCAGAAGCTCTGGCGAAGGGGATCACCTATAACGCGGCCATCAAGAGGACCAGGGCGCTGGTCTCCCTGGAGGCCCTCGGAATTGGCCCGCTTCAATTCCGCGAGGGCATCACGGGGGCCCGTGTCTTAGAGCTCCCTAGGGAAGCGACGCCCGCCCAGGCGGATCAGCTGGCGCAGCAAATAGGCTCTGTTTTGGGAGACGAGGCGAGGGTCACCCGCCCCGTCAAGTCGGCCGATATCCGGGTCGTCGGCCTCGACGACTCGGTGTCGGCCGAGGAAGTGAAGACCGCACTGATGTCGGGCTATGATTACCCCCCTGAGCATTTCAGGGTGGGTAGAGTGCACATAGGTGCTAGAGGGGTGGGCTCCGCCTTCGCTTCTGTCCCTGCTGAGGTTGCCCGGAAGTTGGCCACTGATGGCCGACTAACGATCGGATGGAGCGCGGCTTCCGTCCAGTTGATGGAGCAGCGCCCTATGCGCTGCTACAAATGCATGGGTCTCGGCCATCCGAGGGTCAACTGTCCGTCGGCAAAGGACCGAACTGGTCATTGTTTCCGCTGCGGTGCGGAAGGGCACTCTGCCCATGAATGTGAGGCGGCCTACCATTGCGGGGCCTGCGCGGACGCAGGCCTTCCGGCCAACCACCGCATGGGGGGAGTCCAATGCTCCCCCCCAGTTGTTAAGGGCCGCCTCGCGGCGCCACCGAAAGCCTCAGCAGGGGCTACCGCTTTTGTATGGGAGGAGCCAATGGACGCCACTGGCGTTCATTGAGTCCTCCCAATTTCACGCAGATGGCAGGGCAGGAGAAGGCAGGCGTTAGCCTGTCTTCAAATGCTCTAGGGGACCTGCGCACGCAGCTGGCGAGCTGTGTGTGCCTGCACGGGTCCCCCCCATCTGGGGATTGCCTGGATGTCTCCGGGCAATCCCCCGTTGAGGACGGCCTGGCCAGCAATGGCTAGGCAGCCCGTGAGGGGTGGGTCGGAGCAGTTGGTTCGCCAGAGCCCGTCCACCCCCCGCAAAATGGGCAAGGAGGCATCGGGGAGTTTTAGTGGGTAGGGGCAGTTCCGCCTGCACGTGCGCAACGCGGAGTACGCTGCCGACCCCCACATATCCCTGCCGCCTCGCAAGTGGCAGGGAATCAATAAAAGGATTTCTCCTCGTCAAAAAAAAAAAAAAAAAGGTTAGGTTAGGTTAGGTTAGGTTAGGTTAGGTTTCCCCCCCTAGGTGGGCCACGACCTTGACGTGGTGGGGGGGCTTAACCCTCGCCAGTTCTTGGCGAGGGGACCAAGAAGGCCCACACCGTGCGCTCCGAGCGGGTTTGAGACACCAAGCCCGTAGCGGAGCGCACATCGGAGGTTCCCCTGGCAGCTTGCTGCCAGGGTTTTTGTTGAGGGTGGGCGGAACTTGTTCCGTCCTCTTCGGCGTTCTCCTGGCGACAGGGGCGGGATTGGTATCTCTCCCTCTGCCTTCTCGCCTCTGTCGCCAGGGGTTTTTTTTGTTGTTTTTATTTTTAGTTGGAGTTCAGGGGAACAGGGAGGCCATGGAGGGTGGCCCCTGGTCCCCTGCTCTAGTTGGCGGTCGGGCGGGACTTGTCCCGCCCTCTTTTTTGACGGTGGGGGAGCCAATGGACATTGCGGTGTCCATTGAGTCCCCCATTAACATCTCGTAGACGGCCGGGCAGGAGAGGGCGGGCACCAGCCCGTCTTCAAATGTCCTAGGGGACCTGCGCACACAGTTGCTAGCTGTGTGTGCCTGCACGGGTCCCCTACGTCTGGGGATTGCTCGGGTGTCTCCGGGCAATCCCCCCAGTTGGCGTTACCCTAGCCAGCAATGGCTAGGTTGCCCGAGGGGGGTGGGTCGGAGCAGTTGGTTCGCCAGAGCCCGTCCACCCCTCACTCACGGGCGAGGAGACACCGGGGAGTTTTAGTGGGTAGGGGCAGTTCCGCCTGCTACGTGAGCAACGCGGAGTATACTGTCGACCCCCACATACCCCTGTCGCCTAGCAAGCGGCAGGGGATCAATAAAAGGATTTCTCCTCGAAAAAAAAAAAAAAAAAAAAAAAAAAAAAGGTTAGGTTAGGTTAGGTTAGGTTAGGTTAGGTTAGGTTAGGTTAGGTTAGGTTAGGTTAGGTTAGGTTAGGTTAGGTTAGGTTAGGTTAGGTTCCCCCCCTAGGTGGGCCACGACCTTGACGTGGTGGGGGGGCTTACCCTCGCTTGTTCTTCGCCTGGCGAGGGGACCAAGAAGGCCCACACGGAGGAGAGTGCAAACCTCGGCGGCTGGGGCGGGACAAGTATCCCTCCCCTCTGCTTTCTCGCCAGCTGTCGTCGGGGGGGTGAGTCAGGGATCCTGAGAAACCCGGGGGGTGGACCCAGGTTCCTGCTCACCTGCCGGAGGTGATACCCGATACCTGGGTCAGAGAAGGGGTCTTTGGGCTACGGTTCCCGGTGACCGCATGGTACTGTACGTGCGGTCCCCGGGTGAATCCGGACCCCAAAGACTGCCTCACACAGGGTCGAAGAGCCGGTATACGTCGCTGCGGCGGCGTCGTCCGGCTGTTCCGGGCGCCGGAGCAGGGCATCTGGCGTCCGGGACTTGAGGAGGTGCAGCCTGGCTGCTGAGAGGTGTGGTGGCCCATTGATGTTCCTGTGGGTCGCCACAGGGAGGTGAGTCCGCAAGGACACGGCGGCCATTATGTGGCCCGGAGATAAGGCCATGCTGTTTTTCCGGGTCTCATATAAGCCGCCGATGGTGGAACATGGGGGGGTTTTAGTGCGGTAGTGCCCGGTGATTGAGCATGTCGCCGGGCGAGTCCCACATACCCCTTCGTCGACTGCCCTAGTCGGCGAAGGGCAATCCGTAAAGAGTGATTTCCCCCCCTCAACAAAAAAAAAAAAAAAAAGGTTAGGTTAGGTTAACGGTCTAGTTGGCGTAGCGGTAGTGAGACGTGCCTTGAAAACTATCGGAGCGCGGATCGAAACCCGCCACTGTGCAGCGCGAACTATTGTTTCCCCCCCTAGGTGGGCCACGACCTTGACGTGGTGGGGGGGCTTACCCTCGTCAGTACGGCGGCGAGGGGACCAAGAAGGCCCACACTGGTAGGTGTGCTCCGAGCGGGCTCCGATCGCAGCGGAGCTCGTAGCGGAGCAGCGCTGAGGCTCCCCTGGCAGCTTGCTGTCAGGGGTTTTAGGGAGGTGTTGCCGCCCCTGCGTCGGGGAGGGGGTCTTTGGGCTACGGTTCCCGGTGACCGCATGGTGCGATACGTGCGGTCCCCGGGTGAATCCGGACCCCAGGGACTGCCTCACACAGGGTCGAGGAGCCGGTCTGCGTCGCTGCGGCGGCGTCGTCCGGCTGTTCCGGGCGCCGGAGCGGGGCATCTGGCGTCCGGGACTTGAGGAGGTTGCAGCCTAGCTGCTGAGAGGTGTGGTGGCCCATTGATGTTCCTGTGGGTCGCCACAGGGAGGTGAGTCCGCAAGGACACGGCGGCGACTATGGGGCCCGGAGATAAGGCCATGCTGTTTTTCCGGGTCTCATATAAGCCGCCGATGGTGGAACATGGGGGGGTTTTAGTGCGGTAGTGCCCGGCGATTGAGCATGTCGCCGGGCGAGTCCCACATACCTCTTCGTCGACTGCCCTAGTCGGCGAAGGGCAATCCGTAAAGAGTGATTTCCCCCCCTCAACAAAAAAAAAAAAAAAGGTTAGGTTAGGTTAGGTTAGGTTAGGTTAGGTTAGGTTAGGTTAGGTTAGGTTAGGTTAGGTTAGGTTAGGTTAGGTTAGGTTAGGTTAGGTTAGGTTAGGTTCCCCCCCTAGGTGGGCCACGACCTTGACGTGGTGGGGGGGCTCAACCCTCGCCAGTTCTTGGCGAGGGGCCAAGAAGGCCCACACCGTGCGCTCCGAGCGGGTTTGAGATACCAAGCCCGTAGCGGAGCGCACATCAGAGGTTCCCCTGGCAGCTTGCTGCCAGGGTTTTTGTTGAGGGTGGGCGGAACTTGTTCCGCCCCCATCGGCGTTCTCCTGGCGACAGGGGCGGGATTGGTATCTCTCCCTCTGCCTTCTCGTCTCTGTCGCCAGGGGCTTTTTTTGTTTTTTTTTTTTTCAGTTGGAGTTCAGGGGAACAGGGAGGCCATGGAGGGTGGCCCCTGGTCCCCTGCTCTAGTTGGCGGTCGGGCGGGACTTGTCCCGCCCTCTTTTTTGACGGTGGGGGAGCCAATGGACATTGCAGTGTCCATTGAGTCCCCCATTAACATCTCGTAGACGGCCGGGCAGGAGAGGGCGGGCACCAGCCCGTCTTCAAATGTCCTAGGGGACCTGCGCACACAGTTGCTAGCTGTGTGTGCCTGCACGGGTCCCCTACGTCTGGGGATTGCTCGGGTGTCTCCGGGCAATCCCCCCAGTTGGCGTTACCCTAGCCAGCAATGGCTAGGTTGCCCGAGGGGGGTGGGTCGGAGCAGTTGGTTCGCCAGAGCCCGTCCACCCCCTCACTCACGGGCGAGGAGACACCGGGGAGTTTTAGTGGGTAGGGGCAGTTCCGTCTGCTACGTGAGCAACGCGGAGTATACTGTCGACCCCCACATACCCCTGTCGCCTAGCAAGCGGCAGGGGATCAATAAAAGGATTTCTCCTCGACAAAAAAAAAAAAAAAAAAAAGGTTAGGTTAGGTTAGGTTAGGTTAGGTTAGGTTAGGTTAGGTTAGGTTAGGTTAGGTTAGGTTAGGTTAGGTTAGGTTAGGTTAGGTTAGGTTAGGTTAGGTTAGGTTAGGTTAGGTTAGGTTAGGTTAGGTTAGGTTAGGTTAGGTTAGGTTAGGTTAGGTTAGGTTAGGTTAGGTTAGGTTAGGTTAGGTTAGGTTAGGTTAGGTTAGGTTAGGTTAGGTTAGGTTAGGTTAGGTTAGGTTAGGTTAGGTTAGGTTAGGTTAGGTTAGGTTAGGTTAGGTTAGGTTAGGTTAGGTTAGGTTAGGTTAGGTTAGGTTAGGTTAGGTTAGGTTAGGTTAGGTTAGGTTAGGTTAGGTTAGGTTAGGTTAGGTTAGGTTAGGTTAGGTTAGGTTAGGTTAGGTTAGGTTAGGTTAGGTTAGGTTAGGTTAGGTTAGGTTAGGTTAGGTTAGGTTAGGTTAGGTTAGGTTAGGTTAGGTTAGGTTAGGTTAGGTTAGGTTAGGTTAGGTTAGGTTAGGTTAGGTTAGGTTAGGTTAGGTTAGGTTAGGTTAGGTTAGGTTAGGTTAGGTTAGGTTAGGTTAGGTTAGGTTAGGTTAGGTTAGGTTAGGTTAGGTTAGGTTAGGTTAGGTTAGGTTAGGTTAGGTTAGGTTAGGTTAGGTTAGGTTAGGTTAGGTTAGGTTAGGTTAGGTTAGGTTAGGTTAGGTTCCCCCCCTAGGTGGGCCACGACCTTGACGTGGTGGGGGGGCTTAACCCTCGCCAGTTCTTGGCGAGGGGACCAAGAAGGCCCACACCGGTGTGCTCCGAGCGGGCTCCGTTTAGCGGAGCTCGTGGCGGAGCACACAGTTGAGGTTCCCCTGGCAGCTTGCTGCCAGGGTTTTTTACGGGGTTCAGGGGAACAGGGAGGCCCTTAGGGTGGCCCCTGGTCCCCTGCTCTTGTTGGTGGTAGGGCGGAACTTGTTCCGCCCTCATTGGCGTTCTCCTGGCGACAGGGACGGGATTGGTATCTCTCCCTCTGCCTTCTCGCCTCTGTCGCCAGGGGTTTTTTGTTGTTTTTTATTTTAGTTGGAGTTCAGGGGAACAGGGAGGCCATGGAGGGTGGCCCCTGGTCCCCTGCTCTAGTTGGCGGTCGGGCGGGACTTGTCCCGCCCTCTTTTTGACGGTGGGGGAGCCAATGGACATTGCGGTGTCCATTGAGTCCCCCATTAACATCTCGTAGACGGCCGGGCAGGAGAGGGCGGGCACCAGCCCGTCTTCAAATGTCCTAGGGGACCTGCGCACACAGTTGCTAGCTGTGTGTGCCTGCACGGGTCCCCTACGTCTGGGGATTGCTCGGGTGTCTCCGGGCAATCCCCCCAGTTGGCGTTACCCTAGCCAGCAATGGCTAGGTTGCCCGAGGGGGGTGGGTCGGAGCAGTTGGTTCGCCAGAGCCCGTCCACCCCTCACTCACGGGCGAGGAGACACCGGGGAGTTTTAGTGGGTAGGGGCAGTTCCGCCTGCTACGTGAGCAACGCGGAGTATACTGTCGACCCCCACATACCCCTGTCGCCTAGCAAGCGGCAGGGGATCAATAAAAGGATTTCTCCTCGACAAAAAAAAAAAAAAAAAAAAAAAAGGTTAGGTTAGGTTAGGTTAGGTTAGGTTAGGTTAGGTTAGGTTAGGTTAGGTTAGGTTAGGTTAGGTTAGGTTAGGTTAGGTTAGGTTAGGTTAGGTTAGGTTAGGTTAGGTTAGGTTAGGTTAGGTTAGGTTAGGTTAGGTTAGGTTAGGTTAGGTTAGGTTAGGTTAGGTTAGGTTAGGTTAGGTTAGGTTAGGTTAGGTTAGGTTAGGTTAGGTTAGGTTAGGTTAGGTTAGGTTAGGTTAGGTTAGGTTAGGTTAGGTTAGGTTAGGTTAGGTTAGGTTAGGTTAGGTTAGGTTAGGTTAGGTTAGGTTAGGTTAGGTTAGGTTAGGTTAGGTTAGGTTAGGTTAGGTTAGGTTAGGTTAGGTTAGGTTAGGTTAGGTTAGGTTAGGTTAGGTTAGGTTAGGTTAGGTTAGGTTAGGTTAGGTTAGGTTAGGTTAGGTTAGGTTAGGTTAGGTTAGGTTAGGTTAGGTTAGGTTAGGTTAGGTTAGGTTAGGTTAGGTTAGGTTAGGTTAGGTTAGGTTAGGTTAGGTTAGGTTAGGTTAGGTTAGGTTAGGTTAGGTTAGGTTAGGTTAGGTTAGGTTAGGTTAGGTTAGGTTAGGTTAGGTTAGGTTAGGTTAGGTTAGGTTAGGTTAGGTTAGGTTAGGTTAGGTTAGGTTAGGTTAGGTTAGGTTAGGTTAGGTTAGGTTAGGTTAGGTTAGGTTAGGTTAGGTTAGGTTAGGTTAGGTTAGGTTAGGTTAGGTTAGGTTAGGTTAGGTTAGGTTAGGTTAGGTTAGGTTAGGTTAGGTTAGGTTAGGTTAGGTTAGGTTAGGTTAGGTTAGGTTAGGTTAGGTTAGGTTAGGTTAGGTTAGGTTAGGTTAGGTTAGGTTAGGTTAGGTTAGGTTAGGTTAGGTTAGGTTAGGTTAGGTTAGGTTAGGTTAGGTTAGGTTAGGTTAGGTTAGGTTAGGTTAGGTTAGGTTAGGTTAGGTTAGGTTAGGTTAGGTTAGGTTAGGTTAGGTTAGGTTAGGTTAGGTTAGGTTAGGTTAGGTTAGGTTAGGTTAGGTTAGGTTAGGTTAGGTTAGGTTAGGTTAGGTTAGGTTAGGTTAGGTTAGGTTAGGTTAGGTTAGGTTAGGTTAGGTTAGGTTAGGTTAGGTTAGGTTAGGTTAGGTTAGGTTAGGTTAGGTTAGGTTAGGTTAGGTTAGGTTAGGTTAGGTTAGGTTAGGTTAGGTTAGGTTAGGTTAGGTTAGGTTAGGTTAGGTTAGGTTAGGTTAGGTTAGGTTAGTTAGGTTAGGTTAGGTTAGGTTAGGTTAGGTTAGGTTAGGTTAGGTTAGGTTAGGTTAGGTTAGGTTAGGTTAGGTTAGGTTAGGTTAGGTTAGGTTAGGTTAGGTTAGGTTAGGTTAGGTTAGGTTAGGTTAGGTTAGGTTAGGTTAGGTTAGGTTAGGTTAGGTTAGGTTAGGTTAGGTTAGGTTAGGTTAGGTTAGGTTAGGTTAGGTTAGGTTAGGTTAGGTTAGGTTAGGTTAGGTTAGGTTAGGTTAGGTTAGGTTAGGTTAGGTTAGGTTAGGTTAGGTTAGGTTAGGTTAGGTTAGGTTAGGTTAGGTTAGGTTAGGTTAGGTTAGGTTAGGTTAGGTTAGGTTAGGTTAGGTTAGGTTAGGTTAGGTTAGGTTAGGTTAGGTTAGGTTAGGTTAGGTTAGGTTAGGTTAGGTTAGGTTAGGTTAGGTTAGGTTAGGTTAGGTTAGGTTAGGTTAGGTTAGGTTAGGTTAGGTTAGGTTAGGTTAGGTTAGGTTAGGTTAGGTTAGGTTAGGTTAGGTTAGGTTAGGTTAGGTTAGGTTAGGTTAGGTTAGGTTAGGTTAGGTTAGGTTAGGTTAGGTTAGGTTAGGTTAGGTTAGGTTAGGTTAGGTTAGGTTAGGTTAGGTTAGGTTAGGTTAGGTTAGGTTAGGTTAGGTTAGGTTAGGTTAGGTTAGGTTAGGTTAGGTTAGGTTAGGTTAGGTTAGGTTAGGTTAGGTTAGGTTAGGTTAGGTTAGGTTAGGTTAGGTTAGGTTAGGTTAGGTTAGGTTAGGTTAGGTTAGGTTAGGTTAGGTTAGGTTAGGTTAGGTTAGGTTAGGTTAGGTTAGGTTAGGTTAGGTTAGGTTAGGTTAGGTTAGGTTAGGTTAGGTTAGGTTAGGTTAGGTTAGGTTAGGTTAGGTTAGGTTAGGTTAGGTTAGGTTAGGTTAGGTTAGGTTAGGTTAGGTTAGGTTAGGTTAGGTTAGGTTAGGTTAGGTTAGGTTAGGTTAGGTTAGGTTAGGTTAGGTTAGGTTAGGTTAGGTTAGGTTAGGTTAGGTTAGGTTAGGTTAGGTTAGGTTAGGTTAGGTTAGGTTAGGTTAGGTTAGGTTAGGTTAGGTTAGGTTAGGTTAGGTTAGGTTAGGTTAGGTTAGGTTAGGTTAGGTTAGGTTAGGTTAGGTTAGGTTAGGTTAGGTTAGGTTAGGTTAGGTTAGGTTAGGTTAGGTTAGGTTAGGTTAGGTTAGGTTAGGTTAGGTTAGGTTAGGTTAGGTTAGGTTAGGTTAGGTTAGGTTAGGTTAGGTTAGGTTAGGTTAGGTTAGGTTAGGTTAGGTTAGGTTAGGTTAGGTTAGGTTAGGTTAGGTTAGGTTAGGTTAGGTTAGGTTAGGTTAGGTTAGGTTAGGTTAGGTTAGGTTAGGTTAGGTTAGGTTAGGTTAGGTTAGGTTAGGTTAGGTTAGGTTAGGTTAGGTTAGGTTAGGTTAGGTTAGGTTAGGTTAGGTTAGGTTAGGTTAGGTTAGGTTAGGTTAGGTTAGGTTAGGTTAGGTTAGGTTAGGTTAGGTTAGGTTAGGTTAGGTTAGGTTAGGTTAGGTTAGGTTAGGTTAGGTTAGGTTAGGTTAGGTTAGGTTAGGTTAGGTTAGGTTAGGTTAGGTTAGGTTAGGTTAGGTTAGGTTAGGTTAGGTTAGGTTAGGTTAGGTTAGGTTAGGTTAGGTTAGGTTAGGTTAGGTTAGGTTAGGTTAGGTTAGGTTAGGTTAGGTTAGGTTAGGTTAGGTTAGGTTAGGTTAGGTTAGGTTAGGTTAGGTTAGGTTAGGTTAGGTTAGGTTAGGTTAGGTTAGGTTAGGTTAGGTTAGGTTAGGTTAGGTTAGGTTAGGTTAGGTTAGGTTAGGTTAGGTTAGGTTAGGTTAGGTTAGGTTAGGTTAGGTTAGGTTAGGTTAGGTTAGGTTAGGTTAGGTTAGGTTAGGTTAGGTTAGGTTAGGTTAGGTTAGGTTAGGTTAGGTTAGGTTAGGTTAGGTTAGGTTAGGTTAGGTTAGGTTAGGTTAGGTTAGGTTAGGTTAGGTTAGGTTAGGTTAGGTTAGGTTAGGTTAGGTTAGGTTAGGTTAGGTTAGGTTAGGTTAGGTTAGGTTAGGTTAGGTTAGGTTAGGTTAGGTTAGGTTAGTTAGGTTAGGTTAGGTTAGGTTAGGTTAGGTTAGGTTAGGTTAGGTTAGGTTAGGTTAGGTTAGGTTAGGTTAGGTTAGGTTAGGTTAGGTTAGGTTAGGTTAGGTTAGGTTAGGTTAGGTTAGGTTAGGTTAGGTTAGGTTAGGTTAGGTTAGGTTAGGTTAGGTTAGGTTAGGTTAGGTTAGGTTAGGTTAGGTTAGGTTAGGTTAGGTTAGGTTAGGTTAGGTTAGGTTAGGTTAGGTTAGGTTAGGTTAGGTTAGGTTAGGTTAGGTTAGGTTAGGTTAGGTTAGGTTAGGTTAGGTTAGGTTAGGTTAGGTTAGGTTAGGTTAGGTTAGGTTAGGTTAGGTTAGGTTAGGTTAGGTTAGGTTAGGTTAGGTTAGGTTAGGTTAGGTTAGGTTAGGTTAGGTTAGGTTAGGTTAGGTTAGGTTAGGTTAGGTTAGGTTAGGTTAGGTTAGGTTAGGTTAGGTTAGGTTAGGTTAGGTTAGGTTAGGTTAGGTTAGGTTAGGTTAGGTTAGGTTAGGTTAGGTTAGGTTAGGTTAGGTTAGTTAGGTTAGGTTAGGTTAGGTTAGGTTAGGTTAGGTTAGTTAGGTTAGGTTAGGTTAGGTTAGGTTAGGTTAGGTTAGGTTAGGTTAGGTTAGGTTAGGTTAGGTTAGGTTAGGTTAGGTTAGGTTAGGTTAGGTTAGGTTAGGTTAGGTTAGGTTAGGTTAGGTTAGGTTAGGTTAGGTTAGGTTAGGTTAGGTTAGGTTAGGTTAGGTTAGGTTAGGTTAGGTTAGGTTAGGTTAGGTTAGGTTAGGTTAGGTTAGGTTAGGTTAGGTTAGGTTAGGTTAGGTTAGGTTAGGTTAGGTTAGGTTAGGTTAGGTTAGGTTAGGTTAGGTTAGGTTAGGTTAGGTTAGGTTAGGTTAGGTTAGGTTAGGTTAGGTTAGGTTAGGTTAGGTTAGGTTAGGTTAGGTTAGGTTAGGTTAGGTTAGGTTAGGTTAGGTTAGGTTAGGTTAGGTTAGGTTAGGTTAGGTTAGGTTAGGTTAGGTTAGGTTAGGTTAGGTTAGGTTAGGTTAGGTTAGGTTAGGTTAGGTTAGGTTAGGTTAGGTTAGGTTAGGTTAGGTTAGGTTAGGTTAGGTTAGGTTAGGTTAGGTTAGGTTAGGTTAGGTTAGGTTAGGTTAGGTTAGGTTAGGTTAGGTTAGGTTAGGTTAGGTTAGGTTAGGTTAGGTTAGGTTAGGTTAGGTTAGGTTAGGTTAGGTTAGGTTAGGTTAGGTTAGGTTAGGTTAGGTTAGTTAGGTTAGGTTAGGTTAGGTTAGGTTAGGTTAGGTTAGGTTAGGTTAGGTTAGGTTAGGTTAGGTTAGGTTAGGTTAGGTTAGGTTAGGTTAGGTTAGGTTAGGTTAGGTTAGGTTAGGTTAGGTTAGGTTAGGTTAGGTTAGGTTAGGTTAGGTTAGGTTAGGTTAGGTTAGGTTAGGTTAGGTTAGGTTAGGTTAGGTTAGGTTAGGTTAGGTTAGGTTAGGTTAGGTTAGGTTAGGTTAGGTTAGGTTAGGTTAGGTTAGGTTAGGTTAGGTTAGTTAGGTTAGGTTAGGTTAGGTTAGGTTAGGTTAGGTTAGGTTAGGTTAGGTTAGGTTAGGTTAGGTTAGGTTAGGTTAGGTTAGGTTAGGTTAGGTTAGGTTAGGTTAGGTTAGGTTAGGTTAGGTTAGGTTAGGTTAGGTTAGGTTAGGTTAGGTTAGGTTAGGTTAGGTTAGGTTAGGTTAGGTTAGGTTAGGTTAGGTTAGGTTAGGTTAGGTTAGGTTAGGTTAGGTTAGGTTAGGTTAGGTTAGGTTAGGTTAGGTTAGGTTAGGTTAGGTTAGGTTAGGTTAGGTTAGGTTAGGTTAGGTTAGGTTAGGTTAGGTTAGGTTAGGTTAGGTTAGGTTAGGTTAGGTTAGGTTAGGTTAGGTTAGGTTAGGTTAGGTTAGGTTAGGTTAGGTTAGGTTAGGTTAGGTTAGGTTAGGTTAGGTTAGGTTAGGTTAGGTTAGGTTAGGTTAGGTTAGGTTAGGTTAGGTTAGGTTAGGTTAGGTTAGGTTAGGTTAGGTTAGGTTAGGTTAGGTTAGGTTAGGTTAGGTTAGGTTAGGTTAGGTTAGGTTAGGTTAGGTTAGGTTAGGTTAGGTTAGGTTAGGTTAGGTTAGGTTAGGTTAGGTTAGGTTAGGTTAGGTTAGGTTAGGTTAGGTTAGGTTAGGTTAGGTTAGGTTAGGTTAGGTTAGGTTAGGTTAGGTTAGGTTAGGTTAGGTTAGGTTAGGTTAGGTTAGGTTAGGTTAGGTTAGGTTAGGTTAGGTTAGGTTAGGTTAGGTTAGGTTAGGTTAGGTTAGGTTAGGTTAGGTTAGGTTAGGTTAGGTTAGGTTAGGTTAGGTTAGGTTAGGTTAGGTTAGGTTAGGTTAGGTTAGGTTAGGTTAGGTTAGGTTAGGTTAGGTTAGGTTAGGTTAGGTTAGGTTAGGTTAGGTTAGGTTAGGTTAGGTTAGGTTAGGTTAGGTTAGGTTAGGTTAGGTTAGGTTAGGTTAGGTTAGGTTAGGTTAGGTTAGGTTAGGTTAGGTTAGGTTAGGTTAGGTTAGGTTAGGTTAGGTTAGGTTAGGTTAGGT